>OX336400.1:1488557-2088557 GCA_946902985.2 Meconema thalassinum
GTGACATATTCATTCTGTACGGCTTTGGCTGCACTAAACTGCGACATATTCATTCTGTACGGCTTTATGCTGCACTAAACTGTGACATATTCATTCTGTATGGCTTTATGCTGCACTAAACTGCGACATATTCATTCTGTACGGCTTTATGCTGCACTAAACTGTGACATATTCATTCTGTACGGCTTTATGCTGCACTAAACTGCGACATTTTCATTCTGTACGGCTTTATGCTGCACTAAACTGTGACATATTCATTCTGTGCGGCTTTATGCTGCACTAAATTGTGACATATTCATTCTGGATGGCTTTATGCTGCACTAAACTGCGACATATGCATTCTGTACGGCTTTATGCTGCACTAAACTGTGACATATTCATTCTGTACGGCTTTATGCTGCACTAAACTGTGACATATTCATTCTGTACGGCTTTATGCTGCACTAAACTGTGACATATTCATTCTGTACGGCTTTATGCTGCACTAAACTGTGACATATTCATTCTGTACGGCTTTATGCTGCACTAAACTGTGACATATTCATTCTGTATGGCTTTATGCTGCACTAAACTGTGACATATTCATTCTGTACGGCTTTATGCTGCACTAAACTGTGACATATTCATTCTGTACGGCTTTATGCTGCACTAAACTGTGACATATTCATTCTGTATGGCTTTATGCTGCACTAAACTGTGACATATTCATTCTGTACGGCTTTATGGGGCACTAAACTGTGACATATTCATTCTGTACGGCTTTATGCTGCACTAAACTGTGACATATTCATTCTGTATGGCTTTATGCTGCACTAAACTGTGACATATTCATTCTGTACGGCTTTATGCTGCACTAAACTGTGACATATTCATTCTGTACGGCTTTATGCTGCACTAAACTGTGACATATTCATTCTGTACGGCTTTATGCTGCACTTAACTGCGGCATATTCATTCTGTACGGCTTTATGCTGCAATAAACTGTGACATATTCATTCTGTACGGCTTTATGCTGCACTAAACTGTGACATATTCATTCTGTACGGCTTTATGCTGCACTAAACTGTGACATATTCATTCTGTATGGCTTTATGCTGCACTAAACTGTGACATATTCATTCTGGATGGCTTTATGCTGCACTAAACTGCGTCATATTCATTCTGTACGGCTTTATGCTGCACTAAACTGTGACATATTCATTCTGTACGGCTTTATGCTGCACTAAATTGTGACATATTCATTCTGTACGGCTTTATGCTGCACTAAACTGTGACATATTCATTCTGGACGGCTTTATGCTGCACTAAACTGTGACATATTCATTCTGGACGGCTTTATGCTGCACTAAACTGTGACATTTTCATTCTGTACGGCTTTATGCTGCATTAAACTGCGGCATATTCATTCTGGATGGCTTTATGCTGCACTAAACTGTGACATATTCATTCTGTACGGCTTTATGCTGCACTAAACTGCGACATATTCATTCTGTACGGCTTTATGCTGCACTAAACTGTGACATATTCATTCTGTACGGCTTTATGGGGCACTAAACTGTGACATATTCATTCTGTACGGCTTTATGCTGCACTAAACCGTGACATATTCATTCTGTATGGCTTTATGCTGCACTAAACTGTGACATATTCATTCTGTATGGCTTTATGCTGCACTAAACTGTGTCATATTCATTCTGTACGGCTTTGGCTGCACTAAACTGCGACATATTCATTCTGTACGGCTTTATGCTGCACTAAACTGTGACATATTCATTCTGTATGGCTTTATGCTGCACTAAACTGCGACATATTCATTCTGTACGGCTTTATGCTGCACTAAACTGTGACATATTCATTCTGTACGGCTTTATGCTGCACTAAACTGCGACATTTTCATTCTGTACGGCTTTATGCTGCACTAAACTGTGACATATTCATTCTGTGCGGCTTTATGCTGCACTAAATTGTGACATATTCATTCTGGATGGCTTTATGCTGCACTAAACTGCGACATATGCATTCTGTACGGCTTTATGCTGCACTAAACTGTGACATATTCATTCTGTACGGCTTTATGCTGCACTAAACTGTGACATATTCATTCTGTACGGCTTTATGCTGCACTAAACTGTGACATATTCATTCTGTATGGCTTTATGCTGCACTAAACTGTGACATATTCATTCTGTACGGCTTTATGCTGCACTAAACTGTGACATATTCATTCTGTATGGCTTTATGCTGCACTAAACTGTGACATATTCATTCTGTACGGCTTTATGCTGCACTAAACTGTGACATATTCATTCTGTACGTCTTTATGCTGCACTAAACTGTGACATATTCATTCTGTATGGCTTTATGCTGCACTAAACTGTGACATATTCATTCTGTACGGCTTTATGGGGCACTAAACTGTGACATATTCATTCTGTACGGCTTTATGCTGCACTAAACTGTGACATATTCATTCTGTATGGCTTTATGCTGCACTAAACTGTGACATATTCATTCTGTACGGCTTTATGCTGCACTAAACTGTGACATATTCATTCTGTACGGCTTTATGCTGCACTAAACTGTGACATATTCATTCTGTACGGCTTTATGCTGCACTAAACTGTGACATATTCATTCTGTATGGCTTTATGCTGCACTAAACTGTGACATATTCATTCTGTACGGCTTTATGCTGCACTAAACTGTGACATATTCATTCTGTACGGCTTTATGGGGCACTAAACTGTGACATATTCATTCTGTATGGCTTTATGCTGCACTAAACTGTGACATATTCATTCTGTATGGCTTTATGCTGGACTAAACTGTGACATATTCATTCTGTACGGCTTTATGCTGCACTAAACTGTGACATATTCATTCTGTACGGCTTTATGGGGCACTAAACTGTGACATATTCATTCTGTACGGCTTTATGCTGCACTAAACTGTGACATATTCATTCTGTACAGCTTTTTGCTGCACTAAACTGTGACATATTCATTCTGTACGGCTTTATGGGGCACTAAACTGTGACATATTCATTCTGGATGGCTTTATGCTGCACTAAACTGTGACATATTCATTCTGTATGGCTTTATGCTGCACTAAACTGTGACATATTCATTCTGGATGGCTTTATGCTGCACTAAACTGTGACATATTCATTCTGTACGGCTTTATGGGGCACTAAACTGTGACATATTCATTCTGTACGGCTTTATGGGGCACTAAACTGTGACATATTCATTCTGTATGGCTTTATGCTGCACTAAACTGTGACATATTCATTCTGGATGGCTTTATGCTGCACTAAACTGTGACATATTCATTCTGTACGGCTTTATGCTGCACTAAACTGTGACATATTCATTCTGTATGGCTTTATGCTGCACTAAACTGTGACATATTCATTCTGGATGGCTTTATGCTGCACTAAACTGTGACATATTCATTCTGTACGGCTTTATGGGGCACTAAACTGTGACATATTCATTCTGTATGGCTTTATGCTGCACTAAACTGTGACATATTCATTCTGTACGGCTTTATGGGGCACTAAACTGTGACATATTCATTCTGGATGGCTTTATGGGGCACTAAACTGACCACGAGCTGAAACACTTAAGTCTCGTTTCCAAAATTTATTAGAAAAATATTATTCTTAAATCAAAATTGCTATTCCGCTAACACAAATAGTTGCTCCCCAACATTGATGACTAATATAGTGTGTTCTGTCTCCTGAAAAGTACTGAAACGCTATTCGGCTCCGACCGATTCAATTGATGCTTTCATTGCCTAATAAAGTCAAGTCAACCCCTGGCACTACAGGGCCTAGGCCGACCAAGCGACCGCTGCCCAGCCATTTGGCCTGCAGATATTGCGGTGACGCGTGATCAGCGCATTGGGTCCCCTCGGCCGTTAATCTTGGTTTTCGTGATCGGGCGCTGCCTCACTGTAAGACAGCTACTCAATGTCCTCACGAGGCTGAGTGCACCCCGTTCCAACGCTCACGCCAGTTTTAAAATCCCTGATGGAGCCGAGAATCGAACCCGGGCCCTCCGGGTGAGAGGCAGGCGCGCTACCCCAACACCACGGGGCCGGCTTCATTGTCTAATAACTTTTGGTATTCAAATGTTGGTTATGTTCATTGGAATTACTTGAGAGGGTAGCTCCTCTCAAAGTGGTCTAGTGTAGATATGAACAGCGTTGGTACATGACAGGAACGTTTCTTTTACTGAAGCATAACTCCCAAACATGTGTATTGTGTAGTTGGAGCCAGGCATGTGCCTGCCGTCACCCAATCAGCTCCGCCGCAAGATCCTGGTGAAGAACGTCCGCCTGTCTCCGGACGTGGAGCAGCAGGAGTTGGAACTGTTCCAGAAAGGCCAGCTGGTCATCGAGGATGAGGAGAAAGAAGACGCTCGAGCGACGGTGCTGCTCCCTGGCTCTCGGGTTAGTCTCACTCCTCTGTTTAATTACACAAGCCTTTAGTTCAAAAGATGCATTTTTCTTTAAATCTGTTGTAAACATTTCACTAGCCATGTACTAGTGTACATTAATAATGCATCCAGAAACAAGGACTATTTTAATATACGCATAAGTCTCCTAGATTTTAACCTCTATTAATAGCTTTCCACACTGGGTGAGTGGTTAACGTGTCGGTCTACTAACCCCAAGCTTGCAGGTTCTCTCCTGGCCGTAGTAAGTGATTTTTGAAAGGCGGCAAAAATTACGACACCATGTCATACGATGTTGGCATGTGAAAGAACCCATTTGAATTTAGTAGGCCGTGCTCATGGTGGAAAAATTAATCTCGGGAGTTTCCGCCAACACAAAGTTCCTCATTTCTCTAATAGAAAGCGCTATAGTGTTCAAGGAGCTTAGATATCTAACCTCCTTGACTTTCATAGTGCTTCAAGGAACAACGAAATTCGGCATGCAAGCTACCCTTTGGTGTCAAATAACAAAGCTTGCACCCGGCACCCGAGGCCATACGATATTATTATTATACCTCTCTTAATGCATTTCGTTTGTTCCATTTCATTTGAATCATTTCCCGCAGGACGCGCGCGCGGTTAACATTACTTTTTTTTTTTCTTCTGAAAAGCTTGTTCCCATTCGCAATACATTATGGTACAACTTAGTGATTTTTAAGTGCTACGTATGACGGAGAGGGAGTGACATCATAGCAAGGGAGAAAATATTAACTTACAAATTGTTTGGGACCGTACTAACGTTAAATCGACAGATTTTATTCCAGAGGTCCAAGAATTCGAGCCTTAAATGGAGGTTAAACGTAAAATCGGTAAACGCTAAAATGAAGCCTGATATACATTGTTTCTTATGGCATAATAGCCAGGGCCATCAGAAAAGAACGTTAATTGCGGGTAAACGTTAAATATGGAGTTCACTGTATAATGAATTAGAGAAAAATGTGAAACTGAATGAGAGAGAATATGAACTTTGTAAAAAAATTAAAATAATATTTAGAGTCAATAATATCTGAAAACATTGATCACCATCATCATCTTGTGCAGTTCCCAGCCCCAGGCCGGGTCTGTTCGGAACATAAGCCTCTGGTCTCTTTTTGACACACTCCTCCACTCCCTTCAACCATCTATCCCTTGGTCATTTCTTGTGCATCTGCATGTCATGCGTCCTCTTCAAGTGACCATACCATCTCAGTCCTGATGTCTCAAGAGCTCCTCTTTCACTATTTCCTTGATCTTGTCATTTCTCACCCTGTCCCTTGTTGTTACTCCTATCCTACTTGCCTCTACTTATGTCTCTTTTCTTCATTGTCCCGCTGGAAGCAGCTACAGACTCAGGCGAGCCGAACATGTCCTTGGACACTCCCGGCACTAAAAGCCATACGATAAATAAATAAATAAATAAATAAATAAATAAATCTTCATTGTCCATGTTTCTGATGCATGATGAGAGAAGAAATGCATGGAAAAATAGCAACTGGAAATGGGAGTTACTTTACTTTAGGCAAAGTATTAAAGCAAGCAAGAAGCCTTAGTAGAAATCTGAAGCTGACGGTCGTGGGATCTGTGGTGATGTGCTATGGGCCAAGGTCATGAGGAATTGTTAAGGAAAGTATTTGGACCAGTAAAACTGGGTGAATTCTGGCAAATCAGAAACAATATGGAGATAGAGAGTTGTGTGGTAAGCCAGATATAGAGTAGCAGACTGTGTTGGTTGGGACATGTAGAAACAGGGTGGTAAGGATGATCTTCAATGGGAACCAGGCAAACGTCGTGTGGGGGGAAGACCTAGGACCAGATGGTTGGATTATGTGGAGGAGGATCTAAGAGTCAGAAGATGGAGAACCAAGAAGAATGTGTGGAGATTGTCCGGTAGGCCAAGACCCTACAAGGGCTGTGGTGCCAAGGAGTAAGTAAAAGCACTGTAACTGACGACCATGCCATGAACGGATCAGAGTTACTGCATCAGTACGTACAAATTCAGAAAGTTCCTCAACGTGACAGCCCCTAACATCGATACAACGTATGACAGTGCTGCCTTAGAGGCCAACCACAAACACAGCATTGGTCATGTACATGTTTATGCCCATGCGTTCACTGGCTGCCTGTGTAATATCTTAGTGCCAATAAGCAATACACTTACGCCACAGTTGCGCGGTCATACAGAGTGTTGCTTTCCACGCAACTGATCAATTGCACATGCCTGAGACTAGCTGACCGGCCATAAACTGTATGTCCATAACACATGTGGAGACCACATGTTCCCTATGTCGATGTGGCAGACCCACCTCCCTTAACCCTTACAGTGCCAGGGAACCAATATATCGGTCAAGGAAGATTTTTCTGAAAATGCCACGAGTCCCATTGTTTTAAATTTTAAAAACTATTATTTCTAGCCACTTTGCTCTATCAGTGTTGTAACTAAAACAATGCGGGAATCATTCTCTCTCTCAAGCAGTTCGCTACTCCTGTGGGGGTCCGGGCGGGGACACCAAGAGCCCGCTGATGAGCCAGCTTGGTGTCCTAGGCGAAATCCCTCACAAGACACGGCACAAACCTAGAAGAATTGCTGAGTTTTAATTCACCGGCCGTGAAAGCCAATATACCATCATAAAATCTTTTCACCCCACTAAACTTGGCGTGGCATTTTTTACATAATCACTCATAATAGCTTGGCATCAAAAGGGTTAAGGGACCAGAACTTGCACATACAGTGCTTTAGCACTAGCCTGATGAGTGAAGGCCATAGATTGAGTCCATATTTATTTTAATGTTGTTTCTTGTATTTTGCCAGCTCCCGAGCGACGAGACTTCAATCCCCACCACTCCAGAGCCAGAGGAAGAAGAGATCCCCATCATCCAGCACAAGGGCTCCACCACCCGCGTGCATCCCCTGTTGTCTTCTATCGTGAACTACGCTCAACCCGTCAAGTTCCCTGGGTTCGAAACAGCAGAGCGTGAGTAACAAGTATCATGTCTTGTTATTGGAGGACGGAATACTGTGGAATCAGATCATTAGACTCGAGCAGCAGAGCATTAACAGTGCAACTTAAATGGTCAAATAAGACAATTATTTACAGTGCACAGTCCTAAATGATGGAAAGGAACAGCTGATTTAATTATATTGTATAACAGTTTGAAACAGTATGAGACAATTAGACTTCCCTATCAACGATACATCTCACCAAATTTCCATTGTTGTCTGGAGCAAGAATCCGGCTGTTACTTTCAGTCACGGAGCAGTGAGTGACTCACTCCAAAACATAATGGCTGACGGTCAAAGCAGAGTTGCCAACATGTTGGATGAATCCATAAATGGACTAACAATATGACAAAATAAAATCATCTTTCATGGACATCTACAGTAAAATATATTTAGACTGGCTGTACACAAGGTTGCAGGATCAAATCCTGGTGCAGGAGGGTGCTGTGTGGTTGCCGAATTCTGAACCCAAAATTAGAGACATTTTTATTTCCCAATTTCAGGCAAATTATTTTTAGTAAATTCATAAAAATGTATTATTACTATCTAATGTTGTAACACTACTATACAAGAAACCAATCACACTTAACTGATAATGGATCGTGAAGACAATACTGGTGGACAATGCAACAGTCGGACCACAAACACCGTGGAAGAAAGGAAAGCATCGCCGCAAAAACGAACAATAACGTCGCGGGCAAGGCGTGTTAGGTAGATTTCATTAGAAAGCTAACTATTGCAATGGGTACCATGTTTCGACTTCCGGAAAATTTCGACATATCTTCGCGTTTCACATCCCCCAGACCCCAAAACCACCGTCAGTTCAAAAGTTTATATATAATTTATGTATATATGTATCTATATATATCAGTTTCTTGTGGACACGATAACTGCCGTAATTTTGCACCAATCAGTTTGAATTTTTTACATAACATGTATCCCTATAAAATCTCGGTCGAGTTCGTTAACGGGCAAAATCGGTCGAAGGGGGTGAAAATGGGGGGCTTTTTCCGAAAAAGTGAAATTTCGCTATAACTCTCTTAATACGTGAAATATCGAATCCATTCAAAGTTCCTAATATGTGTCGGATAAGTGCCAAAAATTTATGTCAAATAAGTTTTTTGATAGCACCAACCATTGACCAAAGGGGTGGAAAAAAGTGGGTTTTTCGGGAAACATTAATCATATCTCTCTTAATAGGCACAATATCAAAACCGTACAAAATGGACAATATTCCTCCAATAATTACCTAAAACTTTTGTCTGAAAGAATTTTCGATATGACCCACCATTACGCCACGGAGTGAGCAAAATTATTTAAATTATAAGAAAATTCCAAGTGCCAAGAGTGGTTGCCATGACAACTTTACTTTTAATTGATACGGGTTGAGCCATCAGCAGTTGCTATGACAACGCCACTGCACGAGATCACATTCTGTTTTCATATGTCTGTGGGAAGCGACTTCGGTATCGGAACTGGTAGCATGCTGAACTTCTATGCCCAAGGTCGCGGGTTCAAACCCGGCTGAAGTCGTCGGATTTACTAAGAGCGCCAAAAAACCCTGAGTATGCTTTCCTTCGGAGGGGAAGTTCCAACGTTCGTTGCGAGTTGATGGTTCCGGTGGCATCTAATGGCCAAGTTCACAGCTAGGTGTCGTTGATGGTAGTATTTTAAATTATGTAGCCTATTTTAGGTAGATTTCATCAGAAAGCTAACTATTGCAATGGGTGCCATGTTTCGACTTCCGGAAAAGTTCGACATATCTTCGCGTTTCACATCCCCCAAACCCCAAACCACCGTCAGTTCAAAAGTTTATATATATGTGTGTGTATATATATATGCATATATATCAGTTTCTTGTGGACACGATAACTGCCGTAATTTTGCACCAATCACTTTAATGTTTTACTTAATATGTAACCCCTTAAAAAATCGGTCGAGTTCGTTAATGGGCAAAATCGGTTAAAGGGGGGGGGGGGAATGGGGGGGGGGGCTTTTTTTTTTTTTTTCGAAAAAGTGAAATGTCGCTATAACTCTCTTAATACGTGAAATATCGAATCAATTCAAAGTTCATAATATTTGTCGGATAAGTGCCAAAAATTTATGTCAAATAGTTTTTTTGATAGCACCAACCATTGACCAAAGGGGTGGAAACAAGTGTTTTTTTCGGGAAACATTAATCATATCTCTCTTAATAGGCACAATATCAAACCCGTACATAATGGAAAATATTCCCCTAATAATTACCTAAAACTTTGTCTGAAAGAATTTTTGATCTGACCTACCATTACGCCAAGGGAAGAGAAAAATGATTTCGGAATTAAAGAACATGCCAAGTGCCATCAGAGGTTACCGTGACAACGCTTCTAAATTGATGAGGGATGAGCTATCAGAGGTTGCCAAGACAACGCCATTGCACGAGATCACATTCATTTTTCCATCTGACTGTGGGAAGCGGCTAACTGGTAGCATGCTGAACTTATATGCCCAAGGTCGCTGGTTCAAAGCCGGCCAAAGTCGTCGGATTTTCTAAGAGCGCTAAAAAACCCTCAGCATGCTTTCCTTTGGAAGAGAAGTTCCAACGTTCGTTGCAAGTTGCTGGTTGCGGTGGCATCTAGTAGCCAAGTTCACAGCTAGGTGTCGTTCACGTTAGGATATGGTACAAAATTAGGAACTACTACTTAAAATTGACCGTCTGCAGACCTTACCTGAATTACAGACTAAAACAGTCATCACAATTAACACCGTTTATCAGATTCTACACACCCGGGGTTACATGACCACGTTGTCGCAGCCCCTAAACTGAGGAACCAACAAAAATCTCTGCGGGAGATAAAATTTTGCGAGAAGAAGTAACAGACTGTCTGATAGTTACACATCAGTTCCAAACCTTGCATAAGGACAGTGTGATCAGAAGTATAACAAGTAGTTCCGTGAAGAACTATACAGCCTATTTTCATATATCCTACTTATGTTAATTGCCACTATCAACATACACAATTTCAGTTTGATTGCTGTAATAGATTCGTAGATATTGAGAACCGACTAAATATTTCGGATGGTCGCTATGTTGGATTTTATATATGTAGGTCTTAGAGGTATGTACTGTTACATGCAGATTATTGTGAACGTGTAGTATTCAAACTTCAATCGCATAATTAGGACACAAGAAAAAACAAGGAGATTTAAATTTTTTTCACAGCTGCCATCTTGAGGTTATGGAAACAATTGAAATAAATTAGATGCCAGTGGATTAACATTCGGAAAAAGATTTACTGTACCAAGTTTCACTGCACGCGGATGATTAAATTTCGAGAAACGTCCATGTGAATATTTATAATTCGCGTCACCGCCATGTTGGATTTGTGATCACCAGGTTATTTAAAGTCCTATAGGTGAACTTAAGTTCATAGCCCCCATGAACATCAAAAAAATTAGTTTGATTGCTAAAATAGATTCGTAGATATTCAGTATCGTCTAAATATGTCGGATGGTCGCCATGTTGGATTGTTAAATGTATAGGCCATAGAGTCATGTACCATTAAAGGAAAATTATTGCTTAGGTTCATTATTCAAACTTTCACTTCGATCGCATGACTACATCACAAGAAATAAAAACTTAATTTTAAAATTCGCACTGCCGCCATCTTGAGGTTGTGTAAACAATTGAACTAAATTAGATACCAGTGGATTACAACGTGTATAAATATTTCCTGTACCAGGTTTAAGTGCGCTTGGAACATTAAATCGCGAGAAAGGTCTATTTAAAATGTTCAAATTCGCTTGGCCGCCATGTTCGTTTTGTAGTTAACCGGTTTTTGAAAATCTTATAGAAGGACTTCCAGTAGTGCTCTTTATCTCCGTACAAAATTTTAGGGAGATACCGCTAATAGTTTCAGAGATATAGAATGCCGGTGAAATATTTCTCACATCCGCCATCTTGTGATTATGTAAACAATTGAACGAAGTTAGATGTCGGTGCATTACAATGTATATAAACATATACTGTACCAAGTTTCATTGCGTTTGGTTGGTCAAATCGCGAGAAACGTCTATTTAAAAGTCGCAAATTCGCTTGGCCGCCATGTTGGTTTTGTAGTTACCAGGTTTTCAAAAGTCACATAAGTGAACTTATAGTAGTTCCCTCTATCACCATAGAAAATGTCAGGGTAATATCGGTAATAGTTTCGGAGATATTGAATGCTGGTGAAATATTTCGCACAGCCGCCATGTTGGATTGGTGAGTCGTAACAAAATTTGAAGGGCACGGTCGAGGTCGCCGGGAATAGTGCTATGAACTTTCCGAGTTTCATTGAAATCGCTCCTGCCGTTTAGATTTTATTAGGGGGGGACACACACACGAATCACACACACACACACACACACACACGGACAAAAGGTGATCTCATAAGCCTATTTTTTCAAAATTGAAAATAGGCTAAAAATGAACCCCGAATGACAAGAAGGTTACCATCCCCATAAGACAATAAAATGATAAAAATATGCATACAAAAACGAAAAAAAGTTGATTTTTAACCTCCAAATGTAAAATACTTTCTTGCAATCAATGAGGTCTGATCCTCCTACGAAAGCCTGCATATTTTGCCTATTATAGCCAATCCCCTAGTTTGCCCGGTGAAATCTACCTCCGCCTTCCGGCGTGCCGAGAGGATTTTTTTTTAAATTACTACGATCATCTTTATGACGGCGTCAGAAATTAATGCGAGATATACTTTTTCACAGAGGGATAAAATCAGAAATGTGGACATTATGGAGAGAACTGGGTTCCCAAAACTGCAAGACAAGATAGAAACCAGTAAGCTGAAGTGGTACGGCCATATGATGAGAATGGAATAATATAGAGTACCAAAAAGAATATTTATGGAGAAAATACCAGGAAGAAGACCACGAGGAAGGCCCGGAAAGAGGTGGATAGATACGGTGAAGAGAAGAGAGGAGTAAAAGAAAAAGAAGTATTGAAAGAAGGAAATGAATGGTGGAGGGATAGACAACTGTGGAGGTCCTTGATTCGCAACCCGACCCAGGGAATTGGAAACGGGAAATGAAGTAGAAGAAGAAGAAGAAGAAGATACTTTTTCCTGCAATTTCCAATTTAAAAATGGAGTGCGAGATATACGCGGTGTCGAGATATATGCGAGCAAATACGGTATTCATTGTGATGACAGAAATTCGTGGAACGAAGAAATTTTAAGTTCCAACGGGTGAAAGGAAGAGTTGATAGTGACTTGTTATGCTGAAACAACATCAAATGTTAAAGCAGGACGGATGTACGGAGTGAGCGAAGATGGCAGCAAACTAAGGACAAACTTAAAAGTGCGCATACAACAAGAAAATCCTTTCGTGGACCTAGGAAAGGACGCTTCCCTGTCTTAGACAAAGAAATTACAGAGTATGTCTTGGAAAAGCGGGCAGAGGGATTTCTGATAACACGAGACGCTATAATAATGAAAGCACAACCTAAAGGGCATATAGTGTGCAAGTTATGAGTTCGCAAGTTTTTTTTTGAAAAAATCTGTAAGAGGCAGTTGATAACTAGGCCTCGTCTTATATTCGGGGTCGTCTTACATTGTCGTATATACGGTTTGTGGATAGGCCTGATTCCTTGTCATTTAAGTTACCTTTTAGTTTTCTATGTAATAACTTCAAAACCTGCGTTTACATTTGACATCAGATAAAATTTAGATTTAGTTTTTATATTATATTTAGATTAAGATTTTTAATACTATGCATTTTGATCTCTGTGAACTTCATAGTTTTAAGAATTACATTTAGATATTCATACTTAATGTAGAAATACCTGGAAATGTATTTTACTGTGTAGGTGCACTGTTATTGGGGCGCACCCCGAGTTCCGTCAACAAATAAAATAAAAAATAATATGTAGGAAGATACTAACATCGAATACACTACTTCAAATATTAGCATTTAGCCATTTAGGCTGAATAATTGACAGTTTAACATTTACTGTAAAATGATATTTTCAGAAAGAAATATTCATCACAACATGTCATCATTTGCCGAGAATACTGGTCTGAACCATCTGAAGACGCAAGCCATCAACTTTGTCAACTACAACAAGAGACAGATGAGCCGCATCTACCCTAAAGGCGTGCGCTACGATTCTTCCAACTATATGCCTCAGGTACAGTGCGTGTTTTTAGTCCTGAGTCCTTAGTCTTATTTTAGAAGACAAATCCATAAATGAATTTAAATTCAAATTATTTGCTCTAGTGGCAAGAAACTTCACTAGAATGACTGAATGAATGAGTTAATTAAATTATCTAACGAATGCCTCCTCTGCTTCTCTTACCTTCTACAGCCGAGCTCATAATCTCTCCTTCCCATTCTCATCCCAAGGTCACCACCATCTTAGTCGGCTCCTGCCCCTCTATCTGAATGAGAAGTGCTTGTATTAAGAGGAGGAGAAGCTCCTCACATCCCGTAGCCAAGACCAACAGATAGACTTGGTGCAGGGTCCGCTTGTTTGCCACTTTCCCGTCAAGGGCCGCATACCAGTAGGTATCTATCCATCCACCTGGAGTTCTCATCACTTCTAGTGATTGCCCATACCAGCGAAGATGCGCTTTCCTCAGTTTGTCTTCAATTGTTGCAACTCCCATTTGCTTCCTTCTTCTTTCTCTCCTCAACCTGGTGGTTGGTGGGTAGCATGAATGTTTTCGTCCAAAGGTCTCCTATCTGAGCCCGCTGTTTGATCAGGTGAAACGGACATCTTCTGTCAGATTGATGGTTTCTTCTGCTCTTCTTAGAAACTCTTTTAGTTAGCCTTAGGGTCCAAGGTATCCGTAGCATTCGTCGCCAGCACCACATTTCAAATGCACATAATCGTTTCTTGTCGGCCTTCAATAGTGTCCAGGTTTTGCAACCATAGGTCGCAATGCTCCAAATGTAACTTTTAATTAAGTGGTTTCTGGCATGTAGGGATATGGCTTTGGATGTCAGGAGACTTCTTGTTGAAAGCTTCTTTAGCCTGGGCTATTCGAGAGCGAATATCCTTTTCACATCTCCCATCAGACGTAATAATGCTTCCCAAGTACTTGAAATGATTTACTTGAGCCACTCTTTCTCCTCCCAACCATACATTACTGTTCTGACTACCATCTCGACTACATTTCATTATCTTGGTTTATGTTTTGTTAATCTTCATTTTACATTTTTCCCTTAGATGGTCATTTAATTCATGTAATGCAATTTCTAGTTTTTCTCATCATCTGCTATGATGGCAATGTCATCTGCGAATCGTATTGTTTGGTACAATTCACCGTTTATTTTTATACCATGTGTGCATGTTGCTGAAAATTCTTTTATTGCTTCTTCTACATACACATTGAAGATCAGAGGTGAAAGGCTGCACCCTTGTCTTACTCCTTTTCCTATTTTCGCGGCCATTTGTTCCTTTCCAATAAGTGCTGTCTGGTTCTTGTACAACTGGTAAATGATTTTCCGATCTCTGTAGTCCACGTTCAAGTTTTTAAGGGCTTTGAACATAATGTTCCAATTTACATTAACAAAAGCTTTCTCTATGTCAATGAAAGCAATGAGGATGTTTTTCTTGATTCTTAAGCCCTTTTCAATAATTGTTGTCAGACTCAGGATTGCCTCCCTCATTCCTCTATTTCTTCTGAACCCGAATTGATCTTCTGAGTGATTTTCTTCAATTCTCTTCTCCACGCGGTGGTAATCAATAAATTGTGAGTATTTTGGAGGCATGAGTTGTCAGGCTTATAGTTCTGTAATCTTGACATTTCTGTGCATGGTTACTTTTTGCAATAGGTATCAGTACAGTTTTCTCAAAATCTCCTGGTATTGCTCTTGTAGTATACATGTCATTTACAAGTTGATACAGAGAAGTTTTTGCCTTATCACCCAGTGTTTGTAGGATTTCGCCTGGGATTGAGTCTATTCCGGGTGCTTTCCTTAGTTTTAAACCTTTCAAAGCTTTATCAAATTCCTTCCTAAGTATATTGGGTCCAAGACCATCTTGTTCAATATCAGTGTCAATATCGTCATTTAGTTGACCTTCATATAAGTCTTCTACATATTCTTTCCATCTTGTAGCTATCTTATCCTCTTCTATTATCACATCTCCATTCATGTCTTTTATTGTATTCAAGGGCTTTGTTTTCCTTTGGAATTGTCTACGAACTTCCGAGAAAGCTTGCTCGGTATTTCCTTTAGTCATATTTTCATCTAGCTCTCTGCATTTCTCTTCAATCCATTGTTCTCTAGTCTTTTTGGTTTCTCGGTTAATTTTATTTCTGATCTTCTTGTAGTCGTCATGGTGACCTCTGGGGGTCGAACGTTGCTCACGTCCGTAGGTACTACCTTAAATTGCCCTACACGTGACCCCTGGGTGGTGCTAAACGAGCAACAGCGTTAAAGGTGACTTACAATATGCCCAGAAACATATCAAGTAACGGTTCTTTTCAGGACCATCAAACTATAGATGAGAAACACCTAGTCCGTACTATGCAACTTAATATTGAAGGCATAAGTTCTGCCAAATGTGAGTATCTACAGAAACAACTGAATGACCTTAACATTGATGTTGTTAACATTCAAGAAATCCATACCAAAGACGAACAGGATCTCCAGCGCAGAGGACGAATACCCGGTTACACACTGGTCAAAGCTATCCACCATCCACAATATGGAATAGCCACTTATGTGAAGTCAAGTTTAAACGGAGTGCAAGTAATTGATTCAACAGAAGTTGACTACATCTATACAATAGCAATTCAGATAAATGATTTAAAAATTGTCAATCTGTACAAGCCTCCGTGTGTGAATTGGGCTCCTACAGTACTGCCAGCTTTTGACCACCCTTGTATATACACTGGAGACTTCAACAGCCATCACACAAACTGGCGGTATGACACCGTGGATGTGAATGGGGAGAAACTAGTTCAGTGGGCAGAAACTACAAATATGCACCTGGTCTTTGATGTAAAAGACAAGGGAACCTTCCACTCTGCACGCTGGGATAAGGATTACAACCCAGACTTGACATTCGTGTCTAAAGATCAGTTAGACCAACCACTCAACACCACTCGTACTGTTCTGTCCAACTTCCCAAACAGTCAACATCGACCTGTTATGGTGGAAATTGGTTTGAAAATTCCCCTTGTAAACTCAATGCCCTTACCCAGATGGAACTTTCGACGAGCTAATTGGGATGGATTCTCAAAAGACCTTGACTCCAGCTTAGTTGCGGAGAATCTACAGCCGACAGCAAACAACTACGATGAATTTGTGAAACTAGTTATCAAAGCTGCTAAGTCAAACATTCCTAGGGGTTACAGAAAGCAATATGTGCCTGGCTGGAATGAAGAAAGTGAGGCTTTATACCAAGAATACCAAAGTTCTGGAAATCAAACAGTGGGTTCACAGCTACTCCACTCTTTAAACAAGAATAGACGAGAGAAATGGGAAGCAACACTCGAAGAAATGAACTTCGCAAAGTCAAGTAGGAAAGCCTGGCGAGTCTTGAATGGGCTAACTGGCAAGCAACACCCCAAAAAGCCGCATACTAAACTGAGTCCTGACATTATTGCCAACAGGATCGTAGACCTCCCAAGGGCAAAGAGAGACAAGAATCATACCAGAGTGGTAAAATGTAACCTCTCTAACCTCAAGCACAGTGCCCCAAGAAACGAACCGCTTTCCAATCCCTTCTCCACAGCGGAAGTAGAAAGTGCAATCAAACAACTGAAAATCGGCAAGGCTGCTGGTCCCGACAAGATCTATAATGAGTTCATTAAGAACATGGGTCCGTATTGTATATGCTGGCTCACTTCTCTCTTCACTTACATTCTCAAAGAGAACAGACTGCCCAGACAATTCAAACTGTCAAATGTTATAGCCATTCTCAAACCTGGCAAACCTGAAGACAGCCCCGAAAGCTATCGTCCAATAGCACTGCTCAGTTGCATATTAAAACTTTTTGAACGAATCCTTCTAACCAGAATAGCACCGCTCATTGAGGCTGTTATCCCTCCTGAAAAGCTGGCTTCAGACACGGACGCAGCTGCACTGATCAAGTTCTTGCCCTAACTACACACATTGAAGCAGGTTTTCAAGGTAAACGGAAATCAACAGCTGTTTTCATCGACTTGACAGCTGCGTATGATACTGTTTGGCGACAAGGACTGATCTACAAACTATTGCAAGTTGTACCAAGCCGAGAAATTGTGGATCTAATATCTAGCATGCTTAGTGAAAGGCAATTTGAAGTGTTCCTAGGAAACACTAAAAGCCGCAAACGAAAACTAAATAACGGCCTACCACAGGGATCTGTTTTAGCCCCACTGCTATTCAATTTGTACATCCATGATTTACCAACTACAACATCAAGTAAGTTCATCTATGCTGATGATATCGCGCTGGTAGCTCAGAGCAATAACTTTGAAGATGGCGAACAAATCATTACGGAGGACCTGGAGAAGATGTCAACTTTCTTTAAAACCTGGAGATTGATCCCAAGCACAACAAAAACTGAAGTCTCTTGTTTCCATCTAGCGAATCGTGTCGCAAACTACAAACCTAGAGTCCTGTTCAATGGACAAGAGCTGAGGTACAATCCTTTCCCAAAATATCTCGGAGTCACTTTAGATAGAACCCTGAGCTACAAAGAGCACATCACCAAGCTCTCTCACAAAGTCGCCGCAAGAAACAACATACTGCATAAGCTCAGTGGTACCTCCTGGGGAGCCTCTGCTGACTGTCTACGTTTAACTGGCATCAGTCTTGTTTACTCAGCTGCTGAGTACTGTGCGCCTGTCTGGTTGGAAAGCGTACATGTGAAGAAGATAGACACGAAACTGAACGATACAATGCGTTGCATTACTGGTACCATCAAATCAACTCCATGTCACTGGTTACCCGTGCTGAGCCACATCCCTCCACCTCACTTAAGGCGGAAGCAAGCTCTACTGAGGGAGGCTAAGAAAATCTTTGCATCACCCTCTTTGCCACTGCATCAGGAATTCTGCCATCCGTCACAACAACGATTGAAATCCAGAAGACCGGCAAGTGTCACTGCAAGGCAACTCATCGCGGATGGATTTGACATAAAGGAAAGCTGGAAGCATGAGTGGTCAACAAAAACATTGGGAACAAGTGTCCACCATCTTGATCCCACAAAGAAGCCAAATGGTTTTGACCTACCAAGGAACCTCTGGTGCCGTATCAACAGGTTGAGGACTGGACATGGGTGTTGTAATTATTTCAGGTACAAGTGGGGCTGGATCAGTTCACCAGTGTGTGAATGTAACTTAGAAGAACAGACGATTGAACACCTGGTCCTACGCTGTCCTCTTCATTCATACCCTGGAATTCCTGACGACTTGTTTGATCTCACACCTAGTCTAACCGAATGGTTGAAAAGGAAGGACTTTAAAGTTTAATTTTGTCTTATTTGTATTCTGTATTGTATCACCATACGATTAAATAAATAAATGGTGACCTCTCCTTTTGTCCATTTGGCACTCGGTCATTAATTCCAAAATGTGTGGTGTAATCCAAGGCTTGTAAATTCTTCTTTCTTCTTTTCCAAAACACTTTTCTGCTGCATCAACTATTTGCCCCTTGATTTCTTCCCACTTTTCTTGGATATTATGTCCGCTCAGTCCTTCAGGATGAATCTTGTCATCAGTTACTTCCTTGAACTATTTAATTGCTTCGGTGTTTTTCATTGCTTTACTCAAGTTCTATTTTGGTGTGGGTCTTTCTATCTTTTTCTTTTTGAGTTTTAGTTGGCTCGTCATCAGCACAAGGTTATGATCAGCTCCAGGGTAGCTTTTGCTTAGTTTTACTTGATTCCGATATCGTTATCTAACTAGTATATAATCTAGTTGAAATCTATTTCCATTTCCTGGCATTGTCCATGTGTATCTTCTTCTCTTTGATTGACTAAATAACATATTTGTGATTACAAGTGAATGACTTCCACACAATTCAATAAGTCTATCTCCTCTTTCGTTTCTGGATCCCAAACCAAAGTTCCCTACCGTGGTATCTTCTCTGCCTTCTCCAACCACTGCATTCATATCTCCCATGATAATGAGATTTTCTTCATACTTGACCTTCAGCAGCATTTCTTCCAGTTGCTCATACACTTCCTCCACTTCATCATCTGTGTACGCAGAGGTGAGAACGGTATCTCTAGGTTCTGTCTTTAACTTGATGAGAAGCATTCTTTCATTATATCCCCATATACCTGTCACTCTCTGTCCTATAAATGTAACGCCTCCTGTTCCGTCTGAGCATCCAGAGTATAAAACTCTGAATTCTCCGCTCCATAAATCTCCATTATCTGGCCACCTCACCTCACTCAGTCCCAACACATCTATTTCTAGTCGTTTCAATTCATTCTTCACATTTTCCAACTTGCCACACGTCTTGAAAGATCTCACATTCCATGTACCTATTTTGAACTTTGTATTCTCATGCATCCCTCTCCGGTGATCCGAATAGGGGGCTATTCCGGAATATTTTACGTTTGAAGACATCATCATGCATTCCTTCCTGGGATATCATAGAGATCTTTAATGTGGTGTTTCCCGGTGTTTTCCACATTCTGATGCCGTTGACCAATCTTGGTTCTTCCGCCTTTAGGGACGATTTCTCATCCCAGGGACAACAGAGTGCCCAAATCCTCTACCCGCTCCTCCACCCTCCAGGAGGCCGTTGGCACTTGGTAGAGAAGGACCTCTTATACCGGAGGTCATTCGGTCGCCAGAGCCTCGTCAGTCAAAAGCAGGGTGCACAACGTGCAGGTGAGGTTCTGTTATCAGAAGCAACCCTACCCCTTTCACCCCCATACGTGTTAATTTCTGACATGGTCAAGCCTTGTTGGTTGGTTGGTTCCTCAGTTTAGGGGTTGCGACAACGCGGTAATGTAGCCCCGTGTACTTTGGGTGTGTGTGTTGAATCTGTCTGATAACCGGTGTTAATTGTGATGACTGTATTAGTGTGTGTATCTGTTTTTAATTCAAGTAAGGACTGCAGACGATCAATTTTCAAGTAGTTCCTACTTTTGCCACCAAATGCCACCGTCAACGACTACTAGGCCTAGTTCAGAACTTAGCTACTAGACGCCACCGCAGTCGGCTCTTGGCAACGAACGTAGAAACCTAAGAGCGTTGTTTACATTCTTAACCTATACAATTTAGCTTCACACAGGTGTAATTAGTGGAAGGTTCTTTAACATGCCATAAATCTATGACATGGGACCGCCGGCTTTACTTTCCCTCCGAAGGAAGGCATACTGAGGGATTTTTAACGCTCTTAAAAATCCGACGGCTTCGGCCGGGTTTGAACCCGCTATCTTGGGTATGTCAAGCCTTGTAAACCCCATGGAACAACGCAGCATTTTCATTTCCATTCCGTGGAGAGCTGTTTCGTGTTTGCTTGAAGCTGGCCAACATTCTGTGCCACTGGCCTTGTCAGGTTGATAGGTATTGTACTCGAGTGACTTGAGCCACGCAGCGCGAGCATCGCCTCCCCGAGCTACTTTAAATATAGTGGTCTGTGTACCACATCGCAGATATTCGGTTTCAACACACTCACTACCAAGCCCGTACCGACAGCAGTGGCTACGCAGCGTTAGGTCATGGGGCCAAGCTCTCTGCTGACTCGGTAGATGCGTGGATTCGAGCCCCACCGTCGGCCGTCCTTGAAATGGTTTTCCGTGGTTTCCCATTTTCAACACCAGGCAAATGCTGGGACGGTACCTTCTGATAGGCCACAGACGCTTCCTTCCACATCCTTACCCAGTTGCATTGATCTTCATCCATTCCATCTCTCATCCCGACGCGCAGGTCGCCCACGGTCGTCGACTAGAAAGATCTGCACTCGGCCTCTCAGTAGATCACACGACAACAAAAAGAGAACCAAGCCCGTACTTTATACGGGCCTAATTATTTCGAAGATCGCCAACCCCGTTGTTTTTACGGGGTCGCTCATTCAATCGCAAATTCCCTCAACGGCGTTTCTCGTCCTTGAACCGTTAACAACGTTCATCCACAGATGGCATCCTATGTCTGTTTTCCCGCGATTGTTCTGGTGCGGATACGTCATGTCATTCAAAATTTTTCACACAAAGAAGAAATTTGATTCACAGTAAATGGTTGTTAAAGATATTTCAAATAGATGAAAAATTCATTAGAAACACATTTCACAGTGAAGATAAATTAATTGGAACAGTATTGTGAACATTGAATATTTGTTTGACTTTTTTTTTGTGAAATGTTTACATGTGTATAAGAAATGTAATATCAAGAGTATTTTATTTCACAATTCAATAAGTATGGTCATCATCATCTTTCACTGGCCGGCTCTGTTTGGAACACAAGCCTCTTCCCACCATCTCTCAGCCTCCACCCTTGTCCAGTCTTCTCCTCTCTTCGTCACGCTTTCTTCCCTTTCAGCCACCTGTCTCTCGGTCTTCCCACCATCTCTCAGCCTCCAGCCTTGTCCAGTCTTCTCCTCTCTTCGTCACGCTTTCTTCCCTTTCAGCCACCTGTCTCTCGGTCCTCCCACCATCTCTCAGCCTCCACCCTTGTCCAGTCTTCTCCTCTTTTCGTCACGCTTTCTTCCCCTTCAGCCACCTGTCTCTCGGTCTTTCCACCATCCCTCAGCCTCCACCCTTGTCCAGTCTTCTCCTCTCTTCGTCACGCTTTCTTCCCCTTCACCCACCTGTCTCTCGGTCTTCCCACCATCTCTCAGCCTCCACCCTTGTCCAGTCTTCTCCTCTCTTCGTCACGCTTTCTTCCCTTTCAGCCACCTGTCTCTCGGTCTTCCCACCATCTCTCAGCCTCCACCCTTGTCCAGTCTTCTCCTCTCTTCGTCACGCTTTCTTCCCTTTCAGCCACCTGTCTCTCGGTCTTCCCACCATCTCTCAGCCTCCACCCTTGTCCAGTCTTCTCCTCTCTTCTTCACGCTTTCTTCCCCTTCAGCCACCTGTCTCTCGGTCTTCCCACCATCTCTCAGCCTCCACCCTTGTCCAGTCTTCTCCTCTCTTCGTCACGCTTTCTTCCCTTTCAGCCACCTGTCTCTCGGTCTTCCCACCATCTGTCAGCCTCCACCCTTGTCCAGTCTTCTCCTCTCTTCGTCACGCTTTCTTCCCTTTCAGCCACCTGTCTCTCGGTCTTCCCACCATCTCTCAGCCTCCACCCTTGTCCAGTCTTCTCCTCTCTTCGTCACGCTTTCTTCCCCTTCAGCCACCTGTCTCTCGGTCTTCCCACCATCTCTCATCCTCCACCCTTGTCCAGTCTTCTCCTCTCTTCTTCACGCTTTCTTCCCCTTCAGCCACCTGTCTCTCAGTCATGTATATTATTGTAGAAAGATAGATCTATAAAATAAAATTAATTTCGTCAAATTATGTGTTTTGTTGCGGTGAGAAGAATAATGAATACCTGTACGGAGAGTGTTAAACCATTTTATACTACACTATGTACTGTAAATAGTTACATTTTTTAAAATAAAAGTAATTAATATGTATTTAATTTTTTGTCATTTAAATTTGTTGTAGTGTTAAATGCAATGTTTATCCATGATGCAGGTATTCTGGAATGCAGGTTGCCAGATGGTGTCACTCAATTTCCAGACACCGGATCTCCCAATGCAGTTGAACCAAGGGAAGTTCGAATACAATGGTAACTGTGGCTATCTTCTAAAACCAGACTTCATGAGAAGATCAGACCGCAGTTTCGATCCCTTCGCAGAGGCTCCTATGGATGGTCTCATCGCTGCTCAGTGTACCGTTAAGGCAAGTGCCACATATCCTAGCAGACTGGTCGCCATCTTGCGGAGCTCTAGCAAACTAAAAAACAAATTTTGAAAAGCACTTCCTACCTAAATCCAGCTCCGGAAAAACAGCCTAAATCGCTTGTTTCTTTACTCATCTTCTTTTTGATTCAAATCCTCGCCAAATTAACTTACCATATTTACATTATTGTTTCTTTAATGTGTTCCTTGGTTCAATACCCTGAGGCATTTTTTGATTTTATGAAAAATCTTCAGGATTTAAGTAATTAACTAATCTGCATTGTAAAGGCAGATGACCTCGAAGTTCCTCCCCTTAAAACGAATTGTATTCCAATCTGCATTGACTCACACTAGCGCTCGTAGTGGCAGGAGATGGTGAACAATCATCGGTCAAGTGTATCCTTTACGTTGGGAGAAACTTAATTACAAATGCACCAAATATAATGAAGTTCCATTTCAAGTAGTTCCAACTTCGGCTAACAGATGTCACTGTCACCGACACCTAGTGGTGAAAGTTGGAACTTGATAGAGCGTTTCTAACAAATCAAATAGAACCTACAAATTTGGCTACACACTACCAATTGTAGTGGTTATGGCTTTACTTCCCCTCCAAAGAAAGGCATACTGAAGGAGTTTAACGCTCTTAAAAATCCGACGACTTCGACCAGATTTGAACCCGCGATCTTGGGCATAGTAGTTCATCATGCTACCCACTATGCCACCAAAGAATAAGATTCAGTGATGAACTGGGTTTGAACCCGCGATCTTGGGCAGAGCAGTTCAGCATGCTACCCACTACGCCACCAAGGAATAAGATTCAGTGATGAACTGGGTTTGAACCCGCGATCTTGGCCACAGCAGTTCAGCATGCTACCCACTACGCCACCACGGAATACGATTTAGTGATGAACTGGGTTTGAACCCGCGATCTTGGGCAGAGCAGTTCATCATGCTACCCACTACGCCACCAAGGAATAAGATTCAGTGCTGAACTGGGTTTGAACCCGCGATCTTGGGCAGAGCAGTTCAGCATGCTACACACTACGCCACCAAGGAATAAGATTCAGTGATGAACTGGGTTTGAACCCGCGATCTTGGGCAGAGCAGTTCAGCATGCTACCCACTATGCCACCAAGGAATAAGATTCAGTGATGAACTGGGTTTGAACCCACGATCTTGGGCAGAGCAGTTCAGCATGCTACCCACTATGCCACCAAGGAATAAGATTCAGTGATGAACTGGGTTTGAACCCGCGATCTTGGGCAGAGCAGTTTAGCATGCTACCCACTATGCCACCAAGGAATGAGATTCAGTGATGAACTGGGTTTGAACCCGCGATCTTGGGCAGAGCAGTTCAGCATGCTACCCACTATGCCACCAAGGAATAAGATTCAGTGATGAACTGGGTTTGATCCCACGATCTTGGGCAGAGCAGTTCAGCATGCTACCCACTACGCCACCAAGGAATAAGATTCAGTGATGAACTGGGTTTGAACCCGCGATCTTGGGCAGAGCAGTTCAGCATGCTACCCACTACGCCACCAAGGAATAAGATTCAGTGATGAACTGGGTTTGAACCCGCGATCTTGGGCAGAGCAGTTCAGCATGCTACCCACTACGCCACCAAGGAATAAGATTCAGTGATGAACTGGGTTTGAACCCGCGATCTTGGGCAGAGCAGTTCAGCATGCTACCCACTACGCCACCAAGGAATAAGATTCAGTGATGAACTGGGTTTGAACCCGCGATCTTGGGCAGAGCAGTTCAGCATGCTACCCACTACGCCACCAAGGAATAAGATTCAGTGATGAACTGGGTTTGAACCCGCGATCTTGGGCAGAGCAGTTCAGCATGCTACCCACTATGCCACCAAGGAATAAGATTCAGTGATGAACTGGGTTTGAACCCGCGATCTTGGGCAGAGCAGTTCAGCATGCTACCCACTACGCCACCAAGGAATAAGATTCAGTGATGAACTGGGTTTGAACCCGCGATCTTGGCCACAGCAGTTCAGCATGCTACCCACTATGCCACCAAGGAATAAGATTCAGTGATGAACTGGGTTTGAACCCGCGATCTTGGGCAGAGCAGTTCAGCATGCTACCCACTATGCCACCAAGGAATAAGATTCAGTGATGAACTGGGTTTGAACCCGCGATCCTGGGCAGAGCAGTTCATCATGCTACCCACTACGCCACCAAGGAATAAGATTCAGTGATGAACTGGGTTTGAACCCGCGATCTTGGCCACAGCAGTTCAGCATGCTACCCACTACGCCACCAAGGAATAAGATTCAGTGATGAACTGGGTTTGAACCCGCGATCTTGGGCACAGCAGTTCAGCATGCTACCCACTATGCCACCAAGGAATAAGATTCAGTGATGAACTGGGTTTGAACCCGCGATCTTGGCCACAGCAGTTCAGCATGCTACCCGCTATGCCACCAAGGAATAAGATTCAGTGATGAACTGGGTTTGAACCCGCGATCTTGGGCAGAGCAGTTCAGCATGCTACCCACTACGCCACCAAGGAATAAGATTCAGTGATGAACTGGGTTTGAACCCGCGATCTTGGGCATAGTAGTTCAGCATGCTACCCACTACGCCACCAAGGAATAAGATTCAGTGATGAACTGGGTTTGAATCCGCGATCTTGGGCAGAGCAGTTCAGCATGCTACCCACTATGCCACCAAGGAATAAGATTCAGTGATGAACTGGGTTTGAACCCGCGATCTTGGGCAGAGCAGTTCAGCATGCTACCCACTACGCCACCAAGGAATAAGATTCAGTGATGAACTGGGTTTGAACCCGCGATCTTGGGCAGAGCAGTTCAGCATGCTACCCACTATGCCACCAAGGAATAAGATTCAGTGATGAACTGGGTTTGAACCCGCGATCTTGGGCAGATCAGTTCAGCATGCTACCCACTACGCCACCAAGGAATAAGATTCAAGTGATGAACTGGGTTTGAACCCGCGATCTTGGGCACAGCAGTTCAGCATGCTACCCACTATGCCACCAAGGAATAAGATTCAGTGTTGAACTGGGTTTGAACCCGAGATCTTGGGCAGAGCAGTTCAGCATGCTACCCACTATGCCACCAAAGAATAAGATTCAGTGATGAACTGGGTTTGAACCCGCGATCTTGGGCAGAGCAGTTGAGCATGCTACCCACTATGCCACCAAGGAATAAGATTCAGTGATGAACTGGGTTTGAACCCGCGATCTTGGCCACAGCAGTTCAGCATGCTACCCACTACGCCACCAAGGAATAAGATTCAGTGATGAACTGGGTTTGAACCCGCGATCTTGGGCAGAGCAGTTCATCATGCTACCCACTACGCCACCAAGGAATAAGATTCAGTGATGAACTGAGTTTGAACCCGCGATCTTGGGCAGAGCAGTTCAGCATGCTACCCACTATGCCACCAAGGAATAAGATTCAGTGATGAACTGGGTTTGAACCCGCGATCTTGGGCAGAGCAGTTCAGCATGCTACCCACTATGCCACCAAGGAATAAGATTCAGTGATGAACTGGGTTTGAACCCGCGATCTTGGCCACAGCAGTTCAGCATGCTACCCACTATGCCACCAAGGAATAAGATTCAGTGATGAACTGGGTTTGAACCCGCGATCTTGGGCAGAGCAGTTCAGCATGCTACCCACTATGCCACCAAGGAATAAGATTCAGTGATGAACTGGGTTTGAACCCGCGATCCTGGGCAGAGCAGTTCATCATGCTACCCACTACGCCACCAAGGAATAAGATTCAGTGATGAACTGGGTTTGAACCCGCGATCTTGGCCACAGCAGTTCAGCATGCTACCCACTATGCCACCAAGGAATAAGATTCAGTGATGAACTGGGTTTGAACCCGCGATCCTGGGCAGAGCAGTTCATCATGCTACCCACTACGCCACCAAGGAATAAGATTCAGTGATGAACTGAGTTTGAACCCGCGATCTTGGCCACAGCAGTTCATCATGCTACCCACTATGCCACCAAGGAATAAGATTCAAGTCGGCAATCGGACGATATCAAAGGTACAATGACCATATCCCCTAAAGGAAGGTCTACTCTGTGTCATTGCTTGCCTCCAGGGGATTGTGATGTTGAATGTTGCCACAGGTGATTGCTGGCCAGTTCCTGTCGGACAGAGCGGTGGGGACGTACGTCGAGGTGGATATGTACGGACTGGCCACAGACACCATCCGCAGGGAGTATCGCACTCGCACCGTGGCCTGCAATGGACTCAACCCCATCTACAACGAGGACCCATTCTTGTTCCGGAAAGTAAGTCAATTCTAATTCTTTGCTAAAGAAGCTAGAGATTGCTTGATTTTTAACATTTCTGTAACTCGTGTGGTTCAGGGGGTGAACAAAGCATATTGAGGTGGAACATGTGAAGACCTACATTCCTGAATAATTGTATTATGTTAGAACAACTGACTGGGCAGAATTCTTAAATACGTAGTGATATGAACTTAAGAGCTTTCCTTGTTGACCAATGGCTATTGAATACAGTCAATTATAATGTAATTAATTAATAAAATGTTCCAGTTTCGGACATCAGCGCTGGTGTTATGGTGTTTGCTTTGTTGCTAACATTTCACATAAGTTTTTAAATCAAAACATGGGATTATTCTTATTATTAGCAGAATATAGTGAAATAATGTTAATAAAAATATTATGCTAGAAAATAGAATTTCCAATGAAAAGAGTTCATACCTAAAGAAGTATTAATTTCAAAATTGACCTATTTATTAAATATATAGGGGTTCTGATATTAATCTATGAAATGTTATTCAGTATATAAAAAAATGGACATGTATATCTGTATGTCCATCCGAGATTAATAGACTCCGACACCGTTTAACTGCTCTGAACCAAACTTTACAGATGAATAACACTGTCTACTTTAAATTTCGGAAAGCCCTCTTCATTCCCTTCATTTAGGCCCTTTGGCACAAACCTAAACAGTTTCACCGATCGAAACCAAAAAATCTTTTTTTCTATTAGTTTGTCAGTTCAGTGGTAGTGTTCATTATCATCCACCGGGCGAGGACATATCTGTATCTGTAACTAATGTTGGCTTATATTTAATTTTAATTTGGCAAAACTGACATCTGTATAAATAGTTGTTATTGTGTATCTACTTAGTATAAAACAAAGTCCCCGATTCTTGGATGTAACGGGTAATCTCGAGAACCACAGGGTGGATTTTGATGCGGTATTCACCATTCTGTAAAGGATTTCTCGAGGGAGGTTTCTGTATAAAAACATTAATGGCTAAAGGAAGCCGAGCAGTAACGATTTTAATGAATCGAGTCGAAGAAAACCTGCCATCTCAGCGCCTCTTAAGCGTACGCTGGGTAAACCGTTAAAATATCTATATACTATGAGTGTAAGAATTGTTCAGCACGAAAAGGTCTACAAAAAAGTCCGTGACAGCATATCTCTATCTTTATTACATCACCCACTATAAGTGTTTATATGTTTTCATTTCTTCCAACAATCTCCATTCAGTGGAAATTTAAATTACTAGCTTTGGAACGAGTGTATCACCCCAGCTTCGGCCAGCATCAAACTGTCGAGTCATATCGAGTTAAGGCTTCAGAGAGTTTTGTTGTTCTGAATTGCGCCTGGGACCTGCCGTCGTGCGCCATTGAAGCTTACGCTGGGTAAACCGGTAAGGATACGGGGCAAGGTTGCTAGTATACCCATGTTTCAGTCTCTATATGTCTTTGTTGAAAGCTTGCACGGCAACATGTTAGAAATGTAGGGAATGGTATGAAGATAACATTCCATAGATGAAAGTTATGTCGGTAGGGAAGGGAATGTCAGGTAGGAGGAACATTCTAGTGTAGTGTGGGGAAGGAAATGTTGTCGAGTTCGGCCTAGAGGGTAAGGAGGCAAAGTGAGAGGTGTAGAAGCCGAGGAGGCTGCGGTGCAAACTGCTAATAGGGGACCATGGAGGCGACTTGTTCGCAAACAGAGGCTTGCAGACTGGATTAGACACTGAACGGTAAAACCGTCTCAAATGAAAATGTGTGTATGTATAGTTTCTTTTAAAACAAAACAAGTAATAAATGTTCATCAAATACAGAAAGTAATCAGAGTTTGAAATATACGAGGGGTGCACTATATTGTTATCCCTCCTCAATGAAGCACATTACACATCAGTTGTTACGTCCACCTTCTCAACATAGTCTCCTCGTAGTTTTATGCACATTTGCCATGATGTGTCAGTCTCTCCAGACCTTCCAGAAACCTTTTTTTTTTCAGTGCTGCGTACCCTTGCCTTGACAGCTGTGCCCAGTTCTGCAAAATCCTCAAAACGGCGACCATGCAATGGAAGCATAGGGGCAGTCCACCGCCATAGAAATGTCGAACAGTGCCATCAGTTGGAAAGCAAATGGCAACAGTGTTCTGGGACACAAAGGGCATCATCCTCATTGACTGGCTGGAATTGGGGGCCATGATTAACAGTGGGAACCCTTAAACGCTTATGTCGTGCCATTCAAACTAAGCGGCTAGGAAAATGGGCTAAAGGTGTGCTTCTGCAACATGACAATGCCCGCCCCCACACTAGACGAGAGACCACTCCTGCCATTGATCAAATGGGATTCACGGTGCTGCCACATCCACCATATTCTCCCGATTTGGCACCAAGTGATTATCACCTGTTGGGGAACATGAAGAATCCTCTGGACACAGCTGTCAAGAAAGAATGGAGTCAGAAAGGTCTGCAGAGACTGACACATCGATGGCAAAAGTGCATAAAGTTACGAGGAGATTATGTTGAGAAGGTGGACGTAACAAATGATGTGTAATGTGCTTCATTTGGGTAGAAACAAATAAAGTGTAAACCAATATAGTGCGCCCTTCGTATATTGTAATTCAGCAGAGTGCTACAGGAATAAATTATTCTTGACCTTGGTGTTCAATGTAAATTAGGTGGTTCTTCCCGATCTGGCAGTCCTTCGGTTCGGTGTGTACGACGAGACGGGCAGGCTGCTCGGTCAACGGATCCTCCCGCTGGACGGTCTACAAGCTGGATACCGCCATGTCTCCCTGCGGTCGGAAGCTAACCTCCCACTGCCCCTCGCCATGCTGTTCGTCGACATTAAACTGAAGATCTACATACCCGATGATATGGAAGGTAATTTATTCTCTCTGCATCGTCTCTGAAGTGTTTACACAAGGTTTTCATCAACCAGGACCACATTGTTCATGTTCCAATATGGAATCACTAGAACCCGGATGTTCAGGCATTAATAGGATAGAATGCAACTTCCTAAGGGCAGTTTAGTGAAAGTATGATAGAGAAAAGAAGTTTCACATATTAACATTGGATTTCTGTGTAACTTTTACCAAAGCAGTACGCAATAATGTTCTTAGAATTTGAAAAATTATGTTATATTGCAACAGGCCCGAATTACTCTGACCTGAAGTGAAGGATCATATTTAATGGAATTTTTTAACTTTTCTGATATATATACAGTATATATCGTATCACAAATTTTCAGCAGAAATGATGCACACTGCGATCAGAACGAATGAAGAAGTACAGGTACTGGGCAGATAAGAAGAATCAAACAATTCAATCTTCAAAGAAAAAGTCTACATGGAAGACTCAAGTGGTCCAATGTGGCCAATAAAGTTAATAACAATAATATCGTATGGCTTTACAAGTATACTAAAGTATCATTCAAATGGAAATGTCCAAACTTGTCAACCAGTCCAGAGCACTGGAGTCACTTGGTGTAGAGTCCTCAAACCACCGTCAAATGCTGGAAGGGGGCACTCCTTAACAATACTGGTCCATCGTCTGGTCTTCCGTTCCGCAGTCCCAATCAGCAGATGAACAGAAACCCCACGCCTCCCTTGACCTGTCCTAATGCGGTTCAGCTTCGACCAGGTTTGTCGTGGTAGATATGGAATCCCTCAACCTTCCTTGTCGGATCTTGAACCAGATAAGCATTGTTGGGTGGATGCTCTTGCCAGCGCTGTCGCCATTTGGAGGTCACGTTGAAAGAACTGACACTTTCCAAATCAACCCAGGGTGGATTGCGTGATTTAAGACGAGTTGTTGGTGGATGTCGTAGGGCATCGTACAAGGGAGCGTTCCTCTGAGATGTGATCTTCTTGAGCAACTTTACCTTAGCTGCTGTCTCCTTAGATCTTGCGGAGCAATATTAGTTAGGACAAGTAACCACTGAATGGGAGTAGATCTGACAGTCCCAGTGATACCTCTCATGGCTTCATTAAGCTGCACATTGTGTGGACGCTGTCCACCCACACAGGAGCACAGTATTCACCAGCAGAATACACAAGCGCGAGTGCAGCAAAGCGTCCGCACCCCAACTACTACTGGCAATCTCCCTGGAGCCAAGTTTCATAGATAACTTTATGCACTGTTGTTTGAAAGTCAAGTACCGATCCATTCCTAGATGCGGTACTTCGATCTCGTTGAAAGTTACATGTAGTTTCCTTTGGGTTTCTTTATTATTTAGATGGAATGCAGTAACCTCACTTTTATTTGGGATTGGCTGAAGTCTCCATTTATGGAAGTAATCACTTAATTTCGTCAGATCACTCGTCAGCACATTCCACAGTTCATGAGATCTTTATTCTGGGAGATTAGTGCTACCTGAGGTAGGCTATTATTTGGAGTTCTCCAACTGCTAGCTCGTCCAATAAGGAATACATTTAAGCGCCTGTCAGAGAGCATGCTCACTAGAAACGCCAGTGAAGTACCATAAGCTGCCGTAATATCCACAAACACTGCAGCTGATTTGAGTCCTTGTTGAAATCCAGCTTCTACTCGAGTTGTCAATGTTAAGACCTGATCACAGTAGCTCCGAAGTTTTCTAAAGCCACCCTGTTCGATGGGGATGATTCGATCAATGGCCTCTCGAATGTGATTCAAAATAAGCCTTTCTAGTAGCTTATAGATCATGCTGATTAGTGATACTGGTCGGTAGTGAGAAGCATCGGTTCCGTCTTTGTCTGGTTTCAGGATGGCAATTATCTTAGCCTGTTTACAAAGCTTCGGTAATTCTCCAGTTCTCAAAATCTCATTAAAAATTCAATGAGCCACAATTTTGTTTTAGGACCAATGGCTTTAAGAAACTCTGGACACACGCCATCAAAGCCAACAGCTTTATTTACCTTTAGCGTACTCAAGGCTATATCAAGTTCCTCAATGCAGAAGTCACGTGAGTAGTCGGGATGTGGTTTTAGATGGGACCTCTTTATGTACATTTCATTTTTCACAGTTCGTGTGTGTGTGCCTTGTCTATTTTAGCTTTTGAAATCTTCATTAATCTGGATACAACAGCATTGGCATTCACATGTGTGATTGTCCTTGACAACCTTGGGTCTGTACCTAGATTTCTTATTAGATTCCAGGCTTTCCGACTTGAGTGTGTAAAGTTGAGTCCTGCCATTGTTTTATGCCATGTTGCTCTTCTGTTGTATCAATATGAGATTCTTGATACTTAGCATACAAGTGATTGCATTCTTGAGCCAGTCCGGAATGTGCTCTTTCCGAATCCCACGTGGAATACATTTCCTTGCATTAACTTTAATTGCACCCACAAATCGTTCATAATTGGATGGAATTGGAGGAATCCACTGAATGGTATTATCAAGGCCCTTCTGAAACAAGTTGAAAATTCCATCGAGGTTGAGGGACTGAAGTGACTAATGGAATTTCAATACCATAATGAATTATGACTGGCCTGTGCTGACTGTGCACGTTGAGTCACGTTGTTATCTCCATATTTAGATATGATACGCAAATCTGGAGAACAATCCAGGATCTATAGCGTTGTACACAAGTTGGAGACCATCCATTCATTTAGTATAGCTCGATTGTTGTCTTCCGTTTGATATCCCCATGTGTGACCTACACACACAACTCGGTGACTGAAGGATCTTACATGTGGTTTTGGCTAACTGACTTGAGGGGGGTTGTAAATATTTACAACAGTTGTGCCAGCAATCTCCACAGCCGTTGTTCTGTCTTGATAAGTTACCATGTAATCAGTGAGATTGGACCTGACATAAGTCGCAACACCATATTGTTTATCATTTATTTTAAAGATCTGCATCATCCTTGGTGTGAGTTTCCTGACTTGCTATTACATGTACAGCACTCTGCAGCATCAAGCGTGATAGATGATATATGCAACAAGTATGCAAGAGAAACTATCTATACATAGTCCTTTTGAGGACCAACCAATCTCCATTGGTAACAACTTAAGGATATGTCACTTTTCTGATGAAATGACTTACTTGACTTAATTCCTATGTCCCCTCTCGGAGCAAAGTTCCTTCTCCTAGCCAGCCTCTGCAGGTCTGCCCAGGATTTGCCAGTCGCCTTCCTCTCCTCCTCAACACTTCTTCTCCCTTCATCGGGTGCCCTGGAGGTTCCACCTAAGTGCTTCTTTTTCAATGGCGTCCTGCTTTCTCAGACAATGGCCTATCCAACTCCATTTTCTACGTTATATTTCTAGATGTATTTGCCTTTCGTTTGTTCTCTTCAGAAGTTCCTCATTTGAAATGGTTTCTGACCAATAGATGCGTAAAATCCTTCTGACGCTACGGTTAGTGAAGACTTGGAGACTCCTGGTGATCTGGGTTGTAACTTTCCAAGTTTCACTTCCATACAGGAGAACGGCTTTGACATTACTACCAAAGATTCGTAGTTTCATCCTGGTCGAGATGTCGAGAGCTTTCCAAACCGGATATAATTGAACAAATGCAAAGTTTGCTTTTTTGATGCTGCTCTTAGCATCTGCGCTAGCACCACCGTCCTCTGAAATGATGCTACCAAGATATGGAAACTCTCTCACAGTTTCAATTTCTTCTCCATTTATTTTGCACTTGCGGTTTGTATTTATTAGGCTGTTTACTCGCATTTCTTTGGTCTTTTTACCATTTATCTTCATTCCTGCTCTTGCTGCCTCTTCTGTGATGCGCCTTAACTTCATTTCCATAACCGTAACGTTCTGAGAGATTGCACAAACATCATCAGCAAAATCCAAGTCTTCTACCTGTTGCATCAACTTCCATTGCAATCCAGTTCTTGTTCCAAACATTACCTTCCTCATAACCAGGTCCATCACAATAAGGAAGATGATACATCCCTGTTTAACTCCTGTATTGGTTCAGTAAGCTTGCCTTCATGGACCACCTGGCATCTATAATTGCTATAAGAGCTGATGATCTTCTCAGGTATTCCATATCTGGCCAACGCCTTCCACATGAACTCTCTCCTCAGGGAATCAAAGGCTTTGCAGACACATAAGGTAAAGTGTAGTATTCCATTCCACACACTGTTCCACTATAATCCTCAACGTGTTTATCTGGTCAATGCATGATCTGTTTTTCCTGAATGCAGCTTGTTCCCAGTTTATGATCCACAATATTTATAATTCGATCTAACAGAATCCTTGGTATTGAAAGTAAGGCCAGTTGTCACACAGTGTCCTATCCGCTTTCTTCACCAGTAAACCTCTTTCCCAGTCTTCTGGAATCTTCTCCTGTTGCCATATCTTCATAAACAGGGGATGGAGTAGTTCAGCTGGGAGTTCTGTCTTCTTTCAGGATTTCAGGATGGATATTATCACCCCCAGGTGCTTTCCCACATTTTGTCTTCTTGATAGCTGTAATAATTTCTTCCTTATTTGGTGTATCGATGTTTATTCTTTCATCTGGCATTATTTCTTCCTGCATTTCCACTTCTGACCCATCATCTTCCCTATTTAACACCTCTGGAAAATGCTCCTTCCATCGTTCCAGTTGTTCCTTTTCGCCAGTAATCATCTCACCATTTTTGCTTTTCTCAGGTCCTCCTCTCTGAATCTTCTTTTTAGATAGAATTTTCGTTACCTCATAGAGGGTCTTAAGGTCTCCAGTTCCTGCAGCTTTTTCCTCTTTTAGTGCTTGTTCTTCTATCCACTGTCACTTGTCCTTCATTGCATTCCTTTTTACCTCCCTGCCTTTTTCATTATACTTTTTCTGTGCAGTGAGCTTTTGTTGCCGTGTTCTTCTTCTGGTGATTTCCTGTTTGATGTTCTTCCTATCTTCAGTATTCTGCCACGTGTCATCTGACATCCATTCTTTTACACCTTTCTTTCTGAAGCCAAGCACTTCGTCACTGGTTTCCACAAAGACATCCTTAACTTTTTTCCATTCCTCATCGATTGTGCCTCCATCTGTCATATCTAGGACTTCAAAACGGTTTCTCAACTTTATCCTGAACTGATATGTATGCTGTTCATTATTATTAACTTCTGTACATCATATCTTATCCATTGGGATTCTACAGCTGGTTTATTTACTTTGATCTTAATACGTAAGTGAGCTATCACAAGCCCCTCTCTTGTTTCTTACATCAAGTAATGATCTTCTCCACTTCCGGGAGATGGCCACGTGATCAATCTGGTTTTCTGTCGAACCATCGGGAGATACCCATGTTACTTTGTGGCAGTTTTTGTGTGGATAGAGTGTTCCTCCTATCACCATATCTCGTTCTGCACAAAAGTCCACAAATCGTTCTCCGTTATTATTTTTCTCCTCCAATCCGTGCATCCCCATGATGATGTGTTCAACTCCCTCAACCTTTGCGTTTAGGTCACCCATTAGGATTACTATATATCTTGTTTTTATTTCCTTCATGGTTGCATTCAACTCAGAGTAAAAGTTGTCCTTTTCTTCGTTTGTCGCCGATTCATTTGGAGCATAGCATTTCACTATGCTGACATTTCTAACATCTGTCTTAAATGTTGCCAACATAATTCTTCCTGAAATGCGTTTCCATGCGATAAGGCTTTTCTTTTCAATTTTATAAGTAGCATTCCCACACCCTCTACATGGTCTCTTCCCTCTTCATTTCCAGAGTAGAGAAGAGTAAATCCTTCCGTTGTTCGTTGTTCTCCTAAGTCCTTCCAACGTACTTCACTCAATCCTAGAATGTCTAACTGGTAGTTTCTCATTTCTGCGCAGACCTGCTTTAGCCTACCTGTTTGGCGTAAAGTTCTTATATTCCAGCATCCAATTTTCGTAATCATTTTCATGCCAAAAATCGTCAACTGTTTATCAGTCCGGTTATTTTCTGTTGCAGTTTCAGTAATCGAATATGTTCAGATGTGTGAGTGATTGGCCCACAGCACCCTATCATGGTGGAGGGGCTGCCTCCTCACTGGGCCCATGCTCACAGATGTGGAGATATATGTTCAACTATTCTCTAGTTTGGTTTTCCAGTGTGACGAGATATCCACTCCAACCCTCCTCCTTTTTCGCCCGGGCTTGGGACCATCCTTGGCGGAGTTTTTTCTGATGAAATAGCGTTGATAAAAGAATACACAATAAATGCTGGTTTTCCAGGAATGGTATGTTTATATTTTATATAAATATGAAACAGTTATTGATGACATCTTAGAACTTTTGACTTTGATTTCGATTAATAATAAATATAAAATAATAAAAAGGCAATTTATTTATTTGCTCAAGAAATTGCATTTTGTAATAATGACTGCAAAACGGAAAATTGTGCATGAAGAAAGGTCTGAATCTATTCCATACAAAATGTGTTGCAATTCATGCTATTAATGCCTTAATCTCCGGGCTCTACGTATCACAATTACCCGTGTGACGAATCCTTGTCGGCGGCAGATGTACGAACTACAAGTTGCCAATGGTGTGACGCAGTACAGTCTGCACTGTATAATGAATCATTAAATAAAGAAAGCTTGTCATATTAACAACTAGACGTAATCAATTGAGCTACTGTTGCTTGTCATTCCTTCATATGTTTATCTGAGCGAAGTTAGTTTTCTGGGAATATCACAGACACTGTTAATTTAAGGGCCTTAAAATGTGGTTTTTGGGACCCTTTATAAACTCCCGAATTTTGTGTCTCACGTTGATAAGCGCAACATATGCTTTGGTCGTCCTTCTATGATAATATTTATATTTCACCTATTTTAGCAAGTATTTTGAAGAGTATTTCCCTATACCCGCCCCTCTATACGAAGTACGGTGAAGACTCTCATGGATACCATACGCAATTTTACGATGCTCCAAACATCCGAACACGAGTTATAGGCGTACATAAAGATACACAGAAAGACAGACAGACAAATCCACCTTTTACTTGTATCCGTCAAAATACATTCCGAAGCGCGTAAAAGAAACAAAATTGAAAACTGAACAAACAATCATATATTTATAGATGGGTGTATTTAGTATGTACCGTATGAGAGAACAACTCTATTGACTACAACATATCACTGTATATATCAACCACAAGGTATCAAACAAAGTCATCCATTACGATGAACCCCTTAGTCGACAACAACAACAAAAGTTAAAATATGCTCTCAAACTAAATTCACCTGACGTGAAAATACAATTGAGGCAGTGAGTGAGAGAGGGGCTATGGAACTGCGGATTGCTCTCTCGCAGCCTAAACGTGACACACAGGAACTACATTCTTCACAAAACAAGAGAAGGAGCCTGCACACTGAAGATGAATGTATGCCCTACACAATGGTACCAACAACTCAATCTCGACATAGCCCCCTCTCTCACTCAATTGAAAACCTCATCGACGATACGCAATACGCATTACACGTCACACTAAAACTGACCCTCACCGTTGTGTTAAGTCGCCCATCCACAGCAAGACCCCTTTTATAAAGGCTTGTGGTGCATAAAATTTCTGGTTTTTTAGCCTAAAAGCCACAAAAAGTATTATTTCAATTCACGAAGTTTTGAAAATAATGTTGCTGTTTGGAGATATAATAGACCTTCTGTTCGACATATCGCACGTGTAAGTCGTGTGAAAAAAATCTTGGGTACCCCTTGATGAATTGTACAGTCTAAGTTGGTTCCTTGATAAACTTATAGCTATTTGCAATTACAGAAATATAATAAATGGAGAGGCATTACTTCTTACAGAAATAGATGGATAGTTGGATGTCACCTCTTGAGATACTGTTGTCATGGTTACCGGCTTGCATTCCTTCATTAGTTTTTTAAGTGAAATTAGTTTGCTGGGAATATCTCAGAATCTGTTGGTTTTTTGAGCCTTAAAATATAGCTTAGGGCCCCCGAGTTTAATTTCTGACACCAAAGAGCTGAAAATGAACTTTGTCTAGTCGTCGTACATCATAATATAATAATAATAATAATATAGGGATAGAGATATGATAGAGCCGGCCCCGTGGTGTCGGGGTAGCACGCCTACATCTCACCCTGAGGCCCCGGTTTCGATTCCCGGCTCCGTCAGAGATTTTAGAAACTGACGTGTGGGCTGGAACGGGGTGCATTCAGCCTCGTGAGGAAAATTGAGTAGCTGTCTGACAGTGAGGCTGCACCCCGATTATGAAAACCAAGATTAATGAGGCCGAGGGGACCCAATGCGCTGACCACGCAGCACCCCAATACATGCAGGCCAATTGGCTGGGCAGCGGTCGCTTGGTAGGCCTAGGCCCTTCATGGGCTGTAGTGCCAGGGGTTAGCATTATTATTATTTATTATAGAGATATAATAGACCTTCCATTCCACACCTGCACGTCTAAATCGCCTGAAAAAAATCTAGAGTACACCTTGACCCCCTTAAGCGCATTACATGTATTGATAAATTTTACAGTTTAATTTGGTTCCGGGATAACCTTGCTTGCAAACTTTCACAGTAATGTAATAAATGGAATTGCACTGCGTCTTACAAAAATAGATGGTCCTCTGAGAATGTGTTGCCATGGTTACCGGCTTGCATTCTTTCATTAGTTTATTTATTTATTTATTTACACTGTTTACACCCACACTGGAGCACCAAAAATCAAACCTTATATACAAAGTCTTCAAATACTAAGTTCAGTTCTTAATACTTGATAATTTTTTCTTTCCCAATACTTCTTCATTCTGGAAGATCTTGCGGCCTGTTCTTCTGCTGATATAACATATTGCTTACGCTGTGAAATTTTGAATGTTAGCCGAGTGTAGGCTATTTGTTATTCAGAAGCCGTTTCTCTTCTCTATGTTTAATTTGATGCTTAGTAATTTTCAAAATGTCGATTATTCAGGTCCGTATTGACGTAACTATAACTTTGAAAGAATAATAAAATTTCCGCCTTTCAATATTATTTATTGCTAATTACTTACGGGGACATGTTTCGAGGGCTAGCACTCCCCCTTCATCAGCCTGTTCAATGTGTTGAGTTATGCTGGATATTTTTATCACTTTTTGTGTTAATTATAATGGCTCCACCGTTGTCCGGTCCCAAGTCCGAAATGAGAAAGGAGGAGGGTTGGCAACCAGCCGAGTGTTGAGCGGCGGTAAATAACTCCCTAAGGTAGGCCAACGGCTTCGGGCGGAGGAGCCTTCTTAGGATTGGGTGTTGGCCCCCCAGTGGAGGAAATGCCACTGAAATCCAATGTGTTGCGACCCAACAGCAAAGCAGGCGGAGGACGAACCTTTTATTCTTATGTTCCCAACGGCTGTGGAGGTGGAAGAGGTCATGCCAGATGGATTGGCTGTAAAGGCGCAACTCAATCATATTTTGAGTCTGCGGCATTCCATTGCAGTTTTGGAGCTGGAAACTGCATGTCTCATGCTCTATGTGCCGCAGTAAATGGCTCTAGGACCCTAGTGTGTGGCAAGTTGAGATCCACCTTAAACAAATTCATGCCTATGGCATTCTCTCCTGCTGTTTCTCTACAAGCCCAACGGCGATGGGATAAGGATGACGGAAGCAGGTTTGGGTAAACTGGAGGCTTCTAGTCTGGACCTGCACGTTAGCGGCAGATGTGTGATGGTCGCTTTCCTGAGACCTGTTACCACTCAGGGATCCGGTTCTGCATCTGTGACTGGGCAGGCCTATTTAGGATTACCGCTGCCCACCTTGAATGGGGAAGGCCCTAGAAAATGTGGGCTAAACATCGGTAGTCACTTCCATAACTTGTCTGGGAAACCGCACTGAGAGGGTTACCCCAACTTGCGGTCGAAATCAAGAAAGAAAGATATCTAAGTTCATTACTATTGGTGCATGGAACGTCAGAACATTATTAGACAACGATAACAGACCAGAAAGGAGAACAGCTCTCATCAGCCATGAGCTGAACAGACTTAACTTTGATGTCGTTGCCCTGAGTGAAACCTGATTCGCGGGAGAGGGAAAAATCATTGAGGCTTCATCAGGATACACCATCTTCTGGAAAGGAAAGGAGGAAAATGAACGACGCATCCATGGTGTGGGTTTTGCAGTAAAGACCAAATTGGTGAATGATCATCGACTCGTTTCCACTGCAGTAAATGAAAGACTCATGACTCTCCGCATACCTCTTGAAGAAGGCAGGTTCATTACTCTCATCTCTTCATATGCGCCTACTTTTAAGGATGACGAGGATTCTAAGAACTGCTTCTACAACCAACTGAACACAGTCCTCACTAAGGTGCCTGCTACAGACAAGCTTGCACTACTAGGAGATTTCAACGCCAGAGTAGGGAGGGACAGCCTCTTATGGGGAAAGGTCATGGGTAAACATGGAATTGGGAACTGCAATGCTAATGGTCTGTTACTTCTTGGCCTGTGTGCTGAGCATGAGCTCTTTATCACCAATACCCAGTTTCAACTGCCAAATCGCTTCAAGACTACATGGATGCACCCACGCTCAAAACATTGGCATATGATTGATTATGTCATTACCCAACAGTGCGACAAGAGTGATGTCCTGATCACGAAAACAGCCCGAAAGATTGATGACTGTTGGACAGACCATAAACTTCTAATTAGTCGATTCAAGATTTATATCCATAAAAAGCCACGTGCCCATTTCATAAATCAAACAAGGAAGAAGTTCAACACCTCTAAGCTTCAACTTGATAGCGTTGCCACAGAATACAAAAACTCTGTTCTAGAACAACTAACTCATAATCCAATCAACACAAAGGATGTAGAATATGAATGGACCACACTTCAAAATATTATTACTTAGTCTGCACAGAAAGTCATTGGCTTCGAGGAAAGGAAGAGACAAGACTGGTTTGAAAATAATAATGAGGAAATCTTGAACCTCATCAAAGCTAAACGGGATGCCTATCTATCTGTTTCTCAAGATCCATCCTCCAGAGAGAAGAAATTGCGTTTTCAAGAACAAAAACGGAAGTGTCAGTCTGAAATCAGGGAAATAAAGAACAACTGGTGGCAGCAAAAAGCTAAGGAACTTCAGAAATTCTCAGATAGCAGGGACTTACGCAACTTCTACGCTGGACTGAAAGAGCTGTATGGATCGGTCCGATCATCATCAGGAACCGAAAGCTGTTGATATTCCACCATTCTTACATACAGCCAGGACACCTTGAAAAGATGGAAGGAGCACTTCAGTTCACTCTTGAACCGCAGTTCTGCTGCTGCTGACGATTTTCTTCAGCATGTCCCTCAACATATTCCCCAACCCTGGATGGACACTCCTCCAAACTTTAAAGAGTTTATCAAAGCTCTCAACAGAATGAAAACAGGGAAGGCTCCAGGATCAGACAACATTCCCCTTGAACTTATTCAATGTGGAGGCTTACCTCTAAAAACCAGGCTTTTCCATCTCATTCTTCTAATTTGGGAAACCAAAATTGTTCCTGCTAACCTGAAAAACTCTAGAATAGTTACAATTTTCAAGAAAGGTGATCGCGGTATCTGTGGCAACTGCTGTGGTATTTCCCTGCTTGCCATAGCTGGAAAAATATTTGCTCGAATCTTACTAAATCGACTTCAGGTTGTTTCGGAGAAGTTACTACCTGAATCTCAGTGTGGATTTCGGGCCTCGCGTGATACAATCGACATGATCTTCTGCGCAAGACAACTCCAAGAGAAGTGCAGGGAACAAATGACACCTCTGTTCTTAGTGTTCTATGACCTTGAAAAGGCCTTGGATACGGTTCCATGTAGTGCTATGGTGGATGGTTTTGAGGCGCTTTGGATGCCCCGAACATTTTGTTAGTTTGATCCAAGCTATCCATGATGGCATGGTTGGTCAGGTATTATATCAGAATGATATCTCAGAGGAATTTCCAATTACAAATGGACTCAAGCAAGGATGTGTACTTGCACCTACACTTTTTGCCCTGTGCCTGGCAACTATGCTTTATGAGACATTGCCTGAAAACAACTCAGGTGTGAAAATTAAATATCGATATGATGGGGGGCTCTTCAACCAGGCCAGACTCCGTTCCAAAAGATTAACCTATTCCACTCGGGTCACAGAATTGCAATATGCAGATGACAATGTTTCTCCAGCCCACACACCAAAAGAGCTTCGGCAGTCTGCCAACTGTTTCAACAGAGCTTATGAACGTTTTGGCCTGACTGTCAATATTCAGAAAACCAAAGTGCTAACTCACCCTGCTCCTGGAACCATCCCCCCAGATTTTGATATCAACATATCTGGCTCAGCTCTGGAAAAGGTGGAACATTTCTCGTACCTTGGTAGTATTCTATCAGCGAACTGTACCTCTGAGAAGGATGTGGAAAACAGAATTCAGGCTGCCCATGTGGCTTTTGGACGTCTCACACATCGTATGTTTCTGAACAAAGATCTAAGTATCTGCACGAAAGTATTGGTGTACCAAGCTGTTGTTATGTCTACGCTAATCTACGGATGTGAAACCTGGACCCTATATCGCCGTGACATAAAGAAACTAGAACGCTTTCATCAACAAAAACTTAGATCAATCATGAACATCAAATGGGATGACTATGTAACTAATATAGCAGTCCTTGAGAAAGCAATGATAAACAGTATTGAAACATCCATTGTTGGTCATCGGCTTAGATGGGCAGGCCATATCCATCGTATGAGTGACTCGGCAAATCCTGTATAGTGAACTCAACACTGGCAAGAGGCCATGTGGTGCTCCTTTAAAACGATATAAAGACCAACTCAAGCAGACCATGAGGAGAGTAGAGATAAACTCAAATACTTGGCATACTCTTGCACTGAATCGCCCTCGCTGGCGTGCTACAGTCTCAGCTGCAGTTGCACAGTTTGAGCAGGAACGTCGTAGACAGGAAGAGGAAATTCGTCAGAGGAAGAAGATACGTCAAATACTACCACGTCCTCCACCCTCCATCGGATGCAACATATGTGGTCGCATGTTCTATGCGAGAATTGGCCTGATAAGCCATCAGCGCCATCTCCATCGTCTGGACTAAGATTATGGAACTGCAGGCGAGAAACGTCAACTCGGATACGAGAATCGGCCGACGACGATAATGGCTCAACGGACAATACTCATTTGATTCTCTTTCGAGGACATTTGTTTATATTCAATGCCAAAGCAAGGTTTATTGTTTTTGGAAGTGGAGTTTTTGACTCCCGTTGTGCACTGGCATGCTCGTGACGTGGCCACATATGTGGAGAGGCGTCTTGCATGGCCGTCTCAGTGTGTACCTGCTACGCGTTTTGGTAGGTGTGCCTTTACCAACTGAAGAGCCCAATTGGCACGCTGGGGCGAAACGCTAGCTGGATATTTTTATCACTTTTTGTGTTAAGCGGAATATGTGTCCAAAAAGCGCAATCCTTCGTTTTCGCATCGTGTCAATGATAGATTTATTTTCCTTGTTAAGTATTGAATTGAGCGAAAGTCTCCACTGGCCCTCAATCTGGTGTTTCTGATGTGTAACATCTTTCCACTCGGTTGCTGGATATTTGTGGGAGTGATTTTGTAAAATGGGACGGAAGTGGATCGCACGATCCAACTGGCAGTGGTGGATCGAACGGAAGTGTGTAAGTCGCACTGCTAGCTGGATCGCATTGCTGAACCCTTTCATTCTGACGGTAAACGTTCATGCAAACTCTGGTGTCGAGTGATTGAAACAAAGCACAGGGCACATGTTCGAAGTCTTCGTATCAGTATTTAAATGATAAAATGCCTTAATATCAAACATTGTAAGTAGTCGGCATTGCCGGTATTATATTTCTGCACAATGGCTATTCAAATATTAACCCTCATAACGGTAATGCAGTCATCAATATAATATGATCGTTGTGCTTATACGAGAATTGAGCAAGCCTTCATGAACTATTGCTGAATATATTCTCTTTACTCACAAGAGGCCTATTCATAAGGCATTTTAAACTCAATTTCACGCAGGAACATTATCGAAACAAGCAAAATATAAATGAAACTTAATTTCGTGATGCAGTATTATTGGTACGTGAAAATAAATCACCATCTTGTGCACAATATTCGTGTGGTCGAAATAGCCGTCGGGTTAGCGTCATTGACTGTGAATCTAGAGATCTTGGGTTCGAATCCCGGACGGGATAGATATTTTTTGCTACCAGATTATCGTTTTAAACGATATTTATCATATCAATATGACTCATTTTAACAGAATCCATATGAAATTACGTGTTGGTCTGTGAATCAAGAGGACCTGGTTATAGGGAATTTAAGGTTATGAGCGGTGTCGCGTCTATTAATCTAGTTGATCCATATCGTATTCATTATTTAGGCTAGTGCTGGTGGAAGCTACAAAACATCTAATAAAATGAGTTCCGTATTATAAACTCCAATATCTGTAAAACACTCCCTTTTACAATAGATTAATATTTGTGCCAAAAATATTATAAAATACCGTCCTTGAAATGGTTTTCCGTGGTTTCCCCATTTTCAACTCCAGGCAAATGCTGGTACGGTACCTTCGGACAGGCCACGGCCGCTTCCTTCCATATCCTTACCCAGTTTCATTCACCATCATTCATTTCATCTGTCATTAACTCCTCTCGTGAGGTTGGCGTCAGGAAGGGCATCCGGTCGTAAAAACCATCCGCCACAAATACTTCCATCACATCACATCCCCGACCCCGTAGGAAAACGGGAATAATAAGGGGTAGACATACAATACCGGTTTCTTCTATGTCAGATGTTACACATCATATGCGACTACTGTAAGGCTCGTAAAGGTTTTTTTTTAAATTAATTATTGTCCGAAGAGTCTGTCTATCAACCTTCTGTAGTTTGTCAGTTGTTGATCGGGTGTTTAGTTTAAATAAAGTTTCACTTGCATATGTTGCTTCTGGCTTAACGACGGAGAAATAATGTTGAAGTTAAGCATTAATCGAAAGAGACTGTTTCTTATATGTTGGCCAGGTAATCTGTTGTGCTCGTCGCAATTGTAGTGTTCTGCTATCTATTGATGCTCTTTCATTGGCATTGCAAGTGATGATCTCGCCAAGATATTTAAATTTTTCCACAATCTTTATTTTATGGGCATTATGCAGTACAATACCGTATTTACTAGGCTATAGGACCCCCTTTTTTTCTAAATTACTAGTTCCGAAATTGAGGGGGGGGGGGTACTATAGACGCGAACTTCGCAAAAATCCTTTATTGTGGGAAAGGGAGAAGTAAAAATAAGCTATTTTATGTTGTTGCTACATAGTACGATACATATTTAATCAAAATAAACGGTTTTTACATCTTTAATCAGCCCATTATGAGACTGCCATAACCTCACTTATCCACCACTATTTCCGGCTGGCCCCCAATGAATTTCACTACTATCCTTTGCTAAGCAAAAATCTTAGTATCAAAGAAATAGAATGGAATGGACAAAGTATCAGACATGGAAATGCAAACTTTATTTGAACCCAGGGAGGAAGGATGCATCAATTAGTGAATGTATGATGTCGCTGAACGATCACATCTCACTTACATTTGTAAACACAACTGAGTACGTATTATTCACATCATCATCTCGCTCCAGTCACCCGGGTGCCGTGAACGAGTCCTCTCCATTTCTTTCTATCCATGAATAGTTGGTCTTCATGAGTGCTCTCCCAATCCAGCCCTTTGTCTGCCAAGTCACCCTTAATCTGGTCTATCCATTTCCTTTTAGGTCTTCCAACACATCTTCTTCCTTTGATGTTCAGATTGAAGTACAGTATGCCTTTGCCTTTTGTTCATCTTTCATCCGTTGGATATGTCCATACCACCTCAGACGAGACCTCTGTAAGGTCTCCTTTACAGTGGTGTTAATACCCGCTTCTGCACGATTTATTCATTTCTTACTTGATCCTTTCTTGTCCTCTGAAGCATGGTACGCACAAACTTCATTTCAGATGCCTGAAGTCTACTGTTATCTCTTTTAGAAAGGGTACATGTTTCAAGTGCGTAAGTCAGTATGGGTATGTAGTATGTTTTAAATAATACAGTATATGTTTACACCGAATAGGTACTTTGTTATCCCCGTCTTGGTTGTAGAAGATTGCTGCATTATTTGTTCTGTTGGTTATCTCACATTTACTGCTATTGTCCAAACTCAAAGTGCTGCTAAGATATTTGAATTGGTCAACGATTGTTGTTCAGGTTGTACTAGTACACCCTGATCCTTTTGCCATAGCCACAGTTTTATTCTGACTAATTTTAAGCCCATATTCCTCAAACAACTTGTTCCAAATCTCTAGATTCTTTTGCACTTCTTCTGCACTTTCACCCCAAATCATAACATCATCCGCGAATACCAGGGCTTTGGTGTAATTTCCATGCAATTCTTCTTTAAGTTTCTTCAAGATGTCGTCCATTAAAACAATGAACAGTAAGGGTGACAAAGAGCTGCCCTGTTGTACTCCTATTCTTCTCGTGAACCAATTGCTCTCTCCATTGCCTATTTGTACGCAGGCCTTTGTGTTTTCATACAGCATTTTTATTTTGTTGACTAATGTACCTGGTACATTCCGTCTTTCCAGGCATTCCCACATTTTTGACCGTACAATACTGTCATAGGCTTTCTCGACATCTAGAAAGACCATAAAGAGGTCCTTACCTTGTCTTGGTGTTTTTCAATAAGTATTCTTACAGCAAAGATTAAATCGGTAGTGCTTCGTCCAGGTCTGAAACCATGTTGTTCTTCTTCTAATAAGGTTTCTAGATTTCTCCGTAACCTTTTCTCGATTATTTTCTCTAAAATCTTTAATCCGTGTGACAGAAGTGTGATTCCACGATAATTTTCACACTTCTTTCCGTTTCCCTTTTTTAAATAAGGGTATTATTACACCCTTAGACCAGTCCTCTGGGATCTTATTGTCATTCCAAATGGCCTGTAACACCCTGTATAACCACTGGGTCCCATGAATTCCGGCCGCTTTTATCATGTCTGCATTCACTTCATCGTGTCCACTTGATTTTCCTTTCGCCATAGATTTCAGAGCATCTTCTACTTCAGACCATGTCAAAGGTGGTTCTGGCTGTTGTGCATCACAGCACAGTTTCATCTCTAACGTCTACGTTCACGCCTTTGCCATTTAACAGTTGATCAAAATACTGTCCCATTTCTTCTCTGATTCCTCTTAAGTTCCTTATTAGCACACCATATTCATTCTCTATTGTTTTCACGAATTCCTGATGCCCTCTCCTATTTTTGACTGTTTTATATAACAGCTTTTTATTGCCTTTAGCATCTTGTTCTAATTTCATGGTAAATACGTTTAACATGAAGTTTATGTTCTGTGTGTTCTTGCGCCAGAGATTGTATTTTGTCCTCATCTCCATGTCCATCAGTCTCTTAGCCTTGTTCCTCAGTTGTTCATCATTCCACCATGCAGTTTCCTTATCCTGGACTTTACAGCTTGTCACACCACATGCATCCCTGGCCTCTCTGACAATAACATTCTTGAAGCCCTCCCACTCATTATCACCACATTTGATTTTGATTTTTGGAACTTTTTCTCGGATTCTTTGTTGATAATAATCTTGCTTTTCGGATTTCTCCAGTTTCCATACCTTAATTTCGGTTTTTTCCCGACCTTTGTAATGAATAATTTAATGCCTGATACCACCGCAATGATCACTGCCTCAACTTTTGCTAGGAATGACTTTGGCATCTATAACTCGTTTTGCTATCTCCTCAGTTGTTATAACAAGGTCAATCATGTTTTATACAGTGTGGTCCACTGGCCCCTTATTTTTTTGGAGGAAGGCAACCCAACTAACGCGTATATCACAGTCATCCTAAAAACATTCGTACCTGCTCCTTCACGTCCATTGTACAACTTTACCGTTGAGTACATCCTCGCGATTATAGTAGAAATTAATAGTGGCAGTGTTCTTTCAATGACCTCAAATATAATGCATGATTGAAATGATTAGAGCTCCGAATAACACATTCTTACGTTTTGACAGGAAGTGTCCACGAATAGATTCAATACGTGCCAGCGTAATGTCGTTTATTGTGGATGTATTATGGACGCATATCTATCTGTTCCAACGAGTGATTTTTTATTTGGTCCTCAAAAGGACCGTACTTATCCGATGGTACGCAGCCAGATTGGACGACGACATAATGATCTGTAGAACGAAAGCAAGGTATCCTGTATATTCAAGGTAGCAAGTGTTCGAAATTTTAACCACCTTTATTTAAAAGAAAACTCCGACTCACTCAGGCTCACGAATAAATACATCAGACCGAAACTATAATTTCTTTCAACGGCGTCTGTGTGAAAAGCGCTTGCTATACACTTACAGTAATAGTTAGTTTGTGGGTTTTAAGGGGCGGAACTACGAGGTTATCTGCCCCAAACATACAGTGAATACAGATAATTATAACATTATTGGTTTTACGTCCCTTTTAACTGCTCTGGCTTTTAGATACGCCAGGGTGCTGGAATTTTGCTCCGAAGGGGATCTTCAACGTGCCAGTAAATCTACTGATACGGCTCCCTCGCATTTGTGCACCCTCAAATGCCAGCTGACTGCGCCAGGATACGAATCTGCAACCTTAGGCACAGCAAGCGAGAACGTTACCGCTGAGCCTCGCAGCAAGCCAGTAATTACAGAACGTGTCATATTATTATAAATATTGAACTAATAACATTATAATTATCACGAATAGAGTCGCCTCCGTTGCGTAGTAGTCAGCGTGATTAGCTGCCACCCCGGACGTCCTGGGTTCGATTCCCGGCTCTGCCATGTAATTTGAAAAGTGATATGAGGACTGGGACGGGGTCTGCTCAGCCTCGAGTGGTCCAAATAAGTATAGGGGGTTCGATTCCCACCTCAGCCATCCTCAAAGTGGTTTTCCGTGGTTTCCCACTTCGCCTTCAGGCAAATGCCGGGATGTTACCTACCGTACTGCCACGGCCACCTCCTTACCTCTTCCTTCCCTATCCCTCCCTATCTCCCTCACCTTTCACATCCCTCAAGAGGTCCCTGTTCGCTTTGCGGGTGAGGCCGCCTGGGCGAGGTGCTGATCCCACCTCCCCAGTTGTATCCCCAAACGAGATGTTTCAAGCTCCAGGACACTGCCCGTAGAGGCGGTAATGATGGTATCGCTCGCTGAGTCCGTGGGAAAACCTAACCTGGAAGGTAAAACCGACTAAAAAATATTAATTATAACGAATAGTATCCATCCATGGTTATGAACAGTATTTAGGGAAAATAACCATTTAAATGAGACAAGAAAATAACTTTCCCTATCGTCTTCGTAGATAAGGCGAACAATACCAAGTTGAAATCTTGCTGAACGAGGTAGGGAGGGTATAATAAAATAGTTAAAAAGAATTTAAAAAATCTGCCATTGGATGGTCTTAAACCCGGGATCTTCGAAAGAGCGAGCGGACGCAATAACACTTGCACACATTTCCAACACACTCTCGAGGTATTTGTTGCGCGTCTTATTAACGCGTATGGTAAAATATTCAATTATTACAGTTAGATCTTAAATATTGATTGGAATGCATTCATTCAGTACCTGGCATGTTTTCTATTTTACTAAAAGCAATTTTCGCGACCGCTTTGCGTTAATAAGGCGAAAGAACTGCAAATAATGCCCTCAAACGACAGCCCTTCGCAATGTTTTATTTCATACAACTTAGCGTACAAAAAGCTAGCGTGTGATACACTTCGGTCATACAAGCAGGTGTACGGTCATACAAGCAGGTGTACGGTCATACAAGCAGGTGTACTGACGAAGTGAACAGAATCATACAGGATTTTGTACCAGCAATCACAGCAGCTCCCTTGCCAGGCGAGTGTCGTGTGATACGGGCCTAAGGATATGCTAAGACTTTTTGTTAAAATTTAATAACAAAACAAGATGGTCGGTAAAGAACATATAGCCTACTTTCTCCTAAATGCATGGGTATGGTTAAAACTCCTTGTCCTTTTCAAGGAGTATAATTGAATGTTGGTTGTAGTAGCTTCTTGAAATACGACGTGCTTTACGGTTATTATACATGAATATGAGGTGCCCTTTGCTAGTGCTACCTCTGTAAAAAAATCATTCAATTCGGTTTCACCGTGTTTGAATGGATAGGGGGAATCGATTTGCACACATACATGGCCGCTATCCGCACATTATTGGCCTGATGACCTTGTAGTGTGGTCAACAGATTCTCTATACATAAAGGTATGTTGTTTCAAAATTTGGTAGAAATCAGATTATTAGGTTGGTCGTAATTTGATTCAAGCTCTTAACATTAGGATGGCCGCCATAACGTTTTCGTCAAGATGGCGCCAATATAAAACATGACACTGGAGTGCCCTTTGCTAGTACTACCTCTGTACCAAATTTCGTTCAATTCGGTTACACCGTGTTTGAATTGATAGGGGGAATCAATTTGCACACATACATGACCGCCATCTGCAAACTAATGGGCTGATGACCTTTTAGTTCAGTCAAACGACGGTCGCCATAAAAGTATACGTTGTTGCAAAATTAATAGAGATAGGATGATTAAGTTAGTCGTAATTTGATTTAAGCTTTGAACATTTGGGTGGCCACCATTACGTTTCCGTCAAGATGGTGGCGATATAAAACATGACACTGAGGTGTCCTTTGCTAGTGCTACCTCTGTACCAAATTTCGTTCAATTCGGTTTCACAGTGTTTGAATTGATAGGGGAATCGATTTGCATACATACATGGCCGCCATATGCAAACTGTTGGGCTGATGATCTTGTAGTTTGGTCAAAATATGCTTCACACATAAAGGTACAGTATGTTGTTGCAAGATTTGGTAGAGATCAGATTATTAGGTTGGTCGTAATTTATTTAAGCTTTGAACATTTGGGAGGCCGCCATTACGTTTTCGTCAAGATGGCGGCGATATAAAACATGACACTGAGGTGTCCTTTGCTAGTGCTACCTCTGTACCAAATATCGTTCAATTCGGTATCACCGTGTTTGAATTGATAGGGGGAATCGATTTGCTCACATACATGGCCGCCATCTGCAAACTATTGGTCTGATTACCTTGTAGTGTTTTCAAAAGACGCTCGCCATATAAATATATGTTGTTGAAAAATTTGGTCGAGATCGGATGATTAGGTTATTCGTAATTTGATTTAAGCTTTGAACATTTGGGTAGCCGCCATTACGTTTCAGTCAAGATGGCGGCGATATAAAACATGACACTGAGGTGCCCTTTGCTAGTTCTACCTCTGTACCAAATTTCGTTCAATTCGGTTTCACCGTGTTTGAATTGATAAGGGGGGGGGGGGGGCAGACATTCAGAGTACACACACTCACACACACACAGACAGACACACGATTTTTGGCCCTGTGAAGATCTCATAAGTCCACTTTCATAGTTTGCAAAAATCGAAAGTATGCTAATACCTAGGGAATTTCTACGGAATACGTATACTTCGATGCAAGAACTGGCGATCAGAATATCCTTCGATATGTTGTTGTTTTGTTTCATTTGAGGGCCTAGAACATTTAGCCCCGTTTACTTGGGTGTGTGTGTGTAGAATTTGTCTGATAAGCTGAGTTATTGCAGGCTTGTAATGATGTGAGTATTTGCAATTAAGGATTGGGGAGGAGGCGGCCGTGGCCTTAAGATAGAATCCGTCCCGGAATTTGGAAACCACTGAAAACCATTTCCAGGGTGGCTGAGGTGGGAATGGAACCCACTTCTCCTCATATTTGCTCCACGAGGCTATGTGTACCCAATTTCAGCCCTCAGACAAGTGTTACATTTCTTGGTAGAGCTGGGAATCGAACCCGGACCTCCGGAGCAACACTTCGAGATGTTACGTTAATATTCATGCCAGTTTTTAAATTTTCTGCCGTTACAGGTCACGTGGTCGCCTCCGTAGCGTAGCGGTCAGCATGGTTAGCCGCCGCCCCGGAGGTCCTGGGTTCGATTCCCGGCTCTGCCACGAAATTTGTAAAGTGGTATGAGGACTGGAACGGGGTCTACTCAGCCTCGGGTGTTCCAAATGAGTAGAGGGGGTTCAATTCCCACCCCAGCCATCCTCGAAGTGGTTTTCCGTGGTTTCCCACTTCGTCTTCGGGCAAATGCCGGGATGGTTCCTTCTTCAAGGCCACGGCCGCCTCCTTCCCTCTTCCTTGCCCATCCATCCTGGCCATCCATTCCCTTCCCTCATGAGGCCCCTGTTCGCTTTGCAGGTGAGGCCGCCTGGGCGAGTTGCCAATCACACCTCACCAGTTGTATCCCCTCCGATTAGATGTTCCTAGCTCTAGGACACTGCCCGTAGAGGCGGTAGTGGTGAGTTCTCTCGCTGAGTCCGTGGGTTCCACCAACCTGGAGGGTAAACGACTAAGAGAAGAGAAGAGACAGGTCACGTGGCATAACGTACCAATTCGATCGTTTTCTCTTGATAAATCATCAAAATTCAACGAAATCTTCACAAAAATTCGTCGTAAGGCAATAAATGTAGCAATGTAGTTATATCCCAATTAAAATGGAATGTGGGCTTTCGTTCAAAAAAGTATGTCTAGTGGATTCGAAGCAGCATTCTACCCGAGCGCGCCCATCACGTACGGTCAGGCTTTAACCCTCTGAGCCACCAACACATGGTAGATACCGCACGCTAAACGTGCTGTAGTTACTGTACCCGTCCCACCATAAACGTTTATGTCCATCTCAAAGTCTTCAATCACGTTTTGTGGTGTTGATTTAACTTTTTACTATTACAGATCACGTGGCGTAAGCTATTAATTCGATCGTATTACGTGTATGTGTGTTATTTCAAGGAGCAGTAAGTCATATGTTAGTAGAATGGGCCGTAGTATTTGGCGGGGAAAAGTTTAAGGTCGGTTTTTCTTTGCTAGACCCATGACCAATTACATTGCTGTCACACAGTCAGAGCGCAGAGCAATATCGACCATCTGGAGAAATGCGAAGTTAGTTGGGTTTCATAAAACTAAATAATAAGGGGCGGGTGGACCACACTGTATATGCCATTCCAGCTGTACCTCATTATTTTGTGGCTATCTCTCTTCTTAAACCATATGTTTTGAATCTTTAGGTTATTTCGGCAGCATAAATCGATCAGTTCCTCTCCCTCTATGTTCCTGTTGCCGTATCCAAAAGGACCGACCACTGTTTCTACACCAATCCTATCACAGCCTGCCTGGACATTCAAGTCACCCATTATCAGGATGTTCTCCTTATCCAGTCGGTTCTCTAGATGTTCTAAAAATCTCTGCTTTACTTCGGATGTACATCCTGTTTGTGGAGCATAAACTTGCAGAAGGGTTCTTATTGTACCATTAGACGGTATTTCTATTTTGATAATTCTGTCATTAATATACGTGACATCTGCAATCTCTTCCACCCTCTTACTCCTTCCAATTTCCACTCCAATATAGGGTGTACCCGTTTCTGAAAATTTTCTTTCCTTATCTCTTCCATTTTGTTTCACTTAAGCCAAGCACATCGAGTTTTCTTCTCTCCATCAAATCTACAAGTTCTTCACCTTTTCCAGTTAACGACATTATATTTATTGTCCCTATTCTCATCTTGGGTATTTTTCTCTTTTTGGGTTTTTCCTCATCCTGCCATTGTCTAGCATCGGGCTTAACACCGTCATTTGTGTCAGTGGAAGGATGTGGAGGCTGTCTTGACCCATTTAATATATTCGTTCCGAGGCTCGTTTTAACATTGAAAACAATTGAATGTTTGCTCTTATACTGTCTTGCTAAGCCTAACGTATCAGAGGGTTTACTCCCTTAGCCTTTGTGGATCCCTCCACATCCCCCAGAGAGACGGGTTGCCTCTTCCGCCAGCTCCACCGTAATTATCGCCCTCGCTGCCGTTAAGGTCTTCACACAAAACCCTGTGCACGGCCCTATGTTATACCCCATAGGACTGGGTCCCCGTCAGAACTTAGCCGCTACTATAGTACCGTTGCCCACCCCCGCGACGTGGATGCGCCTGACAAGAATTATTCATGCAGACACAAATCTCATGGACCGGGTTAAGGAGACTACCGTATCTATATTTAGCCTCCAAGGCGAATACACACAAACGCCGACGGTTCTTGCTGCAAATGAAATGTGTTTAAAATAAAACTGAGAAGACCACGTCGAGGCGCAATACAAAAAATAACAAAAGAATGCAGGCAAGATATGAATCCATAACTCTGATTTGCGGATTTTAAACTTTGCGCTTCTACTCTGCCAATAGTGTGGCATCTTCTATTGGCTACACATCCTGCCCAATCGCTAAATGGCGGTCATTATCGTCTGAATAACAAGAAAATATTTTTGTCATAAAAGAGGATGAATTTCACTTATGACTTTAAAAATCTTTAACAATTCGTCAATTTCCAAGAATGTTGTATTTTGGCTCTCAAAAATTAAGGGGGAGGGGTCATATAGCCAAGTAAATACGGTATGTGATGTGTCAACTTGAAAAGATGGCATCATTTCTGATTTCTCCAAAGAAATTTTCAACCCAACCTTTGCTGCTAATCATTCCAATTCCGCTACGTGAAATTTAGCTTCTTCGATACTAGTTGCTAATAATGCTTGATCATCTGCAAAGGCGAGACAATTTAGTTGTTTTTTGTTTTGTTTTGTTTTTTTTTCAATCTTCACATTCGGTGGACAAACCTTACTCCATTGACGCATAATTGTTTCCAGCACACAATTTAACAACAATGGAGATAATCCATCTCCCTGCCGAAGACCAGTATGGATTTCAAATGACTCAGAGGTTTCACTTCTAAACCTAACTCCAGATTTAGTATTCTTAAGAGTGACCGCAATAAGGTTAACCAAATTCAGTAAGGACATTTAATAGAGATTCGCGATGGATACTATCATAAGCTTTTTGAAAATCAACGAATGTGATCACTAAATCTTTGCTCCTAATCCTGTGATGTTTTATAATCCATTTGAGACTGATAATTTGATGTGGACAGCTTCGTCCTGGATGGAAACCACCCTGATATTCACCAAGTTCATTATCAAGGAGTTCGTGAATTCTGGAATATAAAATCTTTGAAAACATCTTATACGTGACATCAAGCAACGATATTCCTCGATAATTGCTAGGATCTGATCTATCGCCCTTTTTGTGTATGGGGTGTATAATTGCAATATCCCACTCTTCTGTATTCCAAATGTCAATAAGATGTTTATGTAGGTTGTGAATAGTCTGTACATTAGCATTCTTCCAAAGTTCTGCTACTACTTTCTTCTCTCCTGCCGCTTTAAAATTCTTAAGTGAATCAATCGCTGTACGCACTTCATTGTAAACCGGCGGTATCAAATTAAATTAGTTTTCTGGGAATATCTCAAAAACTGTTGGTTTTATTGCCTTAAATGTGGTTTTCGGGGCCCTTTAAGGCCTCTGAGCTTTGTTTTTGACATTTAGAAGCTGAAAATGAGCTTTGTCTCGCCCTTCTACGCCTATTTCAGCATGAATTTTACGGGGGTAGGCCAACTCTTATGAAAGGTATGGAGAAAAGTTACATCAAGGATTGGTGTCGTGCCTCTGACAGATGTCTGTACCAAATTTTATGTTGATCTTCCCAGCCATTCTCGAGTTATAAGGAAACAAAGTTGTCCACAGACAACCAAACAGACAGACAAAAATATATTTTCGCGCGCATTCCGTCATAAAACAGTCTGAAACACGTAAATAACACAAATTTCTGTAGAAATTCAGAAGAAAGAGACAAAATTTCATTTATATATATATATATATTGAACCCTTATTAATCTGCGATGAATAAGTATTCATGATTTATTATTATTATTACTGCGGCCCAGGCAGTACATGTGGAAATTGACAAAGAGGAAGGCAAGTTAGTGTCCTGCAATGATTGCCACAGAAGCAGAGCTTGGCAGCTATTCTTGAAGACGCCCGGGTAAGCCGAGTTCAAGGCCAAATTGTGTAACAACATGCACCAAAATTGGAGTCATGAGGGGATGGTCACGAGTTAGTTGCAACCGACCTACGATTGAATCAGCCAATCAGATGAGACCACGCCAAAACCACGCGATGGGTAGCGTCCCCGGTAAAAAGCGCGCGGAATTGATTATCTAAAGAACCGCCGATCCGAAATATCACCGCACGAGTGCGCTGAGACGTTTGAATTAAATGATGAAGATTGACTTTAGTCCCATGTGTGTGAGATGAAAAATCGAGAACATTTTTCTTAATTCTCCCCACTCCACCTCACTCTGTCAGTTTCCAATAAATTGATCGAGGAGACGCTGTTTCGATGACAACCGTTTTGAGCTCTGGTGAGCTAGGTTCACGCCAGTTTGCGTCGTGATTTTACGCTCGTGATAATTATTCTGAAAACAACTGTTTTGAGCTCGGGTGAGCTAGGTTCACGCCAGTTTGCGTGGTGATTTTACGCCCTTAATAATATTTCTAAAGGCAACTATTTTCAGCTCTCATGAGCAAGACTTGATTAACATTCCAATTAGCGCTCAACGCGAGCAAAGGTTCACAAGAGCAGTAGAGATTATCTAGTGAGAGAAGGACTGCGAGACAGTCATATTTAGAACTTGTTTCAAGCCAGTGACGATGTGTTTGAAGTGTATAATTCATGTAAATTTTTATTGTATTTTCAAGAGTTATATTGTGCGTGTGTAAGCGAATGCTGAACTAGGGAAAGTCTTCGTTGATTAATCGCATAGGACAATCGTGGGTGAAAGCAGTAACTCACAGCGATTATAGCCAGGCAATTTATATTAACATTGAACATTTCTGTCCAAGAGACTACACCAAGATGTCCGACGTTTGGTCAGGAGCCGGAGTGATGTCCAACGCTTCTACAGAGTCGACGATGGAGGGCTAATTTCCCGTAGGGAAATGGGCCGAGATGGAAGTTATATGTTCTACAAGCTGAAACGGTGATGTACAAAAATTGATTTACTCAATATGTAGTTGGATATGGCGGGGAAACTTTGTAAATAGTTCATTTATTCTTTTTCTTGTTTAGATTGTTTTTCTTGCACCGACACTAATATTTTTAAATGTACGTTGGCGCGTGGCCAAAGTTGTTTGTTGTGTATTTTTTTCTTTGGAGTCATATTTAGTGTGCACGGCACGTGTACCAGATTTTATCCATGCGAATGCGGAACTCGTCACATTCGATAAGTGGTGCTTTATTAAAGTTCATATTTTGTTGATAGGAAAGGGAGGTAAATGACTGTAAGATGTTTGCTGAACAGGTTATAAATCATATTAGGGTTGCCGAACGCAACAAATTAAGATGTAATTGTAGAACACCTTAGTTCTAATTTTTTTAGATTTTTTTTGAGTCCTTTTCAGGTTCGTTAGTCACAGACTAGAACGGAGGCGCCAGCTGGTGGAAAATATTTGTCATTTTATTTCAGGGTCTGTCAAACCCATACGTGTGTTTCTGTGTGTGTTATCGTGTCAGGTGTGTGTTTTGATTCTACGTGAAGAGGGGGTAGAGGTCCTACCGCCCTCATATTTGTTGTTGTTGTATTTTGATGGAAAGGCAGGGTGCTTCGAGGAGACCACTGTACCTTGTCCAATGCTGATTCTTGGATTTCCTAGGGGAAATGCTGAGATATATTTTTTTGTTCTGACACACACACACGTATATATTGTGCTTTGGGGCACGCTTCTTCGAGACTCGATCCCATGCCTTGGGAGGTCGAGGTTATTTTGACACGTGGGTTGACAGATATGCAGATTTCCACGTACCGCCCGTCTAGCCATGGTGACTTATATTTTGTTAAGCAGTCCTGTTGTCCGACTGGCCCCTTTAAGCTATCATTAGCAAACCTGTTCTTATGTGATGGTTATTTGAACCATAATTAATTGGGGAGTTCGCCATGTTTGTGACGGATTATTGCATGTCGTATGGATGGAATATTGTGTTAATGATGTAAATGTTGGCTTTGAGCCTAGTGATTTGTCCATGACTCAGTTTATGTAAGTTAGTCTGTGTGACACCCGTGTGGTGTAGTTGTATTTACTTGTAGAAATGGCGGCGGTCATATGTGTATTTGTTTATTGGTCACGTGTTAACTTACTTGTGTCGATTTGTGAGAAGTCCTATTTTCTAGGCAGTAAATGTTTTGCTACGGCAGTTTTGATTTCAATTTCATGCGCAAATTATTTTGTTGTTTATTTTAGTATAGGAAGTGTCGGTTTAGTTTTAAGTTGTGTATAGTTGTTCCCCCTCGTCTGTCTAGCTCTAAGTAATGCGGATTCGTCTTCTGAAAGTTTATCCGGATGATGACGAATCATGCATTCAATTGTACTCATCGTGAAGCATGTAGAACAGCACACGCGCATATATTGTCATTATTGTTGATTTTTGGGACATTTGGTCCGAGTAATAATCTCTCCTGAGATTAGGCCTAGTTTTGGCAATTTAATTTATTCAGTGGGAGTCATTATGGGAGTTTTGTTTGTTTAATTCATTTGTAAATAGCTGATCTGTCATTAAATTCATTTGTTATAACCCTGGCTTCACTTTTTCCTGAATGTTATTTTGTTATATGTTACCCTGCATGTTAATGAAGCGCTTTAACAACAACTTACGATATAGACTGTTACACCCCCCGAAACTGAGTCTCATAAGCTTCTTTGCAAGGGTTCATAGAGCAAAAATGGCTGCCCAAGTGGGGATTGTTGTTGTTGTTGCTTCACTGATCTCATATTTATTTCGTTGAGAAATGATGCCAGGTCAAGCGGGCAAAGTAAATTCAGTAAATTGAAGCGATGTTGTACCGTCATGTGCATTAGTAAAATCACTGAGTTCCTAAAGTTAGAAATATTGAACAAGGTTAGAAATTGATATTGTATTTGTTATTAACTTGTTCTGGCGCCCGGCATTAAAATTAGAAAATTTGCATATTATTGAACTCAGTCAAAGCAGGAAGGTGTGGCCTTATATTTTACATTTAATTAACCTCGGTTAATTGGTGTTGTTCGTAAATTCTGTTGGTTAGGAATTTAAAAGCAGATCACTAGGGAGTTATTTTGTTGTTTGGAAATAAGAGTAATTTATTCAGTAAATTTTGATTACTGAAATTTTTATTAAAGTAGAATCAGTAGTATTTAAATATTATGACATGTGTGCGTGTGTATGACTGAAATCTCGGTGCATGACCCTGTTTTTCTCTGGTTATATTTGTGTATTGTGCGATGGCGAGTGTTGAAGAAATCAAGGGATTGTTAGAACAGATGTCCGCGAAAACAGAAAAACAGTTAGAGCAGATGTCTATACAAACGTCCGCGAAAACGGAAGAACAGTTAGAAATTCAGCGTAGACACAGTGACAAACAATTATACAAATTGCGTGAGCATAATGATAAACAGTTAGAGCAGATGTCCGCGAAAACGGAAGAACAGTTAAAGAACAGTGAAAAACAGTTAAATGACATTACGGTCCAATTACAAGCTCAGAAGTTAGATAATGAAAGACAGTTACAAGACATGAGCGGTAACATTACGGTCCAATTGCAGGTCCAGAAATTGGATCCTGATAAACAATTAAACGAATTGAACCACAAACTATCAGAACAGGCAATAACACAAACAGAGCAGTTAGAAAAGATCACTCATGACATAAATCAAAGTGCTAGGGAAGTAGAGAAACTGGCAGATGAGGTCGCGGAAAATAACGCAAAACAATTAGGTGAGATTAAGAAGTTGGAGGCTAAATTTGATAACAAACTCATACAATTTGATGAAATGGTGGCCGATAAATTAAAACAAATCGAGGCAGCATGTGTCAAAAACACGGCGGGAATAAAAAGTAGTCAGGATAAACTACAGCAACAGATTAATTCAGTCGATAGTAACGTACTTGAGTTAATAAAGGAAATTGATAAACTTGAAATCAAAACAGAAACAGAACGTATGCACTTGCGTGAAAACTTGGAAGACCAATTAGTTAAAACACAAGAGGTAATACGAGAAGCGGTCGGAGAACAATTAGTCAAAACACAAGAGGTAATACGAGAAGAGGTTGGAGAACAATTAGTCAAAACACAGCAGCAGATACAAGAAATAGGGGAACAGCTGGAGAAGAGTCAGGAAAGGAACGAAGAAAAAATTAGCAGTTTGAAGAACAGGATCCGAAGAGATTGGGAGCAGCAGGCAAACGAAACTAAAGAGGACAGGCTGGCGATTTTAAAGCGCCTAGGGGAATACAATTCGAGAATGCAGGCTTTGGAGGAAAACATGAAATCCAAACTCCAAGAACACACAGATCTCATAATTAAAAATGAGATCAGGTCATTAGAAAACGCAACTATAATTTTGGCAGAAAACACAGTAGGCAAGCAGGGAAGCATTGGAAGTCCGGTGGGCTTGAAGTTGGCTGAGGATAACAGCCGAGGTCAAAGTCCTAAGTTAACGAGCAACGCATTCCAACAGTACAGGGGAGAGACGTCCACACCACAGCCCGGCTTGGCACCTGCCCAAGTAATTCAGGTCATTAGGGGGAATGATTTCAAACCCGATAAATTCAGGGAGCACACAGGATCCACTCCCAAAGCATTTTTACGTCAGCTGGATGACTATTTTAACGACCAACATGTCAGTCCCGCAAAACAGTTGCGACTTGTGGAAAAGTTTTTAGAGGGCCCAAGCTTAATCTGGTTCTTGAGTTTTAAATATACATTCACCGACATGGCACAGTTTAGAGAGGCGTTCTTAAAGAAGTTCTGGAGTCCTTCTTTGCAGCAGGGTTAAGAATGGACTTATACACTAGGAAATATCACCGCACGCATCCGACCAGATTTTCAGAATTTTTTAGCCAACAGCTGGTTAAATTCCGGGATTTTGACGACCCCCCTACTGAAGAAAACATGGTTCTAACCATAGGGAAGCAGCTTCCTATGAATATTCAGCAGCTGTTAGTGGCCGGTAACATTAAGACCGCAGTGCAGGCTGAAGAGTTACTCCGCCATCTAGATGAGACAAGTATGGTTGGTCCACAGACAGGGAGAAGAAACATGGAATGTGTAAACACGGCAGAAGTGGTTCAGGGACACCAAACTAGTCACAACCAGAGTAACCAAACAAAAACGCAATCTACGGGAACACAGTTTACACCGAGACGGCAAGACTATGATGGCCGAAATCAATTTAATCAGAATAATAGAAACTTTCAGAATCGCCAAGACAACTATAATCAAAACAATCAGAACCAGCATAATCAATGGACGTACCAGCGAGAGTATACCAACTGGAGGGGAAACCAAAGGCAGGGTAGACCTTACCAAAGGAATGGAGATGGCAGGTGGAACAACACGAGGAACTATCGCCAAGATAATCAGGGAGACTATCGCAACGATTGGAATGAGCGGTACGTCGAATCGCAGAAGTATTTGGATCAGTTAAACGCCGAAGAGATGGATAAAGAGAAGTGGGGGCGTGCAATGGCAAATAAGCAGAGCCCGGATAATCACCAAGTAGCGGGGGCGGAAAGCTTATTACGGCAGCAGGAAAGGCGCGACGACAACCGGCGGAACTCAACGAATGGGTCCCAGGAAAAAAAACTCGTATGAACCAAAACCAGATAGTCTGAAAATGAAGGACGCCAGGGAGCGGGAAGAGCTGATTGTTGCTAATATAGAAGAGTGGGTAGCATTCCTGGACGATTGCCTGGAGGAAGTGGTGAAGGACCGAGAAAATGTCATCAGACTATTACCAATTATTTACGCACATATTGGAGGTATGAGAGTGAGATGCTTAATTGACACAGGTAGCCAGGTGAGCTTAGTCACGGAAGTATTGGAAAAAGAAGTCGGACGTAAACAAACTGTTCCAATTATGCCTGTCCCGTTAATGAAAGATAGAGGGGTCATTCCTGACAAGACCATAAGTTGCAAGCACCAAGCATATTTAGACCTGGAAATATTAAATCATACATTTTCGCAAACATTCATTGTAATACCGAAGATGAATTATAACGTCATTTTGGGAGCCAACTTTATCTGTGATTTTCATGCTGTAATTGACTTACACAATAACACTGTAAGTTTCAAACAAGTTGAGGGGTTGAATCATGTGGGTTTAAACATGGAAGAAAGTCCACTAGAAAGAGAGGCGAATACTTGGGTTATTGAAGAATGCACTAATGAGCCGATCGGAGATAAGAACTTGACGGAGGAACGAGTAAGCCAGACAGCAGTGGTTGAAATTGACAGCCGAGATATTTCGCAGGAACTTTGGGTACATTTGGCGGAAGAAGAAATTAGCGGATCCAAATTTGAAATTCTACTTCAGGAGCGGCTTAAGGAGGCAATAGTAGGGGAACCTGATAGAAGAAAATTGGAAGAAATTTTGAGATTTCATAAAGGAGCTTTCGACACCATCCCTGGAAAAGTTTTGAAATTCCAGTATGCCATGCAAGTTACCGACTGGACCCCATTTAAAAAGTAAATTGTACCCGATCCCAGAGAAACATTTTGCTCAGGTGAAGGACATCATTAGTAATTTATTAGATTCCGGCATGATAAGAAAAGCAGTAACCCCGTACCTAAACGCAATATTGGCTGTGGCCAAGCCAAATGGATCAATTAGGTTATGCCTAGACGCGCGAGTTCTGAACAGTAAACTGCTAGTTGAGCATGACCAAGCACCCAGGATCAAGGATGTTTTGAAGGGCTTCCGTGGGAAGAAGATTTATTCGAGCGTCGACTTGACAAATAGTTTTCACCATCTTGAACTTGAGGAAAAATCCCAACTATTGACGGGGTTTTTATTCGATAACCAAAGTTATATCTGGTCTCGCATGCCCTTTGGTGTAAAAACAGCTGGATCTGCATTGATAAGAGCACTAGACAGGAATCTGACTGAGGAGGTCAAGAGCTTCACTGCGAGATATGTTGACGACATATTAATTGCATCAGAAACAATGGAGGAACACTTGGTAAACTTAAACAAACTTCTGGATAACTTGAGAACCATGAATTCCAAAATTAATTTTAAAAAATCACACTTTTGCCAGAGCGAGATTCTGTATTTGGGTCACATAATTGATGTTGAGGGCGTGAGACCTAATCCGGCAAAAATTGATGCAATCAAGAAATTTCCCACACCACTAAAGTCAAACATGTAAGAGCGTTTTTGGGAGTGACAGGTTTCTTCAAAGAGAATTGTCCTGGATACACGGAAACAGTAGCACCTATGCAAGAGATGTTAAAGAAGTCAAATCTATGGTCGTGGAATGAGGAGTGCGACAGGTCCTTTAGAGCTACGAAAGACTTACTGGAGAACTGTGTGAAGCTAGGGTATCCGGACTTCGAGAAGAAATTTATTATTCAAGCAGATGCTTCATTGATTGGAATCGGTGCTATGCTGTATCAAGAGGACGCTGAAGAACCCAAGAAGAGATCATATTTGGCATTTACGAGTCGTAAATTGAGGAAGCACGAGAGGAACTACACTGCTAGCGATTTTGTATTCACTTCAACAATGGCGCAAGATGATTTTCGGTTATTCCATTATTGTCAGAACTGACCACCATGCACTGACATTCCTATTCAAGACGACGATGGCAAGTGAGAGAGTTACGCGTTGGTCCATCTACATACAGCAGTTCGACATTACAATAGAGCATTGCCCAGGAAGAATGAACATCATACCAGATGCCTTGAGCAGGAATCCTGAAGATGAGAACGAGATAACAGCGGAAATTCACCATATAACACTAACACCTAAGGCTCGTGAGTTTTTGGACAAACTAAAGGAAATTCGGAAGGAACAGGAAGCAGACCCATGGATGATGATGATGATCAAGTTCTACAGAAAGGAATTACAACCAAATTCACCTGAATACCGAGAAGCCCGTGCCAAAGAAGCGAGATTTCACTACTTAAATAACCTTTTGCATAAGTACGTGGATGAGCATCATACCAAGCTGCGAATCCTAGTTCCAGCATCACTACAGAGAGGATTGACGTGGCATGTCCACTAGAGCCTAGCACATATCGGCACGGACAAAACAGAAGCTACAATAGGGGAAACTTTTACTTGGTCTGAGATGCGATACACCATTGTGGAAGTAATAAGAACTTGTGACGCGTGCCAGCGCACTAAACCAAACAACTTCATTTTTAAACAACCTCCAAGACCACTATTACCTCAAAAACCATGCGAGATGCTCGCTATCGACTGTTTTGGCTCTCTGGTTAAAGGGAAACGTGGATGCCGACACCTTCTGGTATGTGTTGATGTGTTTTCCAAGATGGTAGTGTTATGTCCAATCCAGAAGACGACATCAAAGCAAGTCCTCAGCAGAATTCAGAACAAAGTTATTCCGATGCTTGGGAAGCCGAAATCCATTTTATCAGAACATGGTACTTATTTCACGAGCAATGTTTTTAGACAAGGTCTAGAGAGCCTGGGGATAAAACATATATTTTCGAGCATTCGACATCCTTGTGGGAATCCGAGCGAGAGAACGATTCGCTGTGTTGCCAAGTATTACAGAGTAATGATTCCTAACGATCATAATAAGTGGGTTGACAAAGTAGGAGATATTGAGATGTGCATGAACACCACTAAGCACGAGTCGACGGGTCAAGTCCAGCTAATTGTACACCACAAGAGATTGCCAGGGAGATCTTGGGACAAGATTATTCCATGCCCAAGGGATCCATTATTAGCACATGAGTTGCGAATTCAGCGGACAAGAGAGCACATGAGGAACCAAACGGACCGAAGACTGAGGAGGTACAGAGGAAAGAAGTTTCACCGGGAATTACAGGAACAGGAACTAGTGCTTGTCCGCAGACCACCGATATCTGATCCCGAAAACAAAGTATTCGCAAAATTCTGTCCAAAATTTATTGGCCCGTTCCGTGTCATTAAGAATCTGGGTAACAATGCTTACAGACTTGAAGAAGTGAGCACTGGCGCTAAATCTGTCTTCAATAGCGCCAATTTAAAACCATATTACAGAAGAGAACCATTTGATGAATAATCAGGACTATGTGTGCAGAATCATTATTGCAGAATTTATTTGAGAGCCAACACTCAAGTGTACGTGGCCGTGGAGCGCCTGGGAGAGAGCCTGCTTTGTTTGTAAACAAGACAGCTGAGACGGCAGGAGTGGTAATCATGTGAGAAGGAGGGGAGGTCTAGCGAGATGTATGAATGACATTCCGGCATGGAGCGCGCACACTAATTGGGTCAGTGGAGTGTACACTCAAGCAGCTGAACGAGGTACTTAAGAGATGTTGTTGTTACTACTGTGGGTATTGTTTTTAAAATCCAAATCAATCACTTGCTTCGAATTTCAAAACCTTGCTGAGGATAAATGAACCCTTATTAATCTGCGATGAATAAGTATTCATGATGTATTATTATTATTACTGCGGCCCAGGCAGTACATGTGGAAATTGACAAAGAGGAAGGCAAGTTAGTGTGTTGCAATGATTGCCACAGAAGCAGAGCTTGGCAGCTATTCTTGAAGACGACCGGGTAAGCCGAGTTCAAGGCCAAATTGTGTAACAACATGCACCAAAATTGGAGTCATGAGGAGATGGTCACGAGTTAGTTGCAACCGACCTACGATTGAATCAGCCAATCAGATTATACCACGCCAAAACCACGCGATGGGTAGCGTCCCCGGTAAAAAGCGCGCGGAATTGATTATCTAAAGAACAGCCTATCCGAAATATCTCCGCACGAGTGCGCTGAGACGTTTGAATTAAATGATGAAGATTGACACTAGTCCCATGTGTGTGACATGAAAAATCGAGAAAATTTTTCTTAATTCTCCCCACTCCACCTCACTCTGTCAGTTTCCAATAAATTGATCGAGGAGATGCTGTTTCGATGACAACCGTTTTGAGCTCTGGTGAGCTAGGTTCACGCCAGTTCGCGTCGTGATTTTACGCTCGTGATAATTATTCTGAAGACAACTATTTTCAGCTCTCATGAGCAAGACTCGAGTAACATTCCAATTAGCGCTCAACGCGAGCAAAGGTTCACAAGAGCAGTAGAGATTATCTAGTGAGATAAGGACTGCGAGACAGTCATATTTAGAACTTGTTTCAAGCCAGTGACGATGTGTTTGAAGTGTATAATTCATGTAAATTTTTATTGTACTTTCAAGTGTTATATTGTGCGTGTGTAAGCGAATGCTGAGCTAGGGAAAGTCTTCGTTGATTAATCGCATAGGACAATCGTGGGTGAAAGTAGTAACTCACAGCGATTATAGCCAGGCAATTTATATTAACATTGAACATTTCTGTCCAAGAGACTGCACCAAGATGTCCGACGTTTGGTCAGGAGCCGGAGTGATGTCCAACGCTTCTACAGAGTCGACGATGGAGGGCTAATTTCCCATAGGGAAATGGGCCGAGATGGAAGTTATATGTTCTACAAGCTGATACGGTGATGTACAAAAATTGATTTACTCAATATGTAGTTAGATATGGCGGGGAAACTTTGTAAATAGTTCATTTATTCTTTTTCTTGTTTAGATTGTTTTTCTTGCACCGACACTAATATTTTTAAATGTACGTTGGCGCGTGGCCAAAGTTGTTTGTTGTGTATTTTCTTCTTTGGAGTCATATTTAGTGTGCACGGCGCGTGTACCAGATTTTATCCATGCGAATGCGGAACTCGTCACATTCGATAAGTGGTGCTTTATTAAAGTTCATATTTTGTTGATAGGAAAGGGAGGTAAATGACTGTAAGATGTTTGCCGAACAGGTTATAAATCATATTAGGGTTGCCGAGCGCAACAAATTAAGATGTAATTGTAGAACACCTTAGTTCTAATTTTTTTAGATTTTTTTTTTAGTCCTTTTCAGGTTCGTTAGTCACAGACTAGAACGGAGGTGCCAGCTGGTGGAAAATATTTATGTCATTTTATTTCAGGGTCTGTCAAATCCATACGTGTGTTTCTGTGTGTGTTATCGTGTCAGGTGTGTGTTTTGATTCTACGTGAAGAGGGGGTAGAGGTCCTACCGCCCTCATATTAGTTGTTGTTGTATTTTGATGGAAAGGCAGGGTGCTTCGAGGAGACCACTGTACCTTGTCCAATGCTGATTCTTGGATTTCCTAGGGGAAATGCTGAGATATATTTTTTGTTCTGACACACACACACACGTATATATTGTGCTTTGGGGCATGCTTCTTCGAGACTCGATCCCATGCCTTGGGAGGTCGAGGTTATTTTGACACGTGGGTGGACAGATATGCAGATTTCCACGTACCGCCCGTCTAGCCATGGTGACATATTTTGTTAAGCAGTCCTGTTGTCCGACTGGCCCCTTTAAGCTATCATTAGCAAACCTGTACTTATGTGATGGTTATTTGAACCATAATTAATTGGGGAGGTCGCCATGTTTGTGAAGGATTATTGCATGTCGTATGGATGGAATATTGTGTTAATGATGTAAATGTTGGCTTTGAGCCTAGTGATTTGTCCATGACTCAGTTCATGTAAGTTAGTCTGTGTGACACCCGTGTGGTGTAGTTGCATTTACTTGTAAAAATGACGGCGGTCGTATGTGTATTTGTTTATTGGTCACGTGTTAACTTACTTGTGTTGATTTGTGAGAAGTTCTATTTTCTAGGCAGTAAATGTTTTGCTACGGCAGTTTTGATTCCAATTTCATGCGCAAATTATTTTGTTGTTTATTTTAGTATAGGAAGTGTCGGTTTAGTTTTAAGTTGTGTATAGTTGTTCCCCTCGTCTGTCTAGCTCTAAGTAATGCGGATTCGTCTTCTGAAAGTTTATCCGGATGATGACGAATCATGCATTCAATTGTACTCATCGTGAAGCATGTAGAACAGCACACGCGCATATATTGTCATTATTGTTGATTTTTGGGACTTTTGGTCCGAGTAATAATCTCTCCTGAGATTAGGCCTAGTTTTGGCAATTTAATTTATTCAGTGGGAGTCATTATGGGAGTTTTGTTTGTTTAATTCATTAAATTCATTTGTTATAACCCTGGCTTCACTTTTTCCTGCATGTTATTTTGTTATATGTTACCCTGCATGTTAATGAAGCGCTTTAACAACAACTTACGATATGGACTGTTACACCCCCCGAAACTGAGTCTCATAAGCTTCTTTGCAAGGGTTCAATATATATATATAGGGATTAATATTGTAACTTTCAATCTGTCAATACAAAATAATTACAATTACTGGAATATGTGGCGGTAGTAACACAGTTTGCTGCCAGGCTCCGCCACAGGGGGAGGAGGACGACGAGGAGGAGGGGAGGACGGCAAGGAGGAGGATGAGGAGCAGGGGAGGACGGCGAGGAGGAGAGTGACGAGGAGGAGGAGGATGAGGACGGCGAGGAGGAGGGTGACGAGGAGGAGGGGAGGACGGCAATGAGGAGGGTGACGAGGAGGAGGGGAGGACGGCGAGGAGGAGGGTGACGAGGAGGAGGAGGATGAGGACGTGGAGGAGGGGAGGACGGCGAGGAGGAGGGTGACGAGGAGAAGTATGACGAGGAGGTGGGGTGGACGGCGAGGAGGAGGATGAGGAGGAGGGGAGGACAGCGAGGAGGAGGATGACGAGGAGGAGGGGAGGACGGCAAGGAGGAGGGTGACGAGGAGGAGGGGAGGACGGCGAGGAGGAGGGTGACGAGGAGGAGGAGGATGAGGACGTGGAGGAGGGGAGGACGGCGAGGAGGAGGGTGACGAGGAGAAGGGGAGGACGGCGAGGAGGAGCGTGACGAGGAGGAGGAGGATGTGGACGTGGAGGAGGGGAGGACGGCGAGGAGGAGGATAACGAGGAGAAGTATGACGAGGAGGTGGGGTGGACGGCGAGGAGGAGGATGAGGAGGAGGGGAGGACAGCGAGGAGGAGGATGACGAGGAGGAGGGGAGGACAGCGAGGAGGACGACGACGAGGAGAAGGATGAGGACGTGGAAGAGGAGGGGAGGACAGCGAGGAGGAGGATGACGAGGAGGAGGGGAGGACAGCGAGGAAGAGGATGACGAGGAGGAGGGGAGGACAGCGAGGAGGACGACGGCGAGGAGGAGGACGAGGACGTGGAGGAGGAGGGGTGGAGGAGGAGGGGAGGTCAGCGAGGAGGAGGATGACGAGGAGGAGGGGAGGATAGCGAGGAGGAGGAAGATGACGAGGAGGAGGAGGATGACGAGGAGGAGGGGAGGACAGCGAGGAGGAAGATGACGAGGAGGAGGGGAGGACAGCGAGGAGGAGGATGACGAGGAGGAGGGGAGGATAGCGAGGAGGAGGATGACGAGGAAGATGACGAGGAGGAGGAGGATGACGAGGAGGAGGGGAGGACAGCGAGGAGGAGGATGACGAGGAGGAGGCGAGGACAGCGAGGAGGAGGATGACGAGGAGGAGGAAGATGACGAGGGGGAGGAGGATGACGAGGAGGAGGATGACGAGGAGGAGGATGACGAGGAGGATGAGGACGTGGCGGAGTAGGAGGGGAGGACGGCGAGGAGGAGGAGGATGAGGACGTGGAGGATGAGGAGGAGGACGGCGAGGAGGAGGATGAGGACGTGGAGGAGGAGGGGAGGAGGGCGTGGAGGAGGAGGATCCCGCCGTTTCAACAATACGTTGCCAAATCCTTGGAGGATGCTGCACTTCTGGATATCTCTCTCACTGATCGATCTGGAGTTCTCTGGGTTCTAATGATGTTCCTAGTAACGCAAGCAGTAGTCTATACCCTGAAGTACAGTACTCTATGTAGTGTACCAAGATTATGCTCGATACTCTGTATGTCGCCATTCGCTTGATTGTCGTGTCTCATCCATTGTGATAACGCGACGAAGAAAGTTCTCATCTTCATGTTCTTATCGCTCCAAATGCATTCTTGCTTTCTCCATTCGCTGCCACTTTCCAATTTCGGTTAGAGTGTGCTGAACCCAATGGGCACAAACTTTTCGCATCTTCAGCATTTTCTTAAAATGTGATCGACATACGATGCTGCAATACTAAGTTCCTTGGAAATATCCACACATGTCCAGCGCCTGCCTTTTTCCAATAATGCCCTTACAGCCTGAACATGATAATCAACAAAACAGTGTGTACATCATTTCTGTAGCGTAGTTGCTAGCATGCTGAGCTTCTATGCCCAAAATCGCAGTTTAAACCCGGCCGAAGACGTCGCATTTTTTAAGAACATTAAAAATCCCTCAGTATGCTTTCGTTCGGAGAGGAAGTAAAGCCAGTTGGCCCATGTCATAGATTTATGGCATGTAAAAGAACCTTCCACTAACTACAATTGTGTCAAGCTAAATTTGTAAGTTAAATTTGATTAACTCTGGATTAAAGATTCAACGTTCGTCGCCAGGTGCTGGTTGCAGTGGCATCTAGGATCCAAGTTTTCAGCTAAATGTTCTTGATTTTAGCATTTGGTACAAGAGTAGAAACTACTTGAAATTAATCATCTGCAGTCCTTACCTGAATAAGAGATAACGGACACTAATACAGCCATCACAATTAACACCGGTTATCAGACAGATTCTACACCCAATGTACACGCGACTACGGAGCCCCTAAACTGAGGAACCAACCAACCTACCATAAATCTGGTCACAATAGAACACAGGTTAAAATATTTAAAATACATGAATATTAATGGAATATCAAGATCGAGGCGTTACTCAAGTAATCGGAACATAAGTGTAACTCAAACACATTCTAATTAACGTGACAGTTACTTGTGATCATGAGCCACAGGACCACCTTTTCACGTGCAATCCAAACCACAGCACATGGCATTTCACATACATTGACCGGGAATCGAACCCAGTCCACCATGGTGACAGCCACCACACCCCTAACATTGTAATTAATGAAGCCTAAGTGAGCAGGACCTGAAGATGAACGCTTCACCTTTGAATCATGTCCTACCCCCATTCTTGTACATAAAAACATGTTTTTTGTGATAAATATCTTTTATATTCATTTTCTTCAGGTTAGGGATATTATACTTGTTCTTGTTGACCTACTGAGAAGCTTTCTGTAGGCAACATGATATTGTAAGGACGCTCATTTTAATGGAATAATTGTAAATGAAATTGCTATTCTTAGAATTTATCTTTTACTTGCTTATTTTATACCCTATGTACTGTACCCATTCGTCATCATATGGAACATGTGTTCGTATCCCAGCTAACTCACGGTCTCTCGAGGCATGGGGCGTTCAACCCACTATACGAGCACATATTCAGGATTTGAGTCTGTCAGGTGACTACTCTAGTTGAAAGAAACAACATATTCCTAAATATAACATTTAATGGTACTAATTCATGGCAAAACACAACACAAAACACACAAAAAAATATTTTACACTTACTTCCCACAACAAAAATTAGTCATTAGCCCTTACAACAGTGACTATCTGATTTTGTACTGCATTTTCATGCGGTGTGTACATAGCAATAGGTATACCAGGTGTGGTATACGGGCTGTCGCATGGCATGGCTGTATTTCTCGGAGTTGGCTGTACCTCTATATCTGCCCATCTGTTTCTCCTATTTTCATCTATGCTTCCTTCTTTAGATCTAGGATTTCGCAATATGAACTCCTCGTGTGCGATCATTCTGGTTTCCATTTGGCTGTGCAGGTTTTCCGCTCTTTCTAACCGAGCTAATACTTCTCGTTCTATTTTCTTCAGGCGATCACGATTTTCTTCTGCCATAGAAAAGATTATCTCCTTTTCATCTATAAGGCTCTCTTTTATATGAGAAATTTCCCCCCGCTAAACCTTGTCTTACTTCGTCAAGCGTTTTATCATTGACTTCATTTTTCAAGCCCTCTCGAACTTCCGACTCTTCTCGCAAACCTGTAACCTCTTTCTGGATGTGACCGTGCATATTGGAGATTTCGGTCCTTATTTTGGTAATTTCTCCCTGGTCCTCATCTTGACTTTTATGAATGACTGCTAGATCGTTTTGAGTTTGTTCTAGCTCTTTTTGGACTTTTCCATCCTGCGTCTTCATATTCATAATTATTCCCTTATTTTCTTTAGCGGAAGTTTTTATTTCACTGATCTCCTTGCATTGGTCAAGGATATTCTTATCCTGCTTCCTTAATGCTTCATCTACAGCTTTTGCGTAGCCTGCCATACGTTTATTCCATTTTTCTTCGCTATCTTCAAGCCTTTGATCAACGGTCTGAGTGAACGTATTAAACTGCCCTTCCTGCCGCTTAGTGTTCGCTTCGTTCTGATTCTGAATACCTTTAAGCTCTACGGATATATCGTTTAATCTATCATTGACCTCCCGTTGCGATTCTCTGCACACTTGCAGATTATTCTCGAGCTTTACTTCTATTGACTCAAAGGGTTTGTCATTATTTGCTTGCATCTCTGAAACCACGCTAAAAATCTTTTCAGTTACCTCTTGTTTAATAGATTCTTTAACATCATCATTTTTTTTATTGACCTCTAATAAATTTGAATCTAACTGACTGTTTACCGTAGCCAACATCTGGCTCATTTCATTTTGATTAGCCCTCAGGCTATCGTTCATATCGGTTTGATTAGCATCTAATCTACCCGTTATTTCATCTTGAAATGCCTTAGCATCCTCCCTATTCTTGGCAAGAGTATTATCAAAATGTTCCTTCAACTCTGCGATACTCTTCAATATCCCCTCAGTACCAGCCATCCTGTATTTCTTATCTTTGAGATACAGGCGGACCTTTGCTGTGCATGCTGGTGCTTTATATTGGGGAAAAAATCCGATGGCGCGAAAACAATAACATTCATTTTAGCACCGTGCTGTGACCACCTATGGAATGGGTTTAGACCCTCGTACCCGTCTGTACATTCACTCGTCTGACAACAATGTCTAATGTCTGAGTATCACCTAAAAAGACTCACAATCACTCAAACACAGTTTGAGGAAAAATATACTATTATGGTTTTCCCCCATGGAAACCATACTATTATTATGGGGTTTTCTGAATCCCATAAGCCATCACGTTCTCTGGGTGCCATGATAAATAAGGTAGATCATGCGCCTATGGTGACCTGTATTTTTAACTGGCCCCACGTATCAGCGACATGATAAATAAGGAGTGATATGGCTAGGCTGCGCAATGCCAAAATATCTTATATTGCACCAGTGCAGGCGATTCCATAATGAATAAATACCGCCCCACGCTGCCTAAGCCATGATAAATTAGGTAATGGATGCTATCATTTACATTTAAGCATGTCTCAAGGAGGATTATCAACATTTATTTCGAACGTGAAAGCTTATTAACTATGGGACGCGGCCTTTCCTAATATACCCTAACTTTACTGCTATCCTTGTCTCTAACATTTAATACCTTGGCCGACTTTTAGTAGTACCTGTGACTCGATCCTAGTTCAATAACATGTCCTCCATGTACTCCTTCGTTATCATATGGAACATGTGTTCGTATCCCAGCTAACTCAAGGTCTTTCGAGGCATGGGGCGTTCAACCCACTATACGAGCACATATTCAGGATTTGAGTCTGTCAGGTGACTACTCTACTTGAAAGAAACAACATATTCCTAAATATAACATTTAATGGTACTAATTCATGGCAAAACACAACACAAAACACCAAAAAAGTATTTTACACTTACTTCCCACAACAAAAATCAAAATTATCTGTGAGTCTCTTCTCATCAAGATTGGTGCTCCACCGCACTCATATCTATCCTAAACATCCTATTTTTGATACTCTTTGACATTTGCGAGTGTCCATATTGTTCTTCACGTGGCACAATTAAACACAAATTTGAATATCACAACACAACAAACACAAATTACATTTAAATGACATTAAATATGCAATTATTAAATATTTATCCGTTTTGACACGGAACATTTACTTTAAATAACATTGATTCATTAGCTTATGCCTTGTTAATAAGTGTTGCCTTTCCGCGCGTGTCGTATTCTTTTCCCATAAGCTTCAAACGCTGAAGTGGTACACTTTCCCATCCAAAAATACACATAGTTACAGATATTTTATAGCTTCACCATACAACAATTTTCTGGGTCTGGTCAAATCATTATCGTTACAAACGTGTCACATCCCCAAATTACCGGTACGCTACCCGTATGAATAAATTAGCATAAACTGGGAAAATACCCTTTACAAGAATGCTTCTATTTATTTGGTGCAGTTAGTTTCTCCTCGGAATATAACTTGGCCAAATGTCATCCGATTATTTCATTCCAACATTACATATGTATGGAAACAGTGCATCTAATTCAATTGATACTATCATATCAAGCACATCTTAATTACTTTTCGAAATATCGAGATTCTTCAGTGTCCCACTATAATCTTAGAAGAAAAGGATCTGGTCTATTGACTTCCTTTCGTGCGAACAATGGATTTGTCACGGGCCGTCCTATGCAAGATGGCTGCCGGGTTAGTAGATTATACCTGCTACCCCGCCTGACTTCCCGCATGGCCACATGCTCACTCAATGGTGCAGCTGTGCTGGAGGTCCCTGATTGGATCGTGTCATTACGAATTGAGTCAATCTAATTATTTAATACCTACACTTAGAGTATTTAATGGGCTCATATCGGCTCCTAATTATTATTCAAGGCAAGGGATGAATCACAAAATAGCTTCGCCGTTCTACGGTCGTAATCAGTGGCTTTGCAAGCGTCTCAGCTGAGTTTCAAATTGTTATCTCACTGGAAGGGCATGCATATAACTAGAGGAAATCCACGTTTCCTACACCAAGAGCCTTGTCTTACCTCTAAGGGCAGATCAATTAATATATTGGCCTATCTAGGGTGCCTAGCAGTTATCCCTGGCGGCGAAAACTCTGCTAACAGTGGATACAGACAGACTCTGTCCCAACTCTGTTGCGAATACTCATGTATGCTCTAAGGCAATATTATATCGTAGCTTCGAAGATTTGCCTACTAGATTCGACAACGTGCGAACTATTTTCGGATGATCCCCGCAACATATTGACGTAAATCTCTTGATTCTACGTTACATACTCGCTGATCGCGGCTCAAACAATATGTCTTACAGATGACTCAATTCCTAAAGCACTCACGTCCTCTATACATTTACTCATAAGCCAAAGTTCTACATAGCTCCAAAACAAGTATTTAAATTTACTGGCATTTACATTGACTATCTTAATGGCTCTCAAATACAACCATAATAAAACATTTATCTAACATTTCAATGACACTGAAAAGCTCTCTTTTATCTCGATATTTTTCTTTCTTTCTTACTTTTCACAATAACACAGTATTCTTACACTAGATATGACACACTTTGCACGTACTTTAGGCCTGACATGCCGGTATATATATTTCTTATTGTTACCGACCCCAGATTATTACTATTATTTAACGTTACCGTTACATTCATCAATGTCTTACGCCTAAATGATCGTAAGCTTGTCATCCTCAAAGCCATATTTTTACCAAAATACGAGGGTTGTGATCTCGTACACAAATGACTGTTGATTCTTAATCGTAGAGGAAATGATCGTTGTATGGCGAGCTATTAAATCATATCAACATATTAGATTTGTACTCACTTTCATTCTTGCTGGATTAGTCCAGCATGACAGCCATTCGCCCGCCATAATGCTTGCTTTAAGCCATCATTATATTTTTCACACGTCACATTGCATAGAATTTACATATGGTAATTATATCTTTCACTACTGGCATTTTCACTATAACACAATACACATTCTTTTACCATATAAACATAAACACTTTTAAAGATCACTGAAATATAACTTTATACACAATTTTCACACACGGATCCTTGATCAGATTCCCACTATCGCCTGACCTCAGAGATGCGATGCAGCTACATCCTGACAACCGCTGGTCTCCCTGAAAGTCTATCTTGCGTGTGTGTTCGTCTCCCGTCACCTAAAGTTTATGTCTCCTCTACTGCAAAGTTGTTCAATCCTAGATCACAACTACTTGTTGTGCCGTCCAGGTTCCCGTAACTGTAGTGTTCATTACAATAGTATGTGTGTATTTTACCCATTATAACACTCCCTGTGGTTATGTTCATTGTCTGTAAACATCATCCTAAAATATCTCAACGCTGTACTGATTCTATACTAGCGTATACTGTTGCTTATACATCTGCTGTAGACTAATTATCATATAATGCAGAATTACTGTTATTAAGCTGCATGATACGCCTTTCCTTGTTCATTACTAATACACCGAGCGTCAATACTTTATAAATTCCGCGCACTTTCTTGCGTGATCCGACAGCGTGTCACCCCCCGAGTTGAGTCAAGAAGAACTGACTCTATGCTTCAGCTTCCCCCATATAAAGCTTCCTGATGAAAAGTAGTTCACTGGATTTCCAGGAGCGACTCTCTTCTTAAAATAATCTGCTTTCAGACAAAGTGAAGTGTGGTTCTTACTTGTCTATTCATGGGGGTTCCAAATTCACTCGCGTGCAGGCAATTGCTTCGGCCAATTAATTATAATTAATTGCTTTCTTCCATGGCGTCATGATGCTACTTCGGTTCTTCCCCTACTGCTACACGACAAATCCTGACTCTGCCGCGGATTAGGTCTGTGCATAAGCTCCTTTTTAGGTGCAGGCTTTAATTTAGGCGTGTGGACACTCCTAAATTATCTTCCCTAGAATATGTGCATCTGGGTGTAAGTTTCATCTCAATTCATTGCTCCATTTGGCCGTAATTAATTAATTTCTGTGGGCGACCACCTCCACTCCGCTTCTCTGCCTTGTAAGACTGTGGTTCCCAAAGCCATTAATCTTAGGTTGCTCTCCCAGTGCCGTCGAAAAATAGTTCCTTGGCGTCACCTAGTAACACCCCCACGCTAACCACGATTTGTCAACTGTCAAGTTGGCCCGATTTCTTGAGCTCCTAGCATCTTAAACGTACATAGGCTTGTATTTTCTACAATATTACACCTTTAATGCAATAATATTACCGTTCTGGCTATGAAATCATGCTGTTATAATTATATACAGTTATAGCTCCTTGTTCCTCGGGTTCACTGTGGCTGTTCCCCCTCAGAGATCAATGGTTCGATTCTTCGCAGAATCATGGGCTGGTCTTTCTTTAATAAAGACCCCGGTTCGATGCTAGTCAGCCGTGTCCCATTGGGCACAGTACACTATTGTCCGAAAGTGAAGCATAATCACTAAACGAGGCCATACCGCCTGATTGGAATGTCAGACGGATTGCTGAACAAACAGAAGCTGAATCAAACAACTTGTCCATAAAAACAGTTTATTATTATATTCAATGTCTTTTCTGCAGCTTGAGCTGTTTTGATTGTAGTGATGATGTCACCGGAGCGACAGTTTAGTCTGAGAGCAAGTCTTATGTTAACCCCAAGGCACATGTCAGAAAGGTTCTGATAGGTTCACAAAAACTAACAAAATTTGGCAATGTCTTATGATGTTAATAGGGTTAACGGCCACGCATGCTTCGCAGCGACGTGAAATGCTCTCGATCAGATGGTCCATGAGTTCTTGTGGCAGTCGATCCCATTCCTCCGAGAGGGCAATGCGAAGGTCTTGGAGGGTCCTTGGTGGAGCCTGACGGGATGCAATTTACCTCCCCAATGTATCCCTGGTATGTTCTAAAGAATTCAGATCCGCAGACCTCGATGGCCAGTCCATGCGATGAATGTTTTCCCCAGCCAGAAATTCATCCACCAGAGCAGCGCGGTGCGGTCGGGCATTATCGTCCATTATGAGGAAGTCTGGACCAACCGCACCTCTGAAGAGTCGAACATGTTGTCTCAGAACCTCATCCCTGTATCTCCGAGCGTTCACAGTGTTCCTCGGACCACCCTTGAAGATGTGTAGGTCCGTACGGCCATTCAACATGATGCCGCCCCACACCATGACGCCATACCACCATACTAGTCCCGTTGCACGATGCTCCTGTGGTTGTATCGGCTACCCGGTTCTCTCCACATTAATGTGCGAAGGGAATCGTTCTGCAAACTGAAGTGGGATTAATCTGTGAAGAGCACATGCCTCCATTCATTCATGGTCCAGTTTCGACGTTGACAACTCCACAGTAAACGGGCCCGTCTCTGTGCTGGAGTGAGCGGGACGCACATTGCTGGACGTCTGGCAAACAGCCCTGCTGTTCTGAGCCTCCGGTACACAGTTCGCCGGGAAACGGCAACCCCTGAGACGGCTGCAAGCTCCGCCGACGATTGTCTTGCAGGTGCACTCCGATTTCGTTGGGCGGTTAAGGCCAGATATCGGTCCTGCTGTGGGGTGGTTACCCTTGGTCGACCTGATACTGGCCTACGACTAACATCTCCTGTGTCTCGAAATCGTCTCCAAAGCCTGGAAATGACACTTTGTGGCACATTCAAGGATACGGCGACCACTGTCTGTGTCTGGCCTGCTTCCAAGTGGCCGAGTATTCTACCCTGCAAAATGGGGTCCAAATGGCGTCGTTGTGCCATTATGTTGTCACGTTCACCACGAAGCTATACTCCGCACACTATAACTGGGCAATCACGACCGAGGGAATATCCGCTACTCAAAGCAGGGAACACTCCTTTCCTATGCAGAGCGAACGCGTAAGGTTGGTAGATGCTTATGTCGTGCGATCTGCGGTCTATTTCCTTAAGCTTTGTAAAGTTGGAGCAAAGCAACCCATGCTGAAGATGAGGGTTCAAGTAATATAACATAATAGTATTAACAGGTGTCATCAGTAAATTCAATTGCAATAAATATTTAATTCATGTTCCAGAACTCATAGGAGCACTACTCGACCCACGAGGACACGACTGGTCACAGCCAATGAAGCAGATGGGTACAGAAGGTTCAGACAAGCAGACACCCAGAGAGACACCAACAAAGACGATACTCGGGAAGCCTTGCCGGAAAGTCAGCAGTGAAGTCAGACACGGTAGGTCCTAGATATCAGAGAAGAGTAAGACGAGATTGAAACTCTCCCTCATATCCTTAGGTGCTGCTGCACGTAACACAAGACGCAGAGAGTCTGAGGGATGTTGGCTCCGTGGTGCAGAACTAGCCACGCAAGGCTGTACCAGGCACATTGACATCATAGCCTACAAGGATGATAAAAAAGAAGGGTTATATATTGGATCCAACCGTGCGTTTTGTAACACTTGCCGAGCAGCCAGAGGAAGCCAACAATGAAAAGAAGGACGTATCGGTCTTGCTGTGGGGTGGTTACTCTTGGTCGACCTGGTACTTTCTACAAGGAAAAATACCGCCTTCGGTTATTAGTGGGGGCTCGGGGAATAATACCTTGTCTCTTTGCTGCAATGTTTAGAAAATTTCGGATATCCAATGCCACCATTAACACCAAAGCAGTAACTGCTCTTAAAGGATCCATAAGTATTTTGAGAAATCTCTTATATTCGTAAATTATGTGCATTTTAAGGCTGAACTACTATGTGAATTATTTGCTATATGCCGACGATGTGCTTCTGGCTTCTGAGGATAAGACTGATGTACAATGACAAGTTCAGGCATGGACCATCTGCCTCTCAGAATTTGGATTATGGCTCAAAATTAAGAAAACTGAGTATTTGACAACAGATCTAAAAGATCCGAATAAGATTCAAATTAACCCGATGAGTGCTACGCCCACCTATAGACGGTGCACGATTTTTTTTATTTTTTTTTAGTTTCCCGGTTCACTCTCAAGAGCCGAATCGATGTCTGTCATGTGTTTGGCATTATGTGGAACTAATTGAGCACGGCTAATAACTTCGGGAAGTGACTACCAGAGCTTTTTGTAGAAGTCAGTCCGTGATGTAAACAAACATGGCGGAACAACAAACTAGTTGCTCTCGACGCGATGTTATTTCGGATTAAAGAATCCTTCAGTTATTAACCACAGCGGAAAGTGATGATGAAGTAACATTTTCATTTCTCTCATTAAAATATTGAACATAATCGTAGGATGTTCAATTTGCATTTAAATATTTTAAAGAAGCAACATTTATAAACATTTTAAGCTGTTCTCCCCCTGATAGGTTAAACTTAGCACTGAGGTACCACACAGTCAAATTGAAGGGTTAATAGTGTTCCCCTTCCAAAGTATCTTGGCCCAACTATTACAGAAGATGCAACCCTCAGACCTGAAATACCGTATATGCCCGAATACCACCCACATATTTTTATACAAAATCGGACGTGAAAAATTGGGATGCGGGTATTAATGAGTCATCCAATGTTTAAGATTTAAATTGCCCGCCATGCGCGAGTACCCGCTATTATGGTGCTTGTTCGGGTGTAGCCTACCTATTTATTTCCGTCTAATGGCTTGGCCGGTCGCGCAAGCCTAACACAAGCGTGAGTTTCGTTAGTAAAGGCATCAGTAAAGGCTCGGTCAAAATGGAAGTGGGCTGCCCGCGGAAACTCGGCCGCCCGACCGCTGCGAACTCTGTATAGTGTAATATTGCATCATCCTGGTTAAAATGAAGGCGATCTACCGCGGCGGGCGAGTGAGCAGTTGTGATTTTCCACAAAGCATGGCCCACGAAATGGAGAAGTTAATTGACCTCAGTTTGACCACCCCAGTCCGCGCGGGCTGGAACCATGGCCCACGAAATGGAGAAGTTTGACCACCCCAGTCCGCGACGGGCTGCGGTCGTTCCGGTCGCGCGGGCAGCCCGTGTCCTCTGTTTGACCACCCCAGTCCGCGACGGGCTGCGATCGTTCCGGTCGCGCGGGCAGCCCGTGTCCTCAGTTTGACCACCCCAGTCCGCGACGGGCTGCGGTCGTTCCGGTCGCGCGGGCAGCCCGTGTCCTCAGTTTGACCACCCCAGTCCGCGACGGGCTGCGGTCGTTCCGGTCGCGCGGGCAGCCCGTGTCCTCAGTTTGACCACCCCAGTCCGCGACGGGCTGCGGTCGTTCCGGTCGCGCGGGCAGCCCGTGTCCTCAGTTTGACCACCCCAGTCCGCGACGGGCTGCGGTCGTTCCGGTCGCGCGGGCAGCCCGTGTCCTCAGTTTGACCACCCCAGTCCGCGACGGGCTGCGGTCGTTCCGGTCGCGCGGGCAGCCCGTGTCCTCTGTTTGACCACCCCAGTCCGCGACGGGCTGCGGTCGTTCCGGTCGCGCGGGCAGCCCGTGTCCTCAGTTTGACCACCCCAGTCCGCGACGGGCTGCAGTCGTTCCAGTCGCGCGGGCAGCCCGTGTCCTCAGTTTGACCACCCCAGTCCGCGACGGGCTGCGGTCGTTCCGGTCGCGCGGGCAGCCCGTGTCCTCTGTTTGACCACCCCAGTCCGCGACGGGCTGCGGTCGTTCCGGTCGCGCGGGCAGCCCGTGTCCTCAGTTTGACCACCCCAGTCCGCGACGGGCTGCGGTCGTTCCGGTCGCGCGGGCAGCCCGTGTCCTCAGTTTGACCACCCCAGTCCGCGACGGGCTGCGGTCGTTCCGGTCGCGCGGGCAGCCCGTGTCCTCAGTTTGACCACCCCAGTCCGCGACGGGCTGCGGTCGTTCCGGTCGCGCGGGCAGCCCGTGTCCTCAGTTTGACCACCCCAGTCCGCGACGGGCTGCGGTCGTTCCGGTCGCGCGGGCAGCCCGTGTCCTCAGTTTGACCACCCCAGTCCGCGACGGGCTGCGGTCGTTCCGGTCGCGCGGGCAGCCCGTGTCCTCAGTTTGACCACCCCAGTCCGCGACGGGCTGCGATCGTTCCGGTCGCGCGGGCAGCCCGTGTCCTCAGTTTGACCACCCCAGTCCGCGACGGGCTGCGATCGTTCCGGTCGCGCGGGCAGCCCGTGTCCTCAGTTTGACCACCCCAGTCCGCGACGGGCTGCAGTCGTTCCGGTCGCGCGGGCAGCCCGTGTCCTCAGTTTGACCACCCCAGTCCGCGACGGGCTGCGGTCGTTCCGGTCGCGCGGGCAGCCCGTGTCCTCTGTTTGACCACCCCAGTCCGCGACGGGCTGCAGTCGTTCCGGTCGCGCGGGCAGCCCGTGTCCTCAGTTTGACCACCCCAGTCCGCGACGGGCTGCGATCGTTCCGGTCGCGCGGGCAGCCCGTGTCCTCAGTTTGACCACCCCAGTCCGCGAATGGCTGCAGTCGTTCCGGTCGCGCGGGCAGCCCGTGTCCTCTGTTTGACCGACCCGAACTCGGTGCACGCACTGGAATGTTTAAACTTCGCTGCTGTTTAAACCATACCAGCAGATCTTGTTCTACTTCGTCGTATTTCTTGCAGTTTGCGGAAGTATTCCCGGCAGAAGCCAGTGTTTTCCATATCTCCTCACACATGTTTGAGGTTAATGAGCTGCTGCTTTCATCGCGTGACGTCATGTAGCCTTGACGTAGTTCGCCCGGTCAGATGATTCATTGGAGACCCGCGAACACTCGGAACACCGGAAGTATCTTCGCGGAGATTGGTGAGATTTGATTCTATAAAAAAGTCAGATGTCTCCAGTGAACGTCTTATACTTTAAGGGGATACAAAATCTGATCTATTTAACCGGGAAAACCTCTTATGCAGGAACAGTTTATACGAAAAATATATATATGTATCTTATCACGGGACCGGGAATATAGGACGTCTTATGTGGAAAATCTTTTTATGTGGGAACTTCTTAACCGAGTTTTACAGTGTTAATAGTATACATTTTTGTTAAAAAAAATAGTCAAATAATGTGATAACTTGGTCCGGTTAGCTCAAATTATAGTTGCCAGCGTTTCACCCCAGTGCACCATTGGGCTTGTCAGTTGGTATGGTACACCTCACCAAGATGCATGGCTAGCACAAATTAAAATAAAGTGTCAAAAGCAACAAGAAAACGTGTTTTTTTTATTTCCATCCAACAATTAGGGTCCGGAGATTATTCGGGAGCGGGTAATATTCGGGTATGACATCGCGTGAGCAGCGCATGGCTAAAGTGGCGCTCTTTGTCCGTTGTCTTATGTGATAAGAAGGTTCCAAACTGGCTAAAATCTCAAGTATATCGCTCTGTGGTCCGTCCCGTTGCTCTGTATGGGACGGAGTGCTGGCTTCAACTGAGGACTTGGAACAGCAACTTGGTGTGATGGAGACGAAGATGGCTTGACACTCCATGATCAGTCATCAATAGTGACTTTTAAAGCAATATGGAGTATTTTAACATGTATTGTTTCCAGTGTATTCAAATATGTTTCATGTACAGTATGTTTTATAAGTATGTTGTTGATGTAGTGAGCAATTATTTTAAGTTCAGGGCTGAAGAAGGACTTTTAACTGGTCCGAAACATGTACCCGACCTAGATATTTCATAATATATAAGTATTGATTGACGGAGTCTTCCTCAAAAATTGGTATATTAGACGAGGGAAAGCCGTCTTCGCTGGTATGGACATGTCTTACGAGCTGCTGAAACAACAGTTCCACACACTGTAACATGTTGGATATGGAGAGATTGAACCCGCATACTTCAACTTCCACCATATTGATATTCTGCATTTTTACAGTATGTCATTATTTTATTTTCATACATTACATGTGTGTTTTCATGCATCTCATTTCATATAGTGTAAGAATTTATTAATTTCATCCGTTTGACATGTGTTCATTCATCCCATTATTTTAGATTTTAAGAGGGTGCTGCTATCGTACGCTCGATGGGAGTACTACGTTTGGAGTTAGATATCTGACAGAGTTTCCTCTGGCTTTGAGCGTTGTGTTACGAGTGATTGGAGCGATGTGCTGTATGAATTGCGATACCGTGTAAAAGACTGTTTTCTAGTTTGCGAGACTCTTCAGACAGTGAGGCAGTGTTAATTATTCAGGAACTGTGAGGAAGATAAGCATTTAGTGGTGAGTGACGGATTATAGCAAATATCTGTGGTTTGTGTATCAGCAGAAGAGGTGCGTGACAAGGGGTTAATTAGTGGAGGGTTAACAAGAGACAGAGAGATGGGTGAGTGTGCTCAATACGGAATGGTTTCTGTGTATTTATTGTACGGTGTATGGTTCTATGTTGTAAGGGATCATTTGTGTTGTGCTTTACCTACTGTAATCCATTTAACGAACGTGCTACTAGGGTCAGCTATGTTAGTTCTAACATCAGGGTTTGTGTCAAGGTTTAGTCACTAGGGGAAAACATTGCACCAGACAGAGCAAGTAACGATCACTCATCGTCACGAGACAGGATTGCATTTTGCAAACTGCAAGTAGTGATGTGGGCCGGGTAAATACCCAGTGGGAAGGTAAATATAAATTGGGTATTTACCCAGTGGTCATTTAAATAGCTAAAATGAGGGTATTTTCAGTTTTTTGAGCTTTATACAACACTTTTTGTTGTGTTGATGAAGTGTTGGACAAACAAGGACTGAAACACAGGTATTTCATGCCTTAAATTGAAATCAGGAACAATATTGATCCTTCAAAACTAAAAGAAAAGGAAAATGGACGTCCGGGTATTTTTGAGTATTTATATGTTTTGGCACTGTAACCTTGTCTTTAAGTGTGTTTTTTTCTTAAATTAAAGTAAAAGATTGGATAAAACCTTTTGGTTGTTTTGTGTTTTAAATTTTTAATAAATACCAAGATATTGAGAAGGTCGAGTTTTATTACGGTGCTGGAAACGAGCAACAAAGATGTTGGAGGGAAAAGCTACTTTTGTAGTAATAAGAGTAGATATTTGCATATTAATTGAAAGTGTATGCCAAAACTCAAAAGGTAATAAAATATATTTAATAGAAAGCACATTTTAACAACAAATTGTATATCCGCCTTAGTCAATACATAAACGAAAATAAATTATAATTACACTTGCTCCTGGTACATGTTTCGGGGATTAATTGCTTTTATCCCCTTCATCAGCCAAGACAAATATCCGAAGAAAGATATAAGATAGCGTAGCACTCAAAAAATAAATAGCTATTTAACTTAATATGGTGCACCATATAAGTAGGTCACAGGAAATTGTTGAGCAAAACTAAAAACATATATGTAACAGCGATGATATTCAGCCATCAAAACACAGAGAATCAGTGGACAGTTAACTCGTAAATCCGCTCCAAAACAGTGGTCGAAGCTTGAATTGGCAAAAATCACAATACTTCACCATATGGACACAACCAATGAAGATGCCTTATGCTCAACAGGTCCAAAATCAAATGCCTGCATACGAATTAGACGAGCGTGGAAGGAACAACTTCAAATAGCATATATGTTTTTAGTTTTGCTCAACATTTTCCTGTGACCTACTTATATGGTGCACCATATTAAGTTAAATAGCCATTTATTTTTTGAGTGCTACGCTATCTTATGCCTTTCTTCGAATATTTGTTTTGACTGATGAAGGGGATAAAAGCAATTAATCCCCGAAACATGTACCAGGAGCAAGTGTAATTATAATTTATTTTCGTTTATGTATTGACTAAGGCGGATATACAATTTGTTGTTAAAACTATTTAGTACGTAAATACGGAACCATCATGGAAACTAGTTTAAATAATAGAAAGAAAGCACATTTGAAAAAAAAAAGCTTAGTAAAAGTGCTTTAAGTTATTTTTCATTCAATTTTAAATTTTAAAAAATATTAATTTTTAAAATCATACTCTAAATAATATAAATGCATGTCAGGAAGTTTTTGTAGTATGTGGGTCCTAAATGGGTGAAGATGTATGCCAGCAAGCATGTGAGTTGGCAACACTGCTCCATTCATCCTACCCAGAATTCAAACTGACACTGTACTTCCCTCCCATTTTCTATTCTTTGCTTGATGCCTACTGTACTTAGCTAACTTTTTCAGTGTAGTGGAGTTGTTAGTTTATATCTCCCGATCTAATTCCTAATTCTAATTCTGTTTTCAAGTCCCAATTCTAATAATACCGTATCTAATTTGATTAACTATCTAATGTTGTCACATTTCTAAAAAGTTAATGTAGAATAGTTTGCATACAGGTACCCTTTTTTAAGGGACAACTTAACACGACACAGGATTTTTGATGAAAAATGTAAAATACCCGGGTATTTACCCAAATTGGGTATTTACCCGAGTATATACCCTGGGTATTTACCCCAATTTATAAATACCTGGGTATTTTACATCACTAGGCGCAAGTATGTCATTTTTGGAGTGCTTGGTCCATTGGTCAGAGACGACTAGGAGGGGATTCTAACTCTTAATTCTATAGTTCAAAATGCAAGATTCTTATTCTTATTCGAGAGTTCGATAAGTCTATAGTTGTCTTCGGACATGGGCAGCTAACTTCATTCATTCGGAGCCGGAGTCTATGGTTCATTCATATGCATCCATTTGCGTGTGCAGACAGCACAAGTTATTATGAGCATTAAGCTTCGCGAGAAGGTTCTAAAGATACGGACGATAGAGCACTCCACTTACAGGAAGCATGATCACAGCTGTAGATAGCGACTCACCTAAGAAGTTTACCGTTATTGCAGGGGAAAGGGTAGATGTATTAGATCGCACAATAGAAGTACAGCCATGTTAAGCTAACAGTCGACAACTGCAAGACCACGGCAGCTTTCACACTACAGTCGACCAAAGTATTATGTGTTCTCGAGTTTGATGGTTGTTTGTGACGTAACCAATAGACATACATAAAATCCAATAACATCATCATTTTCGTCGTTCTATTTTACGTGAGTTCATGTAGGTTTGGAATTTTTAGTTTATATTTTAATATTTTTTTATCGTAGTTGGAACACAACAAGTGCCCGTTTTTAAGCGTGTTTCAACCATGCGTCACATTTAAGAATTATTATCTCACAAACCCGTCATCAGATCGAATCCAAATTTTAACACAATATGCATTGGAATATTGTATAACTGGTTTATTAATTTCCAGATTTTGCGTGTTCAAGAAACAAAGTTGTTATCATTTGTGTAAGGTAACGTTTTCTCGGCTTGGGATGGTTGGAATATGTAGTTCTTGGTCGCGTTGTAATCCTTATACATGAAAAAGTTATGCTGTATGACTTTAAAATACGTAAATTCATTCACTTATTTTATATCGGTTTATATTTGAACGGGGAAATACGACCTCGCCTCGCTCGGAAGTGATGGGCTCCATCTCAGCAACGCTGTACAGCTTACCCCGGAGCGGCTGGCTGGTGAATCATGCCTTATTTCCACGAACAAATACAAACCGATATAAAATAAGTGAATTAATTTACATATTTCACAGTCATACAGCATAACTTTTGTGGAGGGATAGAGGGGGTGTAAACAGACAACACACACTGGTCACTATTCTAAACTCGCCATCTTGTATTGCACACCACAGAATACAGAGTAACAAAACACAAAGTACAGAGAGGGACAGATATAACACACACACTGCAGTCCAACATAATGTCAATGGCTATGGAGCTTGGGAGGTGGCACCATCTGTGGCCAGGTTGGAAGTCAATTCCCAACATCCTCCCCACCCTGGTCTACCTCTAGAGGTACGACCAGCTGAACGGGTCGGGCCAGTTGTTTTCCATCTGCTGTGGAAAGGATTACAGTCCTTACAATCCCGTCCCTTCCGGTACGCAGCTCGTGGATCCGGACCTTTCTCCAGAGATGTCTCGGCTGAAGGTCACTTTGAAGGAGCGCGACGTCGCCTACCCTCAGCGTGGAGTTCTTCTTGGGCTGCTGGACTTGATGGAAGCTCTGCAGCAACAGTAGGTACTCCTTACTCCAGCGCTTCCAGAAGTCATCTGCCAGTTGTTGACGCAGTCGGAATTCTCGAACAGGAACTCCCGTTGGTGGTTCAGGCCCAGATGGAACTGTAGTGAGTTTCTCTCCCACAAGGAAGTGTGCGGGAGTCAACACATCGCCGGTGTCGCCATTGCGAGTCAAGGGTCTCGAGTTCAGTGCGGCTTCGATGCTGACCAGTACTGTTTGGAGTCCTTCTTCGTCGATGCTGGAGCGTCCAAGTACCTTCCGTAGGCACCGCTTCGTCGATCCAACCATCCTCTCCCACCATCCTCCCCACCAAGCCGCGCGTGGGGCGATGAATTTCCAAGTTACACCGTGCTCGGAGAGGTGGGGCGTAGAGACGGGTGAGCTGTGTGGCCAATGGCATTGGTCGAGAGATAGCCATGGTGGTCCTTTCCACCAGGCCTGAAGAGTTTTGATCTTCTCTGCCGTCAATCCTCGTGACAAGTGATCTGCTGGATTGTCCTTGCCTGGACAATGTCTCCATTGTGACGGAGTGGTAGAGGATTGAATCTCGGTCACGCGGTTGCAGACGAACGTCTTCCAACGACTCGGATCATTCTGAATCCATCCTAGGGTTACTCTTGAGTCCGTCCACAGGGTCCCTCTGCTTGTGTCGAAGGTCAGCGCTTTAGCGCAGTAATTCAAGAGTCGAACGCCGATCACCGCTGCTAGCAACTCTAAACGTGGTAGTGTCACCTTCTTGACTGGCGCAAGTCTACTTTTACTGCACAACATGTGGGCAGATGTGGTGCCATTGCAGAGAGATCGTATATACAAAACAGCTCCATACGCTCGCTCTGAAGCGTCGCAGAACACATGAACATCAGTGATGTCGCGTTCGGGCATTCCTGCCCATCTTGGGACGGTGATCTGTGAGAGTTGGGGTAGACATGACGTCCAAGTGTGCCAGCGACTGGCAAGGTCCTGTGGTAGGAGTTCATCCCATGTTAGTCCTCTATGCCATGTGTCCTGAAATAGGATTTTCCCCAGTATTGATACCGGCGTCATTAAGCCCAATGGGTCGTAGAAACTAGCAGTCGCTTGGAGCAGGTGTCGTTTCGTAGCGGGGCGGTCCTTCAGTCTCGTTGTGATTTCTGTAACATCTATAGTGAGCGAGTCTGTTACTGTGTTCCATGGAACGCCAAGAACTTGTGTTTCCGTGCTGATCTCTCTTCGTTCGGCCTTCCATATCTGAATCAGCTGTGGGGAACTCGTGGCCCATTTTGACATGGGTAGACTTATCTTCTTCATGAGAGAGGTGAGTTCATAGTAGAGTGCGATTGCTTCATTTTCTCCTCGGGCACCTGCGATAATGTCGTCCATGAATGTATTTTCATCTATGAATGAAGCCGCGGAAGGAAACTGAGATCTGTTTCTAGTGGCTAGTTCTCTCAGTGTAGCTGAAAGGAGAAATGGGCTGCAAGTCAGTCCGAATGGGAGTCTTGTGAAGCGAAAAATCGCTTGCTCGTTGGAAGCCACTTGAGCACCACTCTCATCTTCGACAACGCGGTACCACAGGAATCTGGTCAAGTCTCTATCCTCTTCGTGAAGGGACAACTGAAGAAACGCTTGGCTGATGTCTCCTATCACACCGTACGGGAATGAACGGAACCGCAACAATACTGCAAACAGTTCGGGGAGTAGGTTGGGTCCCATTTCCAGGGTCTCGTTGAGTGGGCGCGCGTTTTCTTCGCGTGACGATGCGTCGAAGACTATACGCCATTTAATGGTTCCATGTTTCTCTTTCTTTACCAACTGATGAGGAAGATAAAACTCATCCGTACGGGTTTCCTCTGGAGCTAGTTCCACGTGGCCTTTCCTTATGTAGTCCATCATGTGGTTCGTGTATGTTTGTCTCAGGGCTTCGTTCTTCCGGAATCGGGTTTCCAGTGATTGGAATCGTTTTTCTGCAACGTGATAGTTGTTGGCAAGTTCCATAGTTTCCTTGCGTGGCAATCGTACGACTCTTCTTTGGTCCTCAATACTGTAAGACGCGTGAAATTGTGTTAGAAGTGAGGTGTCTTTAGCGCTCATTGCTCGGTCTTGTTCAGCTGCGATCCCAACGGACTCCAGATCCCAAAAACGTCGAAGAGAGTCGTCACAGGGCATGGAGTGACATGCATTGATGAAGTTTACAACCGTGTTAGTAGCTGATACACCTGAGCGGTTTCCGGTGAATATCCATCCAAATTTCGATGGAATTAACACAACTGACGAGGAGAGTCGTATCGGGGCAGAGTCACTGATGATTGTCCAATACTGATCTCCTCCGATTAACAGCTCGATTGGAAGGTCAGCTGAATCATCTGTAGGGTCAGCCAATTGCAGTTTCCGCGTTTGTCCGGTCATCGTGATATCTCGTGGTACTGCTGGGTGGTGAGAAAAGGAGTGGGTGGTTTCAAATGCCGTCAATGTTACTTGGGTATTGTCCCAAAATCCTCTCGTCTTCAGGCGAACGAACCTACGTGAATGTGATATGTTGGATGGTGTTTCAAACGCGTGGACCTTTAATGATGCGTCTCCAATGACTTCCAGACCCAGTTCATCGACCAAAGAACTTTTGACGAGACTGGATTGACTACCTCCGTCGAGAACGCACCTCGTCAGCTTACTCGAACCCGTTGGTCCCGAGATCCATATTCTAGCAGTCTGGAGATGGGTAAATCCCGGAGTAGTGACGTTTATTTTACCAACGGCGGTTGTTTCTGTGCAATTCGCGACAGGGGAATGATTTAAGTTGCTGCAAATCGCTCTATGGTGACCTTTTCCACACTGGGAACACGAAGCTCTTCCTTTCCTGCTACAGTCCTTTGTGTGATGGCCTCGTTTAAGACAGAGGAAACAACGCGATGATTGTTTCAATTTCTGAGTTCGAGCGTCAGTCCCGGTTACCTTAGTACAATCTTGAGCCCAGTGTCCTCTTCCCTCACAAAAGACGCAAAATGGCTGTAGTCTTTCCTTCACTCTCTTCTTCCCTTTCTTCGCGTGAGTGTCAATCTGAAACGCCGCTGTTGCTGGGACAGAAGCCGAGTGCTGATAGATAGAAGCCGGTTGCTGATAATATTCCCCCCGAATCTTTCGACTAATGAGGGCACCTTCAACCTCTTCGTTCAAAAAACACATGAGTTTGATGATGTCACCTTCACTAACGTTGTCTCTCCGCGTGTGGATGATCCAACGCCGGCAGATATCGTCTGGGAACGCTCTTAGTATCTTGGGGGCTAGCACGCGACCGTAGTTGGAAATATTTTCTCCCAGAGCCTGCAGTGCTTGAATCCGTCGGTTGCACTCAACGTAAGTGTGATTTAGGGACTCGGGGGTGGCGGAGTGTATCGGCGGTATGTTTTCCAGATAGTCTAAGTGCGCCTGGATAATTCTATTTTCATCTCCGTACTTGGAAATGAGAATTTTCTTTGTGTCATCATAGGTGCCGGCCGTGATAGCAATACCGTCGACAAGATGCTTGGGTTCCCCTTCTAAGTAACCTCTCAGAAAGACGTGTTTGTTGACCTGCGATACTGTAGGATTCTGGTCAATGGAAGTAGTGAACTGCTCCCAAAAGCGAGACCATTCTTCTATATCTCCCGTGAAGGGGCTAAGTTTTATGGTGGGCAACTTAATTGGTTGTGACGTGGGCATGGCAGTGGGAGTGGTGGGACCTTCGTTTATGGTCAAGGTAGAGGTGACAGAGTAAAGCTTCTTGTCCGCTCCAATAATAGCTTTCTGTATGGCGCGCTTTGCATTGTCAATATATTCGTCACATACAGTAACGTCAGCATTGTATTCTGTGTCCGATAATAGATCATGAATACCATCGTCCAGTTGGGTTAAGCTGGTGAGTGTTTCCTGCAGTCTATCGCGGTGGAATGTGAAGTCTTCCAATGCTGTGTTTTCTGTAAGGCTGTTAATGGCTGTAATGAAGCGTGTGGCATTTGCTCTCTCACGTGTTCTTTTCCTTTTCATATTGTGCAGGCTTACTGCAGTAGCGGTCTCTTGTTCCGTCGGCATAATGGCTGCAATAAATCTTAAGCTTGACTGACAGGCCTCCCTCCAGACGTGACGTAGTGAGCGGTGAGCTTACGGGCGGGTAGGGGTGATCCGTACCGCACCGGTATCTTTAAAGGCTAACAGAGGGCGTGCTAGGTCCGTGGAAGATCTTAAGACCTTGCTAACAGAGTGCGCTGGAGAATGACTGGTAGGGCGCGTGAGTTAATAGATGGCGCTGTTGAATTGATTTAGGCATGTGCGCTCAGATCGCACGGAACTGAACGGAACTACACATGCGTGACCTGTTGCAAAGTCCAGCGGAGGAAAGATATTCTACTACTTTGGAATACTGTAGATTAAAGGAACACTGGATTCCTTAATAAGTCATGCACAGTTCATGCAGGCATTTCATAATAATACAACATCCGTGCATACAGTTTCTCTTTAGCGAGGGCCAGTTATCTATCTCGCTAATAATAATAAACAAATACAGTAGACAGGATGCGTGCTTCTTGGTTGACAATACGCAGTTCCTGATCGTGTAATGGGGGTCGTATATTAGCTTCATAAATCCAAATGATAATAATGAAGAAATATCAGTTGTTTCAACATGCTATTTTCTTTCGTATTGAAGTTGACTTATCTGAGAGTGCAGTGTAGGCTAATGGTGGCGTCTCAGCTTCTGGCGTGGGATGGTTCAGTGGAGTATCCTCTTTCCCTCGTCGTGGAGCTTCCTGTAGTGTAGAAAGTTCGTCTGTAGATACAATTCCGTTGAAGAAGTTAATCCTTAGTCTTCCCGAGTGTTTCGGCACCAAATGTGGAGGGATAGAGGGGGTGTAAACAGACAACACACACTGGTCACTATTCTAAACTCGCCATCTTGTATTGCACACCACAGAATACAGAGTAACAAAACACAAAGCACAGAGAGGGACAGATATAACACACACACTGCAGTCCAACATAATGTCAATGGCTATGGAGCTTGGGAGGTGGCACCATCTGTGGCCAGGTTGGAAGTCAATTCCCAACAACTTTTTGATATATAAGGATTACAATGCAACCAAGAACTACATTTTCCAACCACCCCGAGCCGAGAAAAAGTTACCTTACAAAAATGATAACAACTTTGTTTCTTGGACACACACAATTTTGAAATTAATAAACCAGTTATACAACATTCCAATGTATATTGTGTTAAAATTTGGTTTCGATCTGATGACGGGTTTTTGAGATAATAATTCTTAAATGTGACGCATAGTTGAAACACGCTTAAAAACGTGCACACTTTGTGTTCCAAATGCGATAAAAATATTAAAATTTAAATTAAAAAATCCAAACCTACATGACCTAACGTAAAATAGAACGACGTAAATGATGATGTTATTGGATTTTATGTAGGTCTATTGGTTACTTCACAAACAACCTTCAAACTCGAGTGCACATAATACTTTGGCCGACAGTAAGTGTTTATCATATATACAAGATCATCAGTGTGTAATGTCATAGCGGCAAATAACCAATCAAAGATTAGGGCAATAGAATGTAAATGGCACAAACCTTTTGGCAATATCATAATTTAAAGAATATAGTAATATGTAAACCAGTTATTCTAAGAAGACCATCAACCTGTTGTTAGCTCCGATCAATGCTAGGTATTCGATAGAGTGTTTTTCTTAACACCCCACATCTCGTATACGATTTTATGGAAAATTACAACATGGTCGCCCAACGTGTTAGCGCACAGGTTACACCACTGGATTGGCATTGCGGATAGACCAATAGGATGACCGAGATAGCGTTGGCTACACACCCTACATGATGATTTAAAAATTACCCGACTTCATCCTGACATGACACACAATCGTGTAATATCTTGACAGAGAACCAAACAAGCAGACCCTGCTAATTTGCGGGGAAAAGGCTGAAGAAAAGAAGAAGAAGAAGAAGAAGAAGTTTTTAGTTGCGGTTTGCCTCCTCTTCAGGTCGTTTTTTTCTCTAATTTATATGTGTGAGATTCATATCATAGTTCATTATTTAGTTAACCTTGTAATATTTCACCTTTGACGGGCCGGGGTCGCGGCTGGCTTAAGAACAAAACGGTGAAAGCGATACATGTGGGTCGAGTGTCATCGTATCGACAGTAGACGGAGCATCTCTCCTCCCTTGTTGCATCACTTACCTGGTCTAGCGCCTCTGCCATCCCCTGCACTCGAGCCTGGCAAGTGCTCCCTTGTTGCATCACTTACCCGGTCGCTCTGCCATCCCCTACACTCGAGCCTGGCGAGTGCTCCCTTGTTGCATCACTTAACCAGTCTGGCGTCTCTGCCATCCCCTACACTCGAGCCTGGCGAGTGCTCCCTTGTTGCATCACTTACCCGGTCTCTCTGCCATCCCCTACACTCGAGCCTGGCGAGTGCTCCCTTGTTGCATCACTTACCCGGTCTAGCGTCTCTGCTATCCCCTACACTCGAGCCTGGCGAGTGCTCCCTTGTTGCATCACTTACCCGGTCTAGCGTCTCTGCCATCCCCTACACTCGAGCCTGGCGAGTGCTCCCTTGTTGCATCACTTACCCGGTCTAGCGTCTCTGCCATCCCCTGCACTCGAGCCTGGCAAGTGCTCCCTTGTTGCATCACTTACCCGGTCTAGCGTCTCTGCCATCCCCTACATTCGAGCCTGGTGAGTGCTCCCTTGGTGCATCCCTTACCCGGTCTAGTGTCTCTGCCATCCCCTACACTCGAGCCTGGCGAGTGCTCCCTTGTTGCATCACATACCCGGTCTCTCTGCCATCCCCTGCACTCGAGCCTGGCGAGTGCTCCCTTGTTGCATCACTTACCCGGTCTAGCGTCCCTGCCATCCCCTACACTCGAGCCTGGTGAGTGCTCCCTTGTTGCATCACTTACCCGGTCTAGCGTCTCTGCCACCCCCTGCACTCGAGCCTGGTGAGTGCTCCCTTGGTGCATCCCTTACCCGGTCTAGCGTCTCTGCCATCCCCTACATTCGAGCCTGGTGAGTGCTCCCTTGGTGCATCCCTTACCCGGTCTAGTGTCTCTGCCATCCCCTACACTCGAGCCTGGCAAGTGCTCCCTTGTTGCATCACTTACCCGGTCTAGCGTCTCGGCCATCCCCTACACTCGAGCCTGGCGAGTGCTCCCTTGGTGCATCACTTACCCGGTCTAGCGTCTCTGCCATCCCCTGCACTCGAGCCTGGCAAGTGCTCCCTTGTTGCATCACTTACCCGGTCTAGCGTCTCTGCCATCCCCGACACTCGAGCCTGGCGAGTGCTCCCTTGTTGCATCACTTACCCGGTCTAGCGTCTCTGCCATCCCCTGCACTCGAGCCTGGCAAATGCTCCCTTGTTGCATCACTTACCCGGTCTAGCGTCTCTGCCATCCCCTGCACTCGAGCCTGGCGAGTGCTCCCTTGTTGCATCACTTACCCGGTCTAGCGTCTCTGCCATCCCCTACACTCGAGCCTGGCGAGTGCTCCCTTGTTGCATCAATTACCCGGTCTAGCGTCTCTGCCATCCCCTGCACTCGAGCCTGGCAAGTGCTCCCTTGTTGCATCACTTACCCGGTCTAGCGTCTCTGCCATCCCCTACACTCGAGTCTGGCGAGTGCTCCCTTGGTGCTTCACTTACCCGGTCTAGCGTCTCTGCCATCCCCTACACTCGAGCCTGGCGAGTGCTCCCTTGTTGCATCACTTACTCGGTCTAGCGTCTCTGCCATCCCCTGCACTCGAGCCTGGCAAGTGCTCCCTTGTTGCATCACTTACCCGGTCTAGCGTCTCTGCCATCCCCTACATTCGAGCCTGGTGAGTGCTCCCTTGGTGCATCCCTTACCCGGTCTAGTGTCTCTGCCATCCCCTACACTCGAGCCTGGCGAGTGCTCCCTTGTTGCATCACTTACCCGGTCTCTCTGCCATCCCCTGCACTCGAGCCTGGCGAGTGCTCCCTTGTTGCATCACTTACCCGGTCTAGCGTCCCTGCCATCCCCTACACTCGAGCCTGGTGAGTGCTCCCTTGTTGCATCACTTACCCGGTCTAGCGTCTCTGCCATCCCCTACACTCGAGTCTGCCGAGTGCTCCCTTGTTGCATCACTTACCCGGTCTTGCGTCTCTGCCATCCCCTCCACTCGAGCCTGGCGAGTGCTCCCTTGGTGCATCACTTACCCGGTCTCGCGTCTCTGCCATCCCCTACACTCGAGCCTGGCGAGTGCTCCCTTGTTGCATCACTTACTCGGTCCAGCGTCTCTGCCATCCCCTAGAATCGAGCCTGGCAAGTGCTCCCTTGTTGCATCCCTTACCCGGTCTAGCGTGTCTGCCACCCCCTACACTCGAGCCCGGCGAGTGCTCCGTTGTTGCATGACTTACCCGGTCTCTATGCCATCCCCTACACTCGAGTCTGCCGAGTGCTCCCTTGGTGCATCATTTACCCGGTCTAGCGTCTCTGCCATCCCCTACACTCGAGCCTGGCGAGTGCTCCCTTGGTGCATCCCTTACCCGGTCTAGCGTCTCTGCCATCCCCTGCACTCGAGACTGGTGAGTGCTCCCTTGGTGCATCCCTTACCCGGTCTAGCGTCTCTGCCATCCCCTACACTCGAGTCTGGCGAGTGCTCCCTTGGTGCATCACTTACCCGGTCTAGCGTCTCTGCCATCCCCTACACTCGAGCCTGGCAAGTGCTCCCTTGTTGCATCACTTACCCGGTCTCTCTGCCATCCCCTACACTCGAGCCTGGCGAGTGCTCCCTTGGAGCATCTCTTACCCGGTCTATCGTCTCTGCCATCCCCTACACTCGAGCCTGGCGAGTGCTCCCTTAGTGCTTCACTTACCTGGTCTAGCGTCTCTGCCATCCCCTACACTCGAGCCTGGCGAGTGCTCCCTTGTTGCATCACTTACCCGGTCTCTCTGCCCTCCCCTACACTCGAGCCAGGCAAGTGCTCCCTTGTTGCATCACTTACCCGGTCTAGCGTCTCTGCCATCCCCTACACTCGAGCCTGGCAAGTGCTCCCTTGTTGCATCACTTACCCGGTCTTTTTGCCATCCCTTGCACTCGAGCCTGGCGAGTGCTCCCTTGTTGCATCACTTACCCGGTCTCACTGCCATCCCCTACACTCGAGCCTGGCAAGTGCTCCCTTGTTGCATCCCTTACCCGGTCTAGCGTCTCTGCCATCCCCTGCACTCGAGCCTGGCGAATGCTCCGTTGTTGCATCCCTTACCCCGTCTAGGGTCTCTGCCATCCCCTACACTCGAGCCTGGCGATTACTCCCTTGTTGCATCACGTATCCGGTCTAGCGTCTCTGCCATCCCCTACACTCGAGCCTGGCGAGTGCTCCCTTGTTGCATCACTTACCCGGTCTCTCTGCCATCCCCTGCACTCGAGCCTGGCAAGTGCTCCCTTGTTGCATCACTTACCCGGTCTAGCGTCTCTGCTATCCCCTACACTCGAGCCTGGCAAGTGCTCCCTTGTTGCATCACTTACCCGGTCTTTTTGCCATCCCTTGCACTCGTGCCTGGCAAGTGCTCCCTTGTTGCATCACTTACCCGGTCTCTCTGCCATCCCCTACACTCGAGCCTGGCGAGTGCTCCCTTGGTGCTTCTCTTACCCGGTCTAGCGTCTCTGCCATCCCCTACCCTCGAGCCTGGCGAGTGCTCCCTTGTTGCATCACTTACCCGGTCTAGCGTCTCCTCCATCCCCTACACTCGAGCCTGGCAAGTGCTCCCTTGTTGCATCACTTACCCGGTCTCTCTGCCATCCCCTACACTTGAGCCTGGCAAGTGCTCCCTTGTTGCATCACTTACCCGGTCTAGCGTCTCTGCTATCCCCTACACTCGAGCCTGGCAAATGCTCCCTTGTTGCATCACTTACCCGGTCTAGCGTCTCTGCCATCCCCTACACTCGAGTCTGCCGAGTGCTCCCTTGGTGCATCATTTACCCGGTCTAGCGTCTCTGCCATCCCCTACACTCGAGCCTGGCGAGTGCTCCCTTGGTGCATCCCTTACCCGGTCTAGCGTCTCTGCCATCCCCTGCACTCGAGACTGGTGAGTGCTCCCTTGGTGCATCCCTTACCCTGTCTAGCGTCTCTGCCATCCCCTACACTCGAGCCTGGCGAGTGCTCCCTTGTTGCATCACTTACCCGGTCTAGCGTCTCTGCCATCCCCTACACTGGAGCCTGGCAAGTGCTCCCTTGTTGCATCACTTACCCGGTCTCTCTGCCATCCCCTACACTCGAGCCTGGCGAGTGCTCCCTTGGTGCATCTCTTACCCGGTCTAGCGTCTCTGCCATCCCCTACACTCGAGCCTGGCGAGTGCTCCCTTAGTGCATCACTTACCTGGTCTAGCGTCTCTGCCTTCCCCTACACTCGAGCCTGGCGAGTGCTCCCTTGTTGCATCACTTACCCGGTCTCTCTGCCATCCCCTACACTCGAGCCTGGCAAGTGCTCCCTTGTTGCATCACTTACCCGGTCTAGCGTCTCTGCCATCCCCTACACTCGAGCCTGGCAAGTGCTCCTTTGTTGCATCACTTACCCGGTCTTTTTGCCATCCCCTGCACTCGAGCCTGGCGAGTGCTCCCTTGTTGCATCACTTACCCGGTCTCACTGCCATCCCCTACACTCGAGCCTGGCAAGTGCTCCCTTGTTGCATCCCTTACCCGGTGTAACGTCTCTGCCATCCCCTGCACTCGAGCCTGGCGAGTGCTCCGTTGTTGCATCCCTTACCCCGTCTAGGGTCTCTGCCATCCCCTACACTCGAGCCTGGCGATTGCTCCCTTGTTGCATCACGTATCCGGTCTAGCGTCTCTGCCATCCCCTACTCTCGAGCCTGGCGAGTGCTCCCTTGTTGCATCACTTACCCGGTCTCTCTGCCATCCCCTGCACTCGAGCCTGGCAAGTGCTCCCTTGTTGCCTCACTTACCCGGTCTAGCGTCTCTGCCATCCCCTACACTCGAGCCTGGCGAGTGCTCCCTTGGTGCATCCCTTACCCGGTCTAGCGTCTCTGCCATCCCCTACACTTGAGCCTGGCGAGTGCTCCCTTGTTTCTTCACCTACCCGGTCTCTCTGCCATCCCCTACACTCAAGCCTGGCGAGTACTCCCTTGGTGCATCCCTTACCCGGTCTAGCGTCTCTGCCATCCCCTACACTCGAGGCTGGCGAGTGCTCCCCTGTTGCATCACTTACCCGGTCTCTCTGCCATCCCCTACACTCGAGCCTGGCGAGTGCTCCCTTGTTGCATCCCTTACCCCGTCTAGGGTCTCTGCCATCCCCTACACTCGAGCCTGGCGATTGCTCCCTTGTTGCATCACTTACCCGGTCTAGCGTCTCTGCCATCCCCTACACTCGAGCCTGGCGACTGCTCCCTTGTTGCATCACTTACCCGGTCTCTCTGCCGTCCCCTGCACTTGAGCTGGCAAGTGCTCCCTTGTTGCCTCACTTACCCGGTCTAGCGTCTCTGCCATCCCCTGCACTCGAGCCTGGCAAGTGCTCCTGTGCTTTCTCAAACAGTTTATCTCTGTGGTTATTGAACAACAAAACTATCAATTCCTGTGCATGTCAAAGGAAACACACAGTTATTATTAAACCCCATGTCAACAACAGACTACAAGAAGCTTCAAAATTGTATCACTCTGTGGGTTCAGTACTTTGGGATCTAACATTCCCACTAGCTTCTAAGATTACCGTATAAAAAACCTACTTTGTACCAATTGTAATATACGGACTTGAAGCAGGAAACAGGTTGCTGAAATGAATTCCTCCGGTCCTGCTTACCAAAGACAAGGAAGGAAAAAAATAAGGAATGGTCATATCCGAGAAGAGCTTGGAATGGAAAGAAGCCTTTTGGAGTTGGCTATGGTGGTATGGCCGTATGAAAAGAATGGTTCCAGGAAGAACTCCTAGAGCTTATTTAGAAAGGCTAGTTCCTGGCAAAGGACCTCTAGACGTATGGGAGAAACAAGTTTCAAAGGATGTAGAGACGAGAGGTGTAAACTGGCATACTGTTACCACACCCAGCTTGGTAGAGCGAACACCTGATGATGATCATCATGATGGTGGTCCTACAGCCCATGAAGGGCCGAGGCCCAGCCCTTTGGCCTGCAGATTGTGGGGTGATGCAGAGGTGCCAACTATTACGTATTTCAGCTCACGATTACGGCATTACGGTCAAGGGGGAAATTATTACAGAAAAGTGACATCACGAAAGAAATACATTTCTATGAAAAAAAAATGGAAAGTTGCAGGTTGTCTACCGGTAACGGAAAGTAACGAAAAAGTAGCTAATTTTACAAACCGGTAACGAAAGTAAAGGTAGCTAATTTTTATGTCTGCATAGTTGGAGGTAACAAAAATTCGCCGAGGTCGGTTTAAATCGTCTTAACTCGCGCCGCTTGGCTCACAGATTGCGTATGCTATATTTCCCCGTGCCCGACCTCAAGGAAATGCAAACTGAGGAGTGGTATACATCGGTCCAACGCATAAATTCGGTATCGAGAAGAGTTTTTAGTTTTGTGTGAAATATTTTTCTGTATTATTAGGAAACCTTACTTTCCGCGAGACGTTTATTCGCGAACATTTCCGAAACTCAACAGAGACCTCTCATTTCTGTTATTCACCTCTGAATTTGGAGACTATCTCAAATTGAAGTCCAGAAATAACGCGAAATAATTTAATGATGCAATCTTGCGAAATTATACAGTTTCGAAAAAAGAATCCCGAAAATTCTTCGAAATACATTTATTTTAAAAATCTGTCCGTCTCGAAAATTTGCGACATCCAGTATGGTTAATTCAATATTCCGTTATGTCGACTTTTCCCTCGAACTTTGGTTCCACCGGATAATTTAACCGGTTATTTCGAAAACTTGTATAACTTGTATAATTCGTGATTCAAATTCGAAAGAAAATGTGCCCTCTTGTCGTATTATTCATGCAATCCTATCAGAATAATTCGTAATATTCGATACCTACTTCGAACGTTCATCCTCCAAACTCACATACTCAAGACGGCCCCGGCTGACTGCACGACTCGCTTGTGGGAATCTCGTCAAACGGACCGAGATCGATGCCAGTTGCGTAAAATCATAAAACCCGTGCCCAATCGCGAACTTGTGACCACGAGGACTGCGGGAATCCTGTCAAAGGTGATTGGGCGCCCATCCCGAAACCTACTCGCCATTTTTCCCATGACCGTATACGTACGAGCGTATTGGGAGCGAGAAGTGCGTCAACCCTTTTAGAAATGACAGTCTACGTAGCATCCTCGTGATCCACCGTGAACTCCCAACCACGACATAGGGATAGTGGGAATCACGGCGCCGACCATACAACATGTCCATAACTGCTCGTGAATTTTAACCATGCCCAACCTCGAGCTTGCCTCCACCATTCTGCCAGAACAGGTAGACAGGCAGACGATCGTTGAACGGCCGGATGCGGCGCCGATTGCATATTATCGCGTTCTCAGTGACCAACCGCGAGTACATCGTGATTGTCGTATAACGACCGAAAGCGGCAGCGATTGCAATACATCGCGATATTTCTCCGCATTCGATGACGAGAAACAACTGGATTATTGTCAAACGTATAGCAAGTGGCACCGATTGCGTTATTATGCTATAATTTCCCTTTCCCACATCAAGGACAATCGAAATCTCGTCGATCGGCTAAAAGTGACACCAATTATGTAAATAGCGATTTTTCTCCGTATTCCATCGTGAAAACTACTTGAATCTCGTCAAATGGCTGAGGCCAGCGCCGATCGTCTAACATCTCGATATTTTTCTTAGAATGAGGATTTCCTATTCATCTCTTGATTATTTTATTCAAAGATTCCCAAGTTTGGTTAAGGAAAGTGAACATGACAAACTTGAAGAGGAATTTGCTGTTTTTCAGTGTGATACTTTCTCTGAATATATTTTACAAGGAACTAGAATTGATGTAAACTGGGGCAAAATTGCTGAGCTTAAAAACGAAAGTTCAAGCATAAAACTTTAAGTAAAGTGATATTTGCAATATTACTTGTACCTCACAGTAACTCTCCCACAGAAAGAATTTTTAGTGTTGTCAGGAAAAATCAGACAGAATTCAGACGTACATTAAGCACATCTACACTGGAATCGCTTATGATTCACAAGACGAAAATGTCATCACAAGAGGAAGTATGTTACAAGAAAACTTTCACGGAAAACCAGTTACTGAGTGCAAAACAAGCTACAAGGAATGTAACTTAATGTGCAAATTGTATTGTGTAATATGATATTCTTTACTATAGGTTGCTTCCGGGTAGGGAAAAGGTGGTGAGGTATCATTATCGAGAAGAGAGGAGCATGCTTTGGATTTCACGTGAAGGGGAGGCAATATAAGAGATTACTGATAACCCACTTCAAAGGTTGGCACATATGGCTGATGTGTGGTCAGCGCATCGGGTGCCCTCGGCCGTTAATCTTGGTTTTCGTGACCGGGGCACTGCCTCACTGTACGACAACTACTCAAATGTCCTCACGAGGCTGGGTGAACCCCTTTCCAACCCTAGCATCAGTTTCTAAACCCCCTGACGATACCAGGTGCGAGGCAGGCGTGCTACCCCATCACCGCAAGGCCGGCTTATAATTATTAGGGTAACATTATTTTTTAATTGCAAAAATCTGGTTGTTGTTGTTCAACACTGCAACCTCATTACAAGAAACTTCAGAGAGCTTTAAATTCCTGCATTAGGCTTATTTTTTCCTTAAAGTTTTCCTCACACGTGTCTCCTTTTTGTGCTCTAATGTCCTGGTTAAAAGCAGAACAACAAAGAAACCTGCACACATGTACCCTCACCTATCGACTTCTCAATGAAAGTACACCTCACTATCTCTCTTGTCATTTTCGTTTCCTTTCTTCCTTTCATAATCGTCACACGCGATCTGGATCTATAAATGCAATTCCTCTACATCATTCATCTGCCTTCAGTAACTCTTTCCTCATGTCAGGAACTAGAATTTGGAATAATTGTCCTCGAGACGTTAGAAACTGTACAACCCTGACAACTTTCAAACGTGCCTGTAACGATTTGCTCTTGAATTCGTAGGCCAATGAATGTGTGAGTGAATGTTAGCTTAGTTAATAACACACAGCTGCCACTTCAGTCCAGTATTTAAGTTTGGTAGGTTAAGCTTAACATATGTGTGTGTTTAAGAGCCCTAACTTGGCCTCAATAATAAGAATAATATTACTTGTGTTACAGTGGACGATCTCAAGCTGTCGCCCATCACTAACAAACACTTGGAAGGTCACAAGAGTTTCCACAAGATGCTCAACAGACAACTGAAGGAGTTCCACGCCCTGAAGAGAGCCCAGCTCAAGGACCAGGTGAAAGTCCAGAAAGAGCAGAGCGTCGCTATCGAGAGACTCGTACAGGGAAGAGAGTAAGTTCAGTCTAGGGGATGCAACAACGCCCCGTGTACTTTAGGTGTCTGATAGACTGTATTAGTGTGTGTTATCTGGTTTTAATTCAAGTAAGAACTGCAGACAATAATTTCCAGTAGTTCCTACTTTTGCTAACAAATGCTACCGTCCGCGACACCTAGCTGTGAACTTCGCTAATACTAGATGCCATCGCAACCAGCGCCCGGTGACGAACGTTGGAACTTAACCCTTTCTTTCTCAAAGCGCCCGAATTCGCCCGGATATGAAAGTCACAGCTCCCTGCTAAAGCGCCCGAATGGCATTCTCCTGCCACCTCTCGTATTGGTGTGCAATTAAAACTAATTGTGAACTATAGGTAATATGTCAGGCAGGCATAGGACAGCATTTAGAAGGCATAGTGTTAGATTTAGCAGTAACAATGAATGTTTGTTCCTTGACCTTTCTCCCAGCTGTTGCGAGGCAGATGTCGATGTCCTAACAGAATTGAATAGAAGCGATGTTAGCGATTCGGAAAGCTCACGCCGGCCTCTCACCACTGGGTCCGTGGTTCAAATCCTGGTCTCTCCATGTGAGATCTGTGCTGGACAAAACGGAGGCAGACAGGTTTTTCTCCGGGTACTCCGGTTTTCCCTGTCAAAATTGCATTCCAGCAACACTCCCCACTATCATTTCATTTCATCTGTCATTCATTTAATCATTGCCCCAGAGGAGTGCGTCAGGCCTCGGCAGCCGGCACAGTTCATATTCTCGCCGCTAGATGGGGGGCTTCATTCATTCCATTCCTGACCCGGTCGAAGACTGAAAGCAGGCTGTGGATTTTCATTACTATTTGAAATGTCGTACGATACTGCGGCGAAGAGACTAGCAGAGTGTGTCGCCTAATACACATGTCTTTCGTACTGGTGTGCACCTGTTGGCTCATTTCCCAATAGTTTGAACGTGCACGAGCGATGTCTATCTTCTGATACAATTATCGCGTACCGCGCTTGTCTTACGACATATGTCGTGTCGTACCGGTGTGCAGCCTGCCTAAGTACGACGCGAAACAAGTAGACTTTCAGTACATAGTAAGAAGAGTAATGACTTAATAAATACAAGTTGCAGGTGTGCGCGTGTGTCTTCCAGTGATTCATTATGCTCCCACTCCACTCCCGCCACACACCTGCAACTGTGCCTCAGTTCGCAATCAGCTCAGCCTTTGCGAGTGTCGCGTCTAATATTCATTCCCGTGTTCCACATTTCATTGTGAGATATTAGTTCTCAGCTAAGTTTTATTATCCCTGTGCTCGACATAATTTTTCTATGGCGTCTTTGGTTAGAAGAAAGCAAAACAATGTTTCATGGAACAGAAGTTGAATGCTTTAAAGAGACTGGACAAGGGAGAAAGTTTCAGTGCAGTGGCTAAGGACTTAGGAGTCGGCAAAAGTACAATTGGTGATTGGAAAAAGAAGCGAACAGAAATCGAGACCTGGTGTGACAAACGAATCTGCACAGAAACATTGAAAGAAAGGAAAAATATGAAGGATAGTGAGTTCAATGAGGTAAGTGAAGCACTTTACCTTTGTTTTCGACAGACGAGAGAAAAGGGCAAGCCGATCTCTGAGCCAATATTGCAAGAAAAAGCATTGAAATTTTATGAAGAGTTGAAAAAAGACAACGATCCCAAATTTGTCGCAAGCACTGGCTGGCTGGACCGCTGGAAAAAGCGCTATGGCGTCAGGCAGCTTAGTGTTTGTGGAGAAAAACTATCTGGCGACATGACGAGTGTTTCTCAATTAAAGATAAGTTTCCATAAATGTATCGAAGAAGAAGGTTTGACCGGACAGCAACTATACAATTGCGACGAAACCGGGTTAAATTTTAAACTTTTACCAGCTAAAAGTCTGGCGTTCAAAGATGAAAAATCGGCCCCTGGTTTTAAAAGAAGCAAGGAGTCCTTGCTTGCAGTAATGCAACGGGTGATCACAAATTAAAACTCTGTTTTCTTGGAAAATCGAAGAAACCCCGTGCTCTCAAGCACTTTGAAATGGATAAAGCTCCAGTATGGTACAGGAACCAGTCCAATGCCTGGATGAGTGGAGCTATTTTTAAAGAATGGTTCAGTGACCAGATTGTGCCGTCAGTTGAGCAGTTTTTAAAATCGAACAAACTTCCACGGAAAGCTGTTTTAATTTTAGACAACGCTTCATCGCACCCAGACATTGACGAGTTACGAGATGGGGGCATTCTTACCACCCAACGTGACAGCACTATGCCAGCCCATGGACCAAGGGGTTTTGGTTAGCCTCAACAGGCGTAAGCTGTTAGCATCTCTTCTAGCGGCAAACGACGACGGTCAAGCATTAATCCAAAAGTTAAAACAAATAGACCTACTAGACATTGTTGGGTGGGTGGCTGACTCGTGGAATGAGGTAGAATCTCTCTGGTTCGATCCTGGAGAAAGCTGCTAGACCACGGCGGGAGTGAAGAGGACAATGTAAACATAATGGACCTGGTAACGAACATTCCTGGATGTGAAGATGCCAACGAAAATGAAATTGAAGAATGGTTTCAGGGTGACACGCAGCAAGACATTTTGTCGGATGCAGATATTGAAGCGTCTGTCACAAGAAATGATGAAATCGACGATCATGATGAAGAAGTTAAAGATTGCGGAGTAGTGGAACCAAAAATCACTCATACCGAGGGACGTAATGCCCTTGAAACTACTCTTCGGTACTATGAACAACAAGGTGCATCCGCTATGGACATTCTGTTTCTTCGCCGTCTTCGAGACGAGGCTTCAAGAAACAGGTTTCAAAGCGAAAAGCAAAAGAACATTACTTACTATTTTGCAAAACAGTGAATGGTAATTTTCATTAAGTGAAGAAACTATTTGCCTACGGGAATAGTTTTGTACATAAACTGTACAGTGTGCGTATTATAACAATAATTTTTAGGCATAGTTTTTCTAAGTTTTCTTTTCTAATTTAATTGTTTTCCTAGATTTTTATTCAAGTACTGTAATTGTAGTGGCTTAATCGTTTCAAAACTTGTGTTTCTGTTAAAAACAAATAAATGTACTGAATTGCATTACTTTTAAACCAAAACAAACAGCTTATTTCTTCTTTTTAACACATTTCTTGATAACCCGGACTTTTCGCGAACTCGGACACCCTTCGGTCCACATTAGGCCGAGTTTGTGAGACTCGACTGTAATAAAAAGATGCTGAAGTGGTTCTGAACCGGGGACCTAAGGAAATAAAACTGAAAACAATGTAAATATGTGTACAGTTCCATTAATGATACATTTGTTTAAACTTAGTTTCATAATTGTTATTTGACCAGATCAAATAGTAATAAAATTGTGACCAGATTATAAGGGCAGACTTCGAACCAAGGACCCCAGGTGAGTGGGATTTACTGCAAGACTGTTGGCAATTCATGTGTAAACGTTCATTTTATTTAAATGTACTGTATTATATAGTTCCAATGTTATATCCATGTCCACAATACTTCATATTCTAAAATAATAGAGTGATTTCTGAGGATATAAAACCGGGAAATGCAACAAGGAAAGGGTTAAGAGTATTAATCAAATCTAACCTACAAATTTTGGCTTCACACAAGTGTAGTTACTAGTTAGTGGAAGGTTCTTTTTCATGCCATAAATTTATGACATGGGACTGCCGGCTTTACTTCCCCTTCGAAGGAAGGCATACTGAGGGATTTTTAACGCTCTTGAAAAATCCGACGACTTGGGCCGGGTTTGAACCCGTGACCTTGTGCATAGAAGCTCGGCATGCTACCAAATACGCCAAGTCAACAAACAAAACATTTTGTGTTGAGTGCATTTATTCTCACTGTCTACATCGAACAGTAACCCAAAATGCTATTCATAATTAATCAAGTTTGCTTTTGTACTTTATGCAATGATAAATAAATATTTGTTGTTTTTGCAGACTGTTTAAGGTGTAACGGCTTTGAACTCGTCAAGATTCTGAAGCTTTTCAATATTAACAGTGCTAAATTGTTGGAACTAAAATTAAAGCTGGTATTTTCGTCGGGCCTCAAATAAAGAAACTAATGGCCAGCGAATAATTTGCACAATTACTCAACACCACGGAAATAAGCATGGTACAGCCTTGAAGCAGTGAGAGCTTATTTCCACTGTGCTTGAGAACTTGAAACTCATGTCTCCTAAAGTACACATGTTACATGCTCACTTGGGGCATTCAGAAGAACAAGATGTGATGGACGTTGAGCAACGTGATGATGGGTGATTACATTTGCGGACTAATACAAGACGGAAGTAGTACCAGAAATATTCATTTTTAAACCTTGTTTGTATTGTAGATTAATGCTAACTGTGTTTTGTGAATAAACGTGATGTGAATATATACATTAACGTTTATTATCCTTTGAACTTATAAAAATAGAGAATTTCCTTCAAATGTGCACTTTTCTTGTGGTAGCTACAAAATCAAACTTTATTAGGTAAAACTATTTTTTCTTTTATTAGTTAGGCTTGACCCAGACATACTGAACCCAGACTCAAAATTTGTGTTGACTTGTGTAATTCATGTGGCATTGTCTTCCTGGTATAGAACGAATTATGGAATGTTGGCTCAGCGGTAATGTTCTCGCCTGCTGTCCCCAAAGTTGCAAGATCAAATCCTTGCGCAGCCAGTTGGAATATGAGGGTGAGCTAATGTGAAGGAGCTCTGTCAGTGCATTTACTGGCACATTCAAGATCCACCTCAGGACAAAATTCCGGCACCCCAGCGTCTCTACAAGCCGCAATTTTTAAAAGGGCCGTAAAACCAATAACTTCTTCATATATTTCTTCAGCGTTTGTCCCGCCTGGTGACAGGGTCCGCTACATGGATTCGATGTCTCCATTTAGTTCTGTCCTGGGCCTTCTCAGGGTGGAGATTGACGCTCTAGATCTTTGTGAAGGGTATTGGCCCATCGCTGTTTTAGTCGTCCTTTTGGTCTATTACCGGCGACTTGCAACATGTAACCCGTCTTTGCTATAATGGCAGCACATGTCCAAGCCCTCTTAAACGACTCTTGCGCATTTTTTCAGTAATGGGTGCAATGGTTGTTCGATCCAGTTTAGTACCACAAGCTGTCCACCGCAGCATCCTGGTCTCTACGACACCCAGACGACGCTCCGTCTCAGTCGTAGTAGGCCAACATTCGCAACCATACAGTGCGACAGGTCGGATGACAGTACGATAGATTTTATATTGGAGGTGATCTTTCATCCTCCTGTCGCAATTGACGCCAGTTGTTGTTCGTCATTTCATCCAAGCTGCGGATATCCTTGTATTGACCTCTTCGACAAGTTGGCCATCAGCAGCGATCGTGGAGCCAAGATACTTGAATCCCGTTACTCGCGGTAGATCTCGCCGTCTACCTGAATGGTTCCAATTGCTTGTGTGTCAGATGTCATATATTCGGTTTTCTTCTTATTGAGGCGCAGGCCGTATTGCACCAGCCGATAGTTCCATTGCTGGATTTGACGTTGCAGATCAACGTGGGTCTCGGAGGCCAACATGACATCGTCTGCATATAGGAGCGTCCATGGCAAAAGGCGGTGCAGGTCTGCTGTTACAGTGTCCATTACTAGAATGAACAAAAGCGGTGACAGCGCTGAACCCTGGTGAACGTCAACGGTGATGGGAAAGTCACGTTATTATTAATATATCTCCTCGTTTGTTTCAACCTAATTTAGGTGTTTGTTCCCAGTCCAATCGGTGTTCTGTCGGACTGGGACGTGCGTGAGCTGATCCAGAACCAGATCGAGGAGTGGTCGGAGATCCTAGCCCGGCACGTGAGACAGGAGTGGGAGCTGGGGCGTCGCCAGCTCATGGAGAGGACGGAGACCTTGGTTCGGCTCTTGGAGATGGCTCAGATGGCTCAGATCAAGGAACTACAGATCAAACATAACAAGTAAGTGTTGCTACTTAGAATTTGTGTAAAATGCTCGTCAGTCAGCATACGAAGGACGTTCAATATATAATGCAACACATTTTTTTTTCTCTGCCAATTTCTGTTTTTAAAATTTGAAATATTTTTGGACATCTTTGAATATTCCCGCTTCGTCTCGTAGAGTTTCATTACTTTCTGATAGGTGGCAGCATTATAACTAGGCTTGAAAATGGCGTCTGTAACAGAGGTCGTACTAAGCAGAGAGCAAACGCGATCGAAGCATCAATGCTGGAAGGGCTGCCTATCTTTTGGCTCCCCCAGGGGCTCACATCTTGTGGGCGTGGGTTGGCGACCACGGGGCCCCAGCTGAGTCCGGCATTGCTTCCACTTACTTGTGCCGGGCTCCTCTCTGTCTTCTTTCCTGTCGACCTCACTTGGTCAACTCTTGTTCTCTTCTGACCCCGACGGTATTAGGGTATCCGAGGCCTAGGGAGTCTCTTCCTTTCCCGCCTTAATTGGCCCTTGTCTCATCTTTTCTGATGCCCTCCTTCTGCGAGGGGTCAGCCTTCTTTTTCTCTTCCTTTTACCTCCTGCCTTGTGCTCTGGGCCCTTAAGGAGGCAGGGTGTATGTAGCCCCACCACTTCTGGTGCACCCTAGATAATGCTACACCCTCAGGGGCTCACGGCTGGTGAGTTCGGGAGTTGGCGACCCCGAGGGATTCCTGAGCTGGGTCCGTTTTCCCTTTTTGTCCCTTACCATTGGGGCGGACCCTCTCCTCTTTCACTTTCCTATCTGCCTTTCATGGCTCTCCTTCCTTCCAAGTCCCTCAATCCGCCTTCTTCGAGGGTTGAGGGCATTTCTTTTCCTCCTGTTCTTTATTTGCCTTATTCTCCTTTAGTTTTCCATTTCTTCTTCTAGTATGTAGGTTAGTAGTTAGTTTTAGTTTTAAGTTCGCTTTTCATTTTCATCTTCACGATCACCCAAACCATCAGGGGCCGATAACCTAGATGTTAGGCCCCTTAAAACAACAATTATCATCATCAACTATCTTTTGGCGGAAAATCAGGGCATTACAGATATTCATAGACGCTTGCAGAATGTCTACGGAGACCAGTTGGAGTATTCAAAGCTTTGTTCCCGCTGGGTTCCTCGACACCTAACGGAAGACCATAAAGAGCAAAGAAGAAACATCTGTGCGGAATTGCTTGCTCGTTATGAGGTTGAGGGTGACATGTTTTTTTGTCAAACATCGTTTTAAAGGAGCACCACATGGCCTCTTGCCAGTGTTGAGTTCACTATACAGGATCTGCCGAGGTAGTCTGCTGTCACTCATACGATGGATATGGCCTGCCCATCCAAGTCGATGAAGTGAGTGAGTGTTTATATAATACTTTAGTGTAGAATGTGTCGTATTTATTGAATTGAATACAGGTGATAAAGATAGCACAACTTCGCTCTATAATTAATTAATTTGATTTATGTTTTTCGAAATGTAATGTTGTCCAGTCGGCCAATTGTACCGGGTTACCGGTATCTTGTCTGTTTCACCCAACGAAAGATCGATCAGTGTATTCCTGTCCTCATCCTTTCAGATCGTGCCGTCCTCTCTTCTTCAGAAAATTTTATACAGTCGTTTGGTGTTGACCCTGTCCTGGAACCTCTTCATTTTATCATTGGTTATATTCTTCGCGGATCCATCTGCAAGCATCCCTTCTGTAGGTCCGTCTCATTCTCGGCTTGGATTTCTTATTGCAGAAAAAATCAAAGATTCTTTTAGTCATCCTTTTCGGGCCCATTCTTAGGATGTGGCCATAGAAGTCAATTCTCCTTCTCTTATTGTGCCGGCGGTCTTTTCGGTTCTCCTAGGCAGGGTTTCATTGCTGATGTGCGAGAGTTCGTTATTATAGAATTTGGGACATAGAATTGTTATTTTTTTTTTATTTTTTGCACTTTTTTAATATTATGTACTGTACTGTATCTTAATATTATGTACTGTACTGTACTGTATACTAATAGCATGACGAATGAAAGAGAAAGTGAGAGGACTCCTCAAGTTCAAGCGCTAGAGTGAGCATGTTCCACGCTGCCGGTCAGCTGGTCTTAGGGATAATGCCAAGGGAAACGAATTGCTTTGTAACTGATACTCATTTAAAAAGTAATTAGCGATTACAATTAAAATAACACGGCAGGGCACAATGGAAAATATAATTCACGGAAATAAGTACATTACATGTTACGGAAAGCTCAGATTCCTGGAGTAGGCTATACAGACTGTTACTTTTGTTGTTTCTTGTTGTGGCAATTTAGTTTCCTCAGATTGAGAGACTAAAGAAGGTGAATTTGTGGTTCTGAATCTAATTAATGAAAATGGGGGAATGGCAGAGCGCCTCTTGAGAGCACTAGTGACAGAGTTGAGATGGATATCCTCAGAGGGAGTGATGCCTATGTGGTGATTACCTAATTCCTCAATGAGGGAAATAAATTGGGCTATATGATTGAGCGCGTTAATTACTGCTTGCCTGACTGATTTACAAATGCGAATACCAATAGGTGGGTGGATGAGGACCATCGTGGTCTGAAGGTTACTGCCATTGGGTGAAGCGCACCACAGCTCTTTCTCGAAATCAAATGTCGGTAATGACACGTGGCCGGGTGAGGGAGTAGGTGAGCTAGAGAGTGAGGAATCTGATTTTGGTGAAGCTGGTTTAAGTGGAACGAGTGTACCATCTCGTTTTTGGGTAGGCCCATTCGGAATTAGTGTTTTTGGATTGACAGGGGTATAATTTGGGCTTTTAGGGTCATCAGGGTCCTGAGTTATCAGGAATGTTTTGCCCTGGTGCGTTAATGTGCGAGGTTTAGTGTCAGTGCGCGACATGTTTGTGTTCGTGAGTGTATAAGAGCGTGTAATGACTAAGAGGTGATGAGAGATAGTTGTCAAATACCTTGGTCGTCCAGAGAATAAGGAAAGAGAAAAACAAATTTACCAGTCACTCAAAGTTATCCAGTTTAAATACAGTTGGAGCTGTGACGTTGAGTGCGCTGATGAAATTCGAAGTTACTTGAAATAATTAATTAAATCATTAATTATTGGCCGCTTGGTAGGGTGAGGGGATGATCTAAACTCGTATTAAAACTCGAGGGAGACAGGAGTTGCTTGACTAGGATGGTTACAGGGTGGGTATGATGTTGGATATTTGAATGGTAGAGGAGTGACTTAATCTGTACTGTTACCACGCAGGATGCAAATTAAGCCTATAGGAACGTAGTGGAATGGCTTGAAATATCGAAGATGCGGCGATAGTGAGGACTAGGCTTGGTAGAAAGGCTGGCAAGGCTGGCGGATCATCGATTTCGTCAATTGGCGTTAGAAGACGGAGCTTGGAGCAGTGGCGTGCAATTTGCTTGGATGCTGGACTCGGAATGATGATGGCACAAAACACTAATATTAACAAAGTAATATTTTTGAAGTAGGCCTACACAAAGCATAAAACGCTGATGTACACAAGACACAATGAACTCAATTTAAGAACTGAAATCAAAGATAATTCAATTTAATTCACACAAATATCTCACACAGTAGCTTCCCCCGCACAATTCTATGATCCGGTTCGACGGAACAACAGGACACGTGTTGGACGTAATCGCTTGCAGTGCTTGTAGCGGCGGGACCACCAACTACCGTTCTATAATGGCGGAGTCCTCACACTAGGTCCTTCTATTCGTCATGCTAATAGTATGTACTGTACTGTACTGTACTGTATATTAATATTATGTACTGTACTGTACTGTATACTAATATTATGTACTGTACTTTACTGTATATTAATATTATGTACTGTACTGTATATTAATATTATGTACGGTACTGTACTGTATATTAATAGTATGTACGGTACTGTACTGTATATTAATATTATGAACTGTACTGTACTGTGTATTAATATTATGTACGGTACTGTACTGTATATTAATATTATGAACTGTACTGTACTGTATATTAATATTATGTACGGTACTGTACTGTATATTAATATTATGAACTGTACTCTACTGTATATTAATATTATGAACTGTACTGTACTGTATATTAATATTATGTACTGTACTGTACTGTATATTAATATTATGTACTGTACTGTACTGTATATTAATATTATGTACGGTACTGTACTGTATATTAATATTATGTACTGTACTGTACTGTATATTAATATTATGTACGGTACTGTACTGTACTGTACTGTACTGTACTGTACTGTATATTAATATTATGTACGGTACTGTACTGTATATTTAATATTATGTACGGTACTGTACTGTATATTTAATATTATGTACGGTACTGTACTGTATATTTAATATTATGTACGGTACTGTACTGTATATTTAATATTATGTACTGTACTGTACTGTATATTAATATTATGTACTGTACTGTACTGTACTGTACTGTATATTAATATTATGTACGGTACTGTACTGTATATTTAATATTATGTACGGTACTGTACTGTATATTAATATTATGTACGGTACTGTACTGTACTGTGCTGTATATTAATATTATGTACGGTACTGTACTGTATATTAATATTATGTACTCTACTGTACTGTATATTAATATTATGAACGGTACTGTAATGTATATTAATATTATGTACGGTACTGTACTGTATATTAATATTATGTACGGTACTGTACTGTGTATTAATTTTATGTACTGTACTGTACTGTATTTTAATATTATGTACGGTACTGTACTGTATATTAATATTATGTACGGTACTGTACTGTATATTTAATATTATGTACGGTACTGTACTGTATATTAATATTATGTACGGTACTGTACTGTATATTAATATTATGTACGGTACTGTACTGTATATTAATATTATGTACGGTACTGTACTGTATATTAATATTGTGTACGGTACTGTACTGTATATTAATATTATGTACGGTACTGTACTGTATATTAATATTATGTACTGTACAGTACTGTATATTAATATTATGTACTGTACTGTACTGTATATTAATATTATGTACGGTACTGTACTGTATATTTAATATTATGTACGGTACTGTACTGTATATTAATATTATGTACTGTACTGTACTGTATATTAATATTATGTACGGTACTGTACTGTATATTAATATTATGTACGGTACTGTACTGTATATTAATATTATGTACGGTACTGTACTGTATATTAATATTATGTACGGTACTGTACTGTATATTTAATATTATGTGCTGTATTGTACTGTATATTAATATTATGTACGGTACTGTACTGTATATTAATATTATGTACGGTACTGTACTGTATATTAATATTATGTACGGTACTGTACTGTATATTAATATTATGTACGGTACTGTACTGTATATTTAATATGTTGTGCTGTATTGTACTGTATATTAATATTATGTACGGTACTGTACTGTATATTAATATTATGTACGCTACTGTACTGTATATTTGATATTATGTACGGTACTGTACTGTATATTAATAGTATGTACGGTACTGTACTGTATATTAATATTATGTACGGTACTGTACTGTATATTAATATTATGTACGGTACTGTACTGTATATTAATATTATGTACGGTACTGTACTGTATATTAATATTATGTACGGCACTGTACTGTATATTTAATATTATGTACGGTACTGTACTGTATATTAATATTATGTACGGTACTGTACTGTATATTAATATTATGTACGGTACTGTACTGTATATTAATATTATGTACGGTACTGTACTGTATATTAATATTATGTACGGTACTGTACTGTATATTAATATTATGTACGGTACTGTACTGTATATTAATATTATGTACTGTACTGTACTGTATATTAATATTATGTACGGTACTGTACTGTATATTAATATTATGTACGGTACTGTACTGTATATTTAATATTATGTACGGTACTGTACTGTATATTTAATATTATGTGCTGTACTGTACTGTATATTAATATTATGTACTGTACTGTACTGTATATTAATATTATGTACGGTACTGTACTGTATATTTAATATTATGTACGGTACTGTACTGTATATTTAATATTATGTACGGTACTGTACTGTATATTAATATTATGTACGGTACTGTACTGTATATTAATATTATGTACGGTACTGTACTGTATATTAATATTATGTACGGTACTGTACTGTATATTAATATTATGTACGGTGCTGTACTGTATATTAATATTATGTACGGTACTGTACTGTATATTAATATTATGTACGGTGCTGTACTGTATATTTAATATTATGTATGGTACTGTACTGTATATTTAATATTATGTATGGTACTGTACTGTATATTTAATATTATGTACGGTACTGTACTGTATATTTAATATTATGTACGGTACTGTACTGTATATTAATATTATGTACTGTACAGTACTGTATATTAATATTATGTACTGTACTGTACTGTATATTAATATTATGTACGGTACTGTACTGTATATTTAATATTATGTACGATACTGTACTGTATATTAATATTATGTACTGTACTGTACTGTATATTAATATTATGTACGGTACTGTACTGTATATTAATATTATGTACGGTACTGTACTGTATATTAATATTATGTACGGTACTGTACTGTATATTAATATTATGTACGGTACTGTACTGTATATTTAATATTATGTGCTGTATTGTACTGTATATTAATATTATGTACGGTACTGTACTGTATATTAATATTATGTACGGTACTGTACTGTATATTAATATTATGTACGGTACTGTACTGTATATTAATATTATGTACGGTACTGTACTGTATATTAATATTATGTGCTGTATTGTACTTTATATTAATATTATGTACGGTACTGTACTGTATATTAATATTATGTACGGTACTGTACTGTATATTAATATTATGTACGGTACTGTACTGTATATTAATATTATGTGCTGTATTGTACTGTATATTAATATTATGTACGGTACTGTACTGTATATTAATATTATGTACGGTACTGTACTGTATATTAATATTATGTACGGTACTGTACTGTATATTAATATTATGTACGGTACTGTACTGTATATTTGATATTATGTACGGTACTGTACTGTATATTAATATTATGTACGGTACTGTACTGTATATTAATATTATGTACGGTACTGTACTGTATATTAATATTATGTACGGTACTGTACTGTATATTAATATTATGTACGGTACTGTCCTGTATATTAATATTATGTACGGCACTGTACTGTATATTTAATATTATGTACGGTACTGTACTGTATATTAATATTATGTACGGTACTGTACTGTATATTAATATTATGTACGGTACTGTACTGTATATTTAATATTATGTACGGTACTGTACTGTATATTAATATTATGTACGGTACTGTACTGTATATTAATATTATGTACGGTACTGTACTGTATATTAATATTATGTACGGTACTGTACTGTATATTAATATTATGTACGGTACTGTACTGTATATTAATATTATGTACGGTACTGTACTGTATATTAATATTATGTACGGTACTGTACTGTATATTTAATATTATGTACGGTACTGTACTGTATATTTAATATTATGTGCTGTACTGTACTGTATATTAATATTATGTACGGCACTGTACTGTATATTTAATATTATGTACGGTACTGTACTGTATATTAATATTATGTACGGTACTGTACTGTATATTAATATTATGTACGGTACTGTACTGTATATTAATATTATGTACGGTACTGTACTGTATATTAATATTATGTACGGTACTGTACTGTATATTAATATTATGTACGGTACTGTACTGTATATTAATATTATGTACGGTACTGTACTGTATATTAATATTATGTACGGTACTGTACTGTATATTAATATTATGTACGGTACTGTACTGTATATTAATATTATGTACGGTACTGTACTGTATATTAATATTATGTACGGTACTGTACTGTATATTAATATTATGTACGGTACTGTACTGTATATTTAATATTATGTATGGTACTGTACTGTATATTTGATATTATGTACGGTACTGTACTGTATATTAATATTATGTACGGTACTGTACTGTATATTTGATATTATGTACGGTACTGTACTGTATATTAATATTATGTACGGTACTGTACTGTATATTTGATATTATGTACGGTACTGTACTGTATATTAATATTATGTACGGTACTGTACTGTATATTAATATTATGTACGGTACTGTACTGTATATTAATATTATGTACGGTACTGTACTGTATATTTAATATTATGTACGGTACTGTACTGTATATTTGATATTATGTACGGTACTGTACTGTATATTAATATTATGTACGGTACTGTACTGTATATTAATATTATGTACGGTACTGTACTGTATATTAATATTATGTACGGTACTGTACTGTATATTTAATATTATGTATGGTACTGTACTGTATATTTGATATTATGTACGGTACTGTACTGTATATTAATATTATGTACGGTACTGTACTGTATATTTGATATTATGTACGGTACTGTACTGTATATTAATATTATGTACGGTACTGTACTGTATATTTGATATTATGTACGGTACTGTACTGTATATTAATATTATGTACGGTACTGTACTGTATATTAATATTATGTACGGTACTGTACTGTATATTAATATTATGTACGGTACTGTACTGTATATTTAATATTATGTACGGTACTGTACTGTATATTTGATATTATGTACGGTACTGTACTGTATATTAATATTATGTACGGTACTGTACTGTATATTTAATATTATGTGCTGTACTGTACTGTATATTAATATTATGTACGGCACTGTACTGTATATTTAATATTATGTACGGTACTGTACTGTATATTAATATTATGTACGGTACTGTACTGTATATTAATATTATGTACGGTACTGTACTGTATATTAATATTATGTACGGTACTGTACTGTATATTAATAGTATGTGCTGTACTGTACTGTATATTAATATTATGTACGGTACTGTACTGTATATTAATATTATGTACGGTACTGTACTGTATATTAATATTATGTACGGTACTGTACTGTATATTAATATTATGTACGGTACTGTACTGTATATTAATATTATGTACGGTACTGTACTGTATATTAATATTATGTACGGTACTGTACTGTATATTAATATTATGTACGGTACTGTACTGTATATTAATATTATGTACGGTACTGTACTGTATATTTAATATTATGTGCTGTACTGTATATTAATATTATGTACGGTACTGTACTGTATATTAATATTATGTACGGTACTGTACTGTATATTAATATTATGTACGGTACTGTACTGTATATTTAATATTATGTGCTGTACTGTACTGTATATTAATATTATGTACGGTACTGTACTGTATATTAATATTATGTACGGTACTGTACTGTATATTTAATATTATGTACGGTACTGTACTGTATATTAATATTATGTACGGTACTGTACTGTATATTAATATTATGTACGGTACTGTACTGTATATTAATATTATGTACGGTACTGTACTGTATATTAATATTATGTACGGTACTGTACTGTATATTTAATATTATGTACGGTACTGTACTGTATATTAATATTATGTACGGTACTGTACTGTATATTAATATTATGTACGGCACTGTACTGTATATTTAATATTATGTACGGTACTGTACTGTATATTTAATATTATGTGCTGTACTGTACTGTATATTAATATTATGTACGGTACTGTACTGTATATTTAATATTATGTGCTGTACTGTACTGTATATTAATATTATGTACGGTACTGTACTGTATATTAATATTATGTACGGTACTGTACTGTATATTAATATTATGTACGGCACTGTACTGTATATTTAATATTATGTACGGCACTGTACTGTATATTTAATATTATGTACGGTACTGTACTGTATATTAATATTATGTACGGTACTGTACTGTATATTAATATTATGTACGGTACTGTACTGTATATTAATATTATGTACGGTACTGTACTGTATATTAATAGTATGTGCTGTACTGTACTGTATATTAATATTATGTACGGTACTGTACTGTATATTAATATTATGTACGGTACTGTACTGTATATTAATATTATGTACGGTACTGTACTGTATATTAATATTATGTACGGTACTGTACTGTATATTTAATATTATGTGCTGTACTGTACTGTATATTAATATTATGTACGGTACTGTACTGTATATTTAATATTATGTACGGTACTGTACTGTATATTTAATATTATGTACGGTACTGTACTGTATATTTAATATTATGTACGGTACTGTACTGTATATTAATATTATGTACTGTACTGTACTGTATATTAATATTATGTACGGTACTGTACTGTATATTAATATTATGTACGGTACTGTACTGTATATTAATATTATGTACGGTACTGTACTGTATATTAATATTATGTACGGTACTGTACTGTATATTAATAGTATGTGCTGTACTGTACTGTATATTAATATTATGTACGGTACTGTACTGTATATTTAATATTATGTATGGTACTGTACTGTATATTTGATATTATGTACGGTACTGTACTGTATATTAATATTATGTACGGTACTGTACTGTATATTTGATATTATGTACGGTACTGTACTGTATATTAATATTATGTACGGTACTGTACTGTATATTTGATATTATGTACGGTACTGTACTGTATATTAATATTATGTACGGCACTGTACTGTATATTAATATTATGTACGGTACTGTACTGTATATTAATATTATGTACGGTACTGTACTGTATATTTAATATTATGTACGGTACTGTACTGTATATTTGATATTATGTACGGTACTGTACTGTATATTAATATTATGTACGGTACTGTACTGTATATTTAATATTATGTGCTGTACTGTACTGTATATTAATATTATGTACGGCACTGTACTGTATATTTAATATTATGTACGGTACTGTACTGTATATTAATATTATGTACGGTACTGTACTGTATATTAATATTATGTACGGTACTGTACTGTATATTAATATTATGTACGGTACTGTACTGTATATTAATAGTATGTGCTGTACTGTACTGTATATTAATATTATGTACGGTACTGTACTGTATATTAATATTATGTACGGTACTGTACTGTATATTAATATTATGTACGGTACTGTACTGTATATTAATATTATGTACGGTACTGTACTGTATATTAATATTATGTACGGTACTGTACTGTATATTAATATTATGTACGGTACTGTACTGTATATTAATATTATGTACGGTACTGTACTGTATATTTAATATTATGTGCTGTACTGTACTGTATATTAATATTATGTACGGTACTGTACTGTATATTAATATTATGTACGGTACTGTACTGTATATTAATATTATGTACGGTACTGTACTGTATATTTAATATTATGTGCTGTACTGTACTGTATATTAATATTATGTACGGTACTGTACTGTATATTAATATTATGTACGGTACTGTACTGTATATTTAATATTATGTACGGTACTGTACTGTATATTAATATTATGTACGGTACTGTACTGTATATTAATATTATGTACGGTACTGTACTGTATATTAATATTATGTACGGTACTGTACTGTATATTAATATTATGTACGGTACTGTACTGTATATTTAATATTATGTACGGTACTGTACTGTATATTAATATTATGTACGGTACTGTACTGTATATTAATATTATGTACGGCACTGTACTGTATATTTAATATTATGTACGGTACTGTACTGTATATTAATATTATGTACGGCACTGTACTGTATATTTAATATTATGTGCTGTACTGTACTGTATATTAATATTATGTACGGTACTGTACTGTATATTTAATATTATGTGCTGTACTGTACTGTATATTAATATTATGTACGGTACTGTACTGTATATTAATATTATGTAGGTTACTGTACTGTATATTAATATTATGTACGGCACTGTACTGTATATTTAATATTATGTACGGCACTGTACTGTATATTTAATATTATGTACGGTACTGTACTGTATATTAATATTATGTACGGTACTGTACTGTATATTAATATTATGTACGGTACTGTACTGTATATTAATATTATGTACGGTACTGTACTGTATATTAATAGTATGTGCTGTACTGTACTGTATATTAATATTATGTACGGTACTGTACTGTATATTAATATTATGTACGGTACTGTACTGTATATTAATATTATGTACGGTACTGTACTGTATATTAATATTATGTACGGTACTGTACTGTATATTTAATATTATGTGCTGTACTGTACTGTATATTAATATTATGTACGGTACTGTACTGTATATTTAATATTATGTACGGTACTGTACTGTATATTTAATATTATGTACGGTACTGTACTGTATATTTAATATTATGTACGGTACTGTACTGTATATTAATATTATGTACTGTACTGTACTGTATATTAATATTATGTACGGTACTGTACTGTATATTAATTTTATGTACGGTACTGTACTGTATATTAATATTATGTACGGTACTGTACTGTATATTAATATTATGTACGGCACTGTACTGTATATTTAATATTATGTACGGTACTGTACTGTATATTTGATATTATGTGCTGTACTGTACTGTATATTAATATTATGTACGGTACTGTACTGTATATTTAATATTATGTACGGTACTGTACTGTATATTAATATTATGTACTGTACTGTATATTAATATTATGTACGGTACTGTACTGTATATTTAATATTATGTACGGTACTGTACTGTATATTAATATTATGTACTGTACTGTACTGTATATTAATATTATGTACTGTACTGTATATTAATATTATGTACGGTACTGTACTGTATATTTAATATTATGTACTGTACTGTACTGTATATTAATATTATGTACTGTACTGTACTGTATATTAATATTATGTACGGTACTGTACTGTATATTTAATATTATGTACGGTACTGTACTGTATATTAATATTATGTACTGTACTGTATATTAATATTATGTACGGTACTGTACTGTATATTAATATTATGTACTGTACTGTATATTAATATTATGTACGGTACTGTACTGTATATTTAATATTATGTACTGTACTGTACTGTATATTAATATTATGTACTGTACTGTACTGTATATTAATATTATGTACGGTACTGTACTGTATATTAATATTATGTACTGAACTGTACTGTATATTAATATTATGTACTGTACTGTACTGTATATTAATATTATGTACGGTACTGTACTGTATATTTAATATTATGTACGGTACTGTACTGTATATTAATATTATGTACTGTACTGTATATTAATATTATGTACGGTACTGTACTGTATATTTAATATTATGTACGGTACTGTACTGTATATTTAATATTATGTACGGTACTGTACTGTATATTAATATTATGTACGGTACTGTACTGTATATTTAATATTATGTACGGTACTGTGCTGTATATTAATATTATGTAAGGTACTGTACTGTATATTAATATTATGTACGGTACTGTACTGTATATTTAATATTATGTACGGTACTGTACTGTATATTAATATTATGTACGGTACTGTACTGTATATTAATATTATGTACGGTACTGTACTGTATATTTGATATTATGTGCTGTACTGTACTGTATATTAATATTATGTACGGCACTGTACTGTATATTTAATATTATGTACGGTACTGTACTGTATATTAATATTATGTACGGTACTGTACTGTATATTAATATTATGTACTGTACTGTACTGTATATTAATATTATGTACGGTACTGTACTGTATATTTGATATTATGTGCTGTACTGTACTGTATATTAATATTATGTACGGCACTGTACTGTATATTAATATTATGTGCTGTACTGTACTGTATATTAATATTATGTGCTGTACTGTACTGTATATTAATATTATGTACTGTACTGTACTGTATATTAATATTATGTGCTGTACTGTACTGTATATTAATATTATGTACGGCACTGTACTGTATATTAATATTATGTGCTGTACTGTACTGTATATTAATATTATGTACGGCACTGTACTGTATATTAATATTATGTGCTGTACTGTACTGTATATTAATATTATGTGCTGTACTGTACTGTATATTAATATTATGTACTGTACTGTACTGTATATTTAATATTATGTACGGTACTGTACTGTATATTAATATTATGTACGGTACTGTACTGTATATTTAATATTATGTACGGTACTGTACTGTATATTAATATTATGTACGCTACTGTACTGTATATTAATATTATGTACGGTACTGTACTGTATATTTGATATTATGTGCTGTACTGTACTGTATATTAATATTATGTACGGCACTGTACTGTATATTTAATATTATGTACGGTACTGTACTGTATATTAATATTATGTACGGTACTGTACTGTATATTTAATATTATGTGCTGTACTGTACTGTATATTAATATTATGTACGGTACTGTACTGTATATTAATATTATGTGCTGTACTGTACTGTATATTTAATATTATGTACGGTACTGTACTGTATATTTAATATTATGTACGGTACTGTACTGTATATTAATATTATGTACGGTACTGTACTGTATATTTGATATTATGTGCTGTACTGTACTGTATATTAATATTATGTACGGCACTGTACTGTATATTAATATTATGTGCTGTACTGTACTGTATATTTAATATTATGTACGGTACTGTACTGTATATTAATATTATGTACGGTACTGTACTGTATATTTAATATTATGTACGGTACTGTACTGTATATTAATATTATGTACGCTACTGTACTGTATATTAATATTATGTACGGTACTGTACTGTATATTTGATATTATGTGCTGTACTGTACTGTATATTAATATTATGTACGGCACTGTACTGTATATTTAATATTATGTACGGTACTGTACTGTATATTAATATTATGTACGGTACTGTACTGTATATTTAATATTATGTGCTGTACTGTACTGTATATTAATATTATGTGCTGTACTGTACTGTATATTAATATTATGTACGGTACTGTACTGTATATTAATATTATGTACGGTACTGTACTGTATATTAATATTATGTGCTGTACTGTACTGTATATTAATATTATGTACGGTACTGTACTGTATATTAATATTATGTACGGTACTGTACTGTATATTAATATTATGTACTGTACTGTACTGTATATTAATATTATGTGCTGTACTGTACTGTATATTAATATTATGTACGGTACTGTACTGTATATTAATATTATGTGCTGTACTGTACTGTATATTAATATTATGTACTGTACTGTACTGTATATTAATATTATGTGCTGTACTGTACTGTATATTAATATTATGTACGGCACTGTACTGTATATTTAATATTATGTACGGTACTGTACTGTATATTAATATTATGTACTGTACTGTACTGTATATTAATATTATGTGCTGTACTGTACTGTATATTAATATTATGTACTGTACTGTACTGTATATTAATATTATGTGCTGTACTGTACTGTATATTAATATTATGTACGGTACTGTACTGTATATTAATATTATGTGCTGTACTGTACTGTATATTAATATTATGTACGGCACTGTACTGTATATTTAATATTATGTACGGTACTGTACTGTATATTTAATATTATGTGCTGTACTGTACTGTATATTAATATTATGTACGGTACTGTACTGTATATTTAATATTATGTGCTGTACTGTACTGTATATTAATATTATGTACGGCACTGTACTGTATATTTAATATTATGTACGGTACTGTACTGTATATTAATATTATGTACGGTACTGTACTGTATATTAATATTATGTACTGTACTGTATATTAATATTATGTACGGCACTGTACTGTATATTTAATATTATGTGCTGTACTGTACTGTATATTAATATTATGTACGGCACTGTACTGTATATTTAATATTATGTACGGTACTGTACTGTATATTAATATTATGTACGGTACTGTACTGTATATTAATATTATGTACTGTACTGTATATTAATATTATGTACGGTACTGTACTGTATATTAATTTTTATTTTTTATATTTTAATTTTAATTTTACTTAATTTCAATTTAATTATTCTTTATTTTTTTTTAATTTTATTATTTTAAATTTAATTTTTATTTTTTATTTTTATTATTTTTGATTTTATTTTTATTTTTTATTCATAATGTATTTCATTTGTTATTTATTTGTTGACACTGTTCACGCCCACATTGGAGCACCAAAAATCAAACCTTATATACACACATCAAAAAAAGTTTGCATCACCTCGGTTCCAAGAGTTCCGGAACCGTTAAATACAAAGGGAATAGAGATCAACACAAACAACATTTCAGCTCGTTTTATTGCTCATGAGACCCACACATTGCATGTTGTACCATCATACAGCTAGACTTTCAGCATTTGTGGTCCAGATTGCAGTACACACCACCACCTCTAATACCCAGTAGCACGTCCTCTTGCATTGATGCATGCCTGTATTCGTCGTGGCATACTATCCACAAGTTCATCAAGACACTGTTGGTCCAAATTGTCCCACTCCTCAACGACAATTCGGCGTAAATCTCTCAGAGTGGTTGGTGGGTCAAGACGTCCATAAACAGCCCTTTTCAACATATCCCAGGCATGTTCGATAGGGTTCATGTCTGGCGAACATGCTGGCCACTGTAGTCGAGCGATGTCGTTATCTTGAAGGAACGCATTCACAAGATGTGCACGATGAGGTCGAGAATTGTCGTCCATGAAGACAAATGCCTCTCCAATATTCTGCCGATATGGTTGCACTATGCGTCGGAGGACGTCATTCAGGTATCGTAAAGCCGTTTCGGAGCCTTCCATGACCACCAGTGGCGTACGTCGGCCCCACATAATGCCACCCCAAAACATCAGGGAACCACCACCTTGCTGCACTCGCTGGACAGTGTGTCTAAGACGTTCAGCCTGACCAGGGTGCCTCCAAACACGTCTCCGACGATTGTCTGGTTGAAGGCATATGCGACACTCATCGGTGAAGAGAACGTGATGCCAATTCCGTGGGGTCCATTCAGCATGTTGTTGGGCCCATCTGTACCGCGCTGCATGGTGTCGGGGTTGCAAAGCTGGACCTCGCCATGGACGTCGGGAGTGAAGTTGCGCATCATGCAGCCTATTGCGCACAGTTTGAGTTGAAACACGACGTCCTGTGGCTGAACGAAACGCATTATTCAACATGGTGGCATTGCTGTCAGGGTTCCTCCGAGCGGCAATCCGTAAGTAGCGGTCATCCACTACAGTAGTAGCCCTTGGGCGGCCTGAGCGAGGCCTGTCATCGACAGTTCCTGTATCTCTGTACCTCCTCCATGTCCGAACAACATCGCTTTGGTTCACTCTGAGACGCCTGGAAACTTCCCTTGTTGAGAGCCCTTCTTGACACAAAGTAACAATGCGGACGCGATCGAACTGCGGTATTGACCTTCTAGGCATGGTAGAACTACAGACAACATGAGCAGCGTACCTTCGTCCTGGTGGAATGACTGGAACTGATCGGCTGTCGTACCCCCTCCGTCTAATAGGCCCTGCTCATGCATGGTTGTTTACATCTTTGAGCAGTTTTAGTGACATCTATGAACAGTCAAAGGGACTGTATCTTGGATACAATATACACAGTCAACGTCTATATGCCGGAGATCTGGGAACCGAGGTGATGCAAAACTTTTTTTGATGTGTGTACAAAGTCTTCAAACACTACGTGCAGTTCTTAATACTGGATATTGTACTTCTTCATTCTGGAAGATCTTCTGCTGATATAACATATTGCTTACGCTGTGAAATCTTGAATGTTAGCCGAGTGTATTTGTTATTTCTCTTCTCTATGTTCAATTTGATGTTGAGTAATTTTCAATTCGTCTAAATCCATTTGTATTTCTTTAAACCATGTGATTTTTGTTTTACGGTTCCAAAAGAAGTCAAAAAGTTGTTTCAGGAGTCTAGTATTTGGCAAGCGGGATATGTGTCCAAAAAACGCAATCCTTCGTTTTCGCATCGTGTCAAAGATAGATTCATTTTCCTTGTAAAGTATTGAATTGGGCAAAAGTCTCCACTGGCCCTCAACCTGGTGTTTTTATTGAGTATTGTCCGAAGAATCCGTCTATCAACCTTCTGTAGTTTGTCAGTTGTTGATCGGGTGTCACTTGCATATGTTGCTTCTGGCTTTACGACGGAGAAATAATGTCCAAGTTTAGCATTAATCGAAAGAGACTGTTTCTTTTATGTTGGCCAGGTAATCTGTTGTGCTCGTCGCAATTTAGTGTTCTGCTATCTATTGATGCTCTTTCATTGGCATTCGAAGTGATGATCTCGCCAAGATATTTAATTTTTTTTCACAATCTTTATTTTCTGGGCATTGTGCAGTACAATAGATGATGGCATCATTTCTGTATTCTCAAAAGAAATTTTCAACCCAACCTTTGCTGCTAATCGTTCCAATTCCTCTACCTGAAATTTAGCTTCTTCGATACTAGTTGCTAATAATGCTAGATCATCTGCAAAGGTGAGACAATTTAGTCGATTTTTTTTTCAATCTTCACATTCGGTGGACAAACCTTAATTCCATTGACGCATAATTTTTTTCCAGCACACAATTTAACACCAATGGGGATAATCCATCTCCCTGCCGAAGACCAGTATGGATTTCAGATGACTCGGAGGTTTCACTTCTAAACCTAACTCCAGATTTAGTATTCTTAAGAGTAACCGCAATAAGGTTAACAAGTTATCGATGTAAACCAAATTCAGTAAGGACATTTAAGAGAGATTCGCGATGGATACTATCATAAGCTTTTTCAAAATCAACGAATGTGATCACTAAATCTTTGATGTTTTATAATCCATTTGAGACTGATAATTTGATGTGGACAGCTTCGTCCTGGACGGAAACCACCCTGATATTCACCAAGTTCATTATCAAGGTGTTCGTGAATTCTGGAATATAAAATCTTTGAAAACATCTTATACGTGACATCCAGCAACGATATTCCTCGATAATTGCTAGGATCTGATCTATCGCCCTTTTCGTGTATGGGGTGTATAATTGCAATATCCACTCCTCTGTATTCCAAATGTCAATAAGATGTTTATGTAGGTTATGAATAGTCTGTACATAAGCATTCTTCCAAAGTTCTGCTACTTCTTTATTCTCTCCTGCCGCTTTACAATTCTTAAGTGAATCAATCGCTGTACGCACTTCATCTTTTCCAGGGGTGTTTTATTTCCGGGATAGGGATCAAATTCAAAAGAATCTTCAGGTTCATCACTATTAAGTAATGCTATGAAGTAATCATTATGGGCCACCTGCCCGTTCGTATCCTTCATCAAAAGAGTAGGGGGAGTAAATTTTGATTGGTATTGTTTAAATGTCGTATAATAGTCTCTTGATTTATGGCGATTGAAAGCTTCATCGTCTCCCATAAGTCCAAACCCTCGTCCACGTCGTGAGAGATGGGCTACGGCACAAAGTAGGGGATTGCCTGTAGGGGCGAAGTAGGACTTCGTGTGCCCCGGGACCGTTACGGTAGCTGTGAAGGTCCTACAGGGACCCTGAAAAGTGACGGCTAACGGGGCTCTGGTGAAGCTACGATAGGCCCAGCAAGCCAGTAGTGGATAAGACTTTTGCTTTCAAGAAGGGAACAGGCCTCGGACAGGACGGATACAATGGACCACGACCTAGCTGTCATGGACTAAGATTTTGAACATTAAACATAAGAACGCTGACGGGGAAGGTGGAGGAGAGAGTGGATATGATGGAAAGAAGGAAGTTGGATTTATTGGGATTGGCAGAAACAAAGTGGAAAGGGGAAGGAAGGAGAGAACTGAGAAAAGGCTATAGACTGTACTGGAGTGGGAATGAAGAGGGAAAGAGGAATGGAGTGGGAGTAGTAGAACGAGATGGTTCAAAAGAAGAAGTGAAGAGAATAAGTGATAGGTTGATGAAAGTGAAAGTAGCACTGAGGGGAGAGACCGTAGAAATAGTGCAAGTGTATGCTCCACAAGTAGGCTGCGCCTGTGAAGAGAAGGAGGAGTTTGAAGAGGATTGCAGAAGCAGCTGGTAGGAAGGAATATGATTGTTATGGGGGATCTAAATGCCCATGTAGGAAGAGAAAGACAAGGGTATGAGAGTGTCCTTGGACCAGAGGGTTGGGGCGGAAGAAATGAGGAAGGAAAGAGACTGTTGGACTTCTGCCACAGGAACAGCCTGCTGGTTCAAGAAAAGAGAGAGCCACACAATCACATGGTACAGTGATGACTTGTCCAGGAAGTCGGTGGTCGACTATATACTGTATGAGAAAGAATTAAATAAGAACATCACGGACATCAAGGTTATACCATCGGAGAACCTGGATAGCGACCATCGATTGCTGGTAATGAACCTGAGAGGGACTAAGGAGAAGAAAGGGACTGAGAACCAGGAAAGACGTATAAGGATATGGAAACTGAAAGAAGGAGATAGAAGAGTCGAGTACCTCAAAATGGTAAAGGAAGGAATTCCAACAGATGAAGAAAGAGGGGTGGAAGAGGAATGGGCTAGATTTAAGAAGACACTAGTAGGTGCAGCAGAAGCAGTGTGTAGGAGGAAAAGTAGTAAGAAGAGGTGGAAGGAAACACCATGGTGGAATGAGAAGACAAAAGAAATAGTAATGGAAAAGAATAGAGCCTTTAGGAGGTGGTATCAAAATAGGACGGTAGAGACAAGGGAAGAGTACCAGGAAAGAAAGAAGGAGGCAAAGAGAGTAATGGCTGAGGAGAGAAGAGAGTGGATGGAAGAGTGGACAAAGATGATGAAGGAGGATAGTGAAGGTACAAAAAAGGTCCTGTGTGGGATGGTAAAGAATAAGAGGCGGAAGGATCCTATGGATTATGTTAGAATGGTGAACAAAAGGGGACAAGAGATAGAAAATAGGGAAGAACTGAAGAAAATGTGGAAAGAATATTTTGAAGAACTCCTGAACCCAAATGGAAACCATGGCGAGGAGGAAGAAATCGGGGAAGAGGAAGATGAACTGCAAACAGAAAAAGACTTAACATGGAAAGAAGTGGAAGATGCAGTGAACAAGATGAAAGGAGGGAAGGCACCGGGTGTGGATGAGTTGAGTGTGGAGATGGTGAGATCAGCAGGAGAGGTGGGGATACAATGGTTGTACCGACTGATGAAGACAGCATGGAAGGAAAGGAAGACCCCAGAGGACTGGAAAAAGGGAATAATTGTCCCGATCTTCAAGAAAGGTAGTAGAACAGAAACTATCGGGGAATAACACTGATGAGTCATTTTGCAAAGATGTTTGAGTAAGTTTTGGAAAGGAGAATTAGGACAAGGATAGAAGGAGGGATGAGGGAAGAACAACATGGCTTCAGAGCAGGAAGGTCCACAGTGGATTTGATTTTTGCTGTAAGGCAGTTACAAGAACAGCACTATGAGTATGAAACGGATCTACTAATGGCCTTCCTGGACATTGAGAAAGCATATGACAGTGTATGCAGAAACAAAGTATGGAACTCCCTGGAGGATAGAGGAGTAGAAAAATGGACTATAAGGAGGATAAAGGAGATGTACAACGAAAGCGTGAGCTGTGTGAAAGTGGGAGGAAAGAGATCGGACTGGTTGGAACAAAGAAACGGCATGAAACAAGGAAGTGCACTGTCACCGTTAATTTTCATTGTGGCGATGGATGACATAAGTAATTGGGGAAGGAAAGATGAAAGCAATGATGTTTGCAGATGATTTGATGATTTGGGGAAACAAGGAGGAGGAGGTACAGGAACAGTTGGACGTGTGGGGAGGAATAATACAAGGGTATGGGATGAAATTTAGCATAAATAAGAGTGAGATGGTGATCACAACAAGGAAGAAGGAAAGAACCACAACAGGAATAACAATTGGTGGGGAACAGCTGAAGAAAGTGGAGAGTTTCAAGTATTTGGGAAGCCTGATACAAGATAATGGAAGAAACTATAAAGAAATAAATGAGCGGGGGAGACAGGCAGAAGCATTCCGGAGGAGTGTAAGAAGCATGTTATGGAGCAAGGATGTCCCTCAGAACAGCAAAAAGATCATATATCGGACGTACTATGTCCCTATCCTGACGTATGCCTCGGAGACCTAGGTTATGAAATGAAGGGAGAAGAGCAAAATACAGGCCAGTGAGATGAGGTTCATGAGAAGCAGTGCAACCATTCTGATTGCAAGACTCAGCTCTCTTGGGTTTGTTAGGTAAGAAAATGGCGCTTGCTTGGAGGGCAGTTTGCATCTCTGTGTGGCATGGCAGGTGGCCTTGCCAATGAAGTTAGATGTTTTGTATATTCCTTTTACGATGTTAGTTTGTTTTTATTTTTATATCTTTGATTTTTTCTTGTTGTTTATTCTTTCGACCTAGATAGGGTATTGTTCTTAGTTGGTATCTGTGTAGATTATCTATGGAGATTGTGAGTTCCATGAGAGAGACTGTAAAAGATTGTAGGAAGCCATGTTAGTAGCTGTTGGGATTCTCTTTGGAGATTGTAATGAGATTGTTGTTGTGTGTTTTGGGAAGATGAAATTAGCTAGGAAGGTTGCTTATAGGTTTTGGCAAGTGGTCAGAGTAGATGTTGTCTTGAGGATATGATATGGTTTCTTTTTATGAGAATAAATGGAGAAAGGCTTTCGAAGAAAGTGTTTTGGTGATGTGCTTGGAATGGTGCTAGTAAGAATTGCATTGGAGGCAAGTACAGTAAAGTGATAGATATAAACTGCATGAGTGTATCAGGTATGAAGGAGGTATGTACAAGCCAGAGAGAGATGTGTTTTGTAAGAGAAAAGTGTCCCTCAAGGTAATCATTACCACCACCCCCGAATAGAAGACGTACGGTCACAATTGGCAACCCAACGTCGGGTACGAATAAGGGAAAGTAGAAAAAGATATGGAGGAGGATATGATGCGGGATATGCTACAAATGCTACTAAGTAAATTCACCGGTATGGAAGAGTCCTTAGGATCAGTAAGAGAGTTTTTAGGATCAGTAAGAGAGTCTTTAAGTACAAAAATAGAGTCAGTGAGTAAGGAGATAGGAGAAGTGAGGCAGCAAGGAGAGTCTATGAAAGTGCAAATAGAATATATAGGTAAGCAGGTAGAATCTGTAAAGGTGTACGTAAACGAAGCAATAAAGAAGCAGGCTGAATCAACCAATGCTAAGATTGAGGAGTTAAGCAAAGTACAAGAACATAAAACTGTGATGAGAGAAGGAATAGCGAAAAATAAGGATAGCGTGGATTGCCTTAAGGAGGAACAGGTGACATTGATGGAGAGGAATGAGAAGCTCAAGGAAGAGAGAGAACGAGGTGAAGAAGAACAAGGTTATATGGAGAAAGTGAATGAGCTATGTGCGATTAAGGAGCAGGAAAATTATCCAAGATGTGGGGGGCGTGAGAAAGCAGGTGATATGGAAGAAACTGAAGGAAAGGAGGCAGGTGAAAGAAAGGAAAAGGTACAAGAGAAAGGAGAAGCGGATAACGGAGAAGGTGAAATGGAAGAAACTGAAGAGAAAGGAGAATCAGAAGAGGTTGGTAATGAAGACAGTAGCAATCAAGAAAAAGAGGCTAAAGATGAGGACGAAAGTGCAAGAGTGAGTCATGGCGAAGACAACATACTAGAAGAAGATATGGTGAAAAAGAAACAGTGGAAAACAAAGTGGAAGAAGAGAAAGGAACTGATGAATAAGACAAGGCAGACGAGGAAGAGGTGGAAAATGTGGAAGAGAAGAAGAGAGAAGTGGTTGAGAATGAAGACAAAGAGGACCAGGAGAATGGATGAAAGGATGAGTTGGAAAGCAAAGAAAAGGAGTAGGAAGAAGATGAGATGTCAGGCAAAGGAAGATAAGAGTGTGAAGGATCAGAAGAAGAAGAAGAAAATGAGGAAGGGAAGGAAACAGGAACGGTGGAGATGGAAGAGGAGGAGTACAAGGTACGGAATGACTTGGCGGATGAAGAAAAAGACGAGATGGAAGGCAGAGGAAGAAAGAAGAATGGGGAAGAAGGAGAAACAGAAGAAAAGGAAGTACCAGGAAGGTGGAATGGAAGAAACCGAGGATCAGAAGAAGAAGAAGAAGAAGAAAATGAGGAAGGGAAGGAAACAGCAACGGTGGAGACGGAAGATGAGGAGTACAAGGTACGGAATGACATGGCGGATGAAGAAAAAGACGAGATGGAAGGCAGAGGAAGAAGGAAGAATGGGGAAGAAGGAGAAACAGAAGAAAAGGAAGAACCAGGAAGGTGGAATGGAAGAAACTGAAGGGGACGAAGATGATTATGATGATCTATAATTTGTTGTACTCTGTGTGTTTTTAGTATGCTTGATGTATATTACGTTTTATGTATGTATTTTAATGTATGTGATCATCACGTGCTTCTCACGTGAGAATCACATAGAGGGGCGATTGCAACCATTCTGATTGCAAGGCTCAGCTCTCTTGGGTTTGTTAGGTAAGAAAATGGCGCTTGCTGGGAGGGCAGTTTGCATCTCTGTGTGGCATGGCAGGTGACCTTGCCAATGAAGTTAGATGTTTTGTATATTCCTTTTACGATGTTAGTTTGTTTTTATTTTTATATCTTTGATTTTTTCTTGTTGTTTATTCTTTCGACCTAGATAGGGTATTGTTCTTAGTTGGTATCGGTGTAGATTATCTATAGAGATTGTGGGTTCCATGAGAGAGACTGAAAAGGATTGTAGGAAGCCATGTGGGAAGATTGGTTAGGTTTAGTGTGTCAGAGGTCAGATTATATGTGATTGTAGAAAGGTAGGAGTAGGAAGAATTGAGATGATTATTGTGTTTTTGGTCTTGGAAGTAGATAAGGTTTTGTGTGAAAAGATCCCGAGAAGTGAAGTGTTAGAGATTGATGCTCGTGGTTAAATGAAAAGGAATAAATGGAAGAGGTGTTTTTTTAGTGCTCTCCCTCATTGTGAAATAACAAGCACGCCCCGAAAACCCAGAAAGGAGTGTGTACGGTCACAGCAGTAGTAGAGCTACAAAGAGGGACAGAATAAGAAATGAGAGTACCAGAGAATTAATGAAGGAGGAACCATTACAGGATGGTATAGATAAATCTAGACTTAGATGGTATGGACATGTAAAACGAATGGAGGAGAAGAGGATACGCAGGAGGATACACGAGACGAAGTGGGAAGGAAAGAGACCGAGAGGAAGACCGAGAGACAGCTGGCTGAAGGGGGTGGAAGAAAGCGTGAAGAAGAGAGGAGAAGACTGGACAAGGGTGGAGGCTGAGAGATGGTGGGAAGACAGAAGACGTTGGAGAGGCTTGTGTTCCAAACAGACCCGGCCAGTGGCTGGAAACTGTGCAAGACGATGATGAAAACTTCATCAATAGATTTTAATGTTTCCTCCTGATTTCTTTGGCCATTAACCGTCTCGCATTGAGTAATTCTTCTATAGAACTTTCTTTTTTGTTGTTGTCATTCAACCAAGCTGTATGCCGGCATAGAATTGCTATATCACAATCCTCATTTCACCATGCATGTTTCTTTCGTTTTTTAATGGGAGCAACGTCTTCTGCTAAGGCTTTTAATTTGTTAACAGTGGTCTCCAGTTTGTCACTTAAAAGCTTGATGGATTGCTCAAAATATACTGGATTATTGAAAACTGAACTAGGATCATACAATCTTTTGCCATTGAATTTTTGTGGTTTGTTTTTCCTTTTAGGAGTCAATTTGATTTTAATCTTGGAAATGTAATGATCCGAATCAACGTCAACACCACGAAGGACTTTTACATTATAAATTTCATAGTGACATTTCCGATCCATGGCCACATGATCTATCTGAAACTCTCCTAACTTAATATTAGGACATTTCCAAGTCATTAATTGATGTGGTCTCCTCTTGAACCTTGTTGTCTCCATAATTAGACCATGGTTAATACATTTCTGTTTGTCAAGTTATGTGCTGGCCATCGCCCCACCACTAGACAAAATTTCCTCTCACGTCCAATCTTAGCATTGAAATCTCCAAGTAAAATGTTAATATCAGGTATATTCGTTACGAATTGGTCAAGTTCATCCCAAAATTGATCCGTTCCCTCGGTATCAGTTCTATTTTTGTCATTTGTTGGTGCATGAACATTTATCATTTTGTATATCTTGTTTTCCACTTTAACTGTTAACAATGCAACTCGTGGGGAATTTGAGGAAAGATCCGTAATGGAATCTAGTATTCTATGGTGTACCAAGAAACCTACTACAAATTGAGGGACATTTTTCATTACCCTTTCTCCTGGAGGCCCTTTATAGAGAGGATACCCACCTGATTCAATTGGGTTCTGATCAGTATTACGTAATTCTTGAAGAGCAGTGATCACAATTTTGTTGATCCAAGATATCAGTTAGATGCTTTAACTTACCAACCTTCATCAAAGAATTAACATTTAATGTTGCCAAATATGAGAACTTGCCCGGCTTGTTGAATTTAAGTACGTTCTTAGTGTGATTAGTCTGAATGTTTGGTCATTGTATCTCGAGGCTCTCCGACTCGCCTTAATCCTCTACCCGACACCCCACCGTATCCGAATGGTGTCTTCGCTTGGTTAATGATGTAACTGTCCAAGATGAATGATGAAACATGAGATTGTGGAGTGTGTTTGGTCCACGAGAGCTATTTTATTTCGCTCAAGTCCGCCGGTAGACCGGTGAGGACCCCCTATCCGCCACCTGGGACGCGCCACCTCTCCGCCTGCTACGACAACGTAGTAGGTTCGTGGTTCATTTCATTTTAATTTAATTATTTTAAATTTTATTTTTAATTTTAATTTAATTATTTTTTATTTAATGTTATTTTTATTTTTATTTGTATAACTATAAGTGCTGCGTTTTTAGTTAGTAATTAATGTAATTTATTTCAGGAACTTGGAAATTAGTAATTCCCCGCTCAGTCTAATTGGACACACTCGTGTTGACGGACTGTGATCATAGACATAAACTAAACAAAGTTTATTTTTAAAGCTCTGCAGAATTGAAGAAATTTTGGGATTGTTTCGCATTTATCTATTAACAATCCTATCACTCAAGTATCGTTAATTTGGTACATTTTTGAAGTATTTTTACTGAAAGAAAAAAATCACAGTTCACAACATGATTTGGGTATTAAAATTTTAGGATAACAAAAGAGAAAAGAATCCAGTTCGTCGCTGAATCTTACTACTTTCTGCTTTTTAATTTTATTATTCCACTTTTGAATATGTTGTGCATCAACCAAACCCCTCTTACGTGACACACACTAAACTGACAAGTCATGGACACCAAGCGTTAGGCCACATCCTTTGTCGTTTGTTGTTCACTAAATCTATCACTACGAGCACCAGTGTTCACCCGTACATGGTCCAATCTGAATGGAAATATCTACTTCCGTTTTGAGAAATTCAAACATCTTCTTCCCTCAAATTGAAGATAATGAATCTTAAATCAATCTGTAGAACAAGTTCCATTTTAAGAACAAGCGTTTTTAAGCAGGTTTTTCAAAATACCATTTTAGCTGGAAGTAATTTTCAATATGATAGAGCTTTTCAAAACACACTTTTCCGGGTCTTGTAGCTTTTCACTTTTGGCACAGTTGTCATGTTGTTGCTGAGTGCTCTTACTGGCATTAAAGGAATGTTTTCAACATTAAAACATCCTGGGATGTAGCCTAAAACCATTTATGAGCATCATTAACACTCTCGTTCACTTTCTAAACTGTACGTGTTTAAGTCTTTAGTCTTTTGACTGGTTTGATGCAGCCCTCCATATCTCCAAGCTATCTCTACATAGCTACCACACCTTACATCCGTTTAACCTTGGTCTACCCGTACAGTTCTTGTCCTCGACCCCTCCTTTCATAACTGAGTCTGCTATTCCTGGGTGACTTAGTATGTGTCCTACTAACCTATCTCTTCTCTTCATTAGCTGTCACCAGAAAAATCTCTCCTCTCCAACTCGTCTTAGTGTACCATTCGGCTCTTCAGTTGGTACGCTACACCTCACCAAGACGCGTAGCTAGTGCACACCGAGAAGGCCATTGCAAGACGTTTCGATACATGTGTAACTACGTCATCTCCTCTTTTCTGCTGCACCAACAGTCCCAACTTTCACTTCCAGACAGCGCCACGCTCCAGACAAAGGCTTTCAAATATGACTTTCTAATACCTAAACCTATATGTCATGTCAACAGATTTATTTTCTGTAGAAATGATCTCCTTCCCTGAGCCAACCTACTTTTTATATCGTTTTCTTTCCTCTAACACTGGTTACTTTGCTAAGTAGCAGAAGTCTCCTACTTCCTTTAGCTGTTCACCTGCCAATTTGATGTCCATAGGGGTTTCTGATTTATTTCGGCTACTTTCCAATACTTTTGATTCTCATCATGAATTCTTTCCTCAAGACGGAGTCCGTACCATTTAAAAACTCATTCGAATCCTCTGGTGTGTCGGCTATGAACTATGACATCAGCAAATGTCAGTTTTATTTCTCCTGGAACCTTTACTCCTACTTTAAATGTTTCTCTAATTACCTTCATTGCTTGTTCAAACTAGCTAACATTTTAAAGATTACTTGGAAATTAAATATCAACCCTTGGCTGTCCCTGTTATATGCCAACTACAAATAGTCCAATCATTTGTGATGTTTGTAAATCCAAGATAGATTTCTTTCCTTTTAGAGAGATGCAGGCTTTAAAATGTGGGCAAGCCAAAATGTCTGTGGAGTCCATGAAGGAATTAGCCAACACCAAGCTCAAGCTGAAGAACAGTAGATCGGAGAGGGACCGACAGCTCAGAGAGCGGAAACAGAGCAACACTAAAATATTCCTGGAGCAAAGACGATTCGAGATCATCAAACAAGATAAGGAATGTGGACGACTAAAGGGGGAGCACGCCAAGCAACGGGAGGAGCTTGTAGCGGAAATGAATCATGTGAGTTGTCCTGTTTATACTCCGTCCACTAATAAGGGAATTGGTTTTCAGTTGGTACACACAGTTGTGCCGATTCGATTGTGTGGGGATTCATATTTATTTCCCACACTTACCAACCTGGATACAATAACATTGATTAATTACAAAGCAATGTGAAATAATCATTTCAATAAATCCTTTAAAGTGTTAGAAGTCATTGTCTAGTGTTGCCTTAGTAATCGGCATGTAATGCTTTTCAGTCGGTCAAAACACTTGTAATGGGTGCTTCCTTAATCCTAAACCTCAAGTGTAAAGCCTTCTATATCGGGGGCGACTCCTGACTTTTATAATGTGTAGGACGTATATTAAATATTCAGTCGCACAACACCACTCCTAAGATGTGCACACTCTTGTTTTAGATCCCTTATTTGGGGGGTAGTTTAGGGATAAAACATTAGTGTCACTGTGCTAATTTGGTCGGTTGTTTCTAAATGATGGCAGCTTCCCGTAGCTGGGAGAACTTACCAGTGTAGCGTGTTGTTTGATGTTCAAATGCTAGGGGGTGTTCCTGCTAAGATGCAAGAACCTACTAGGGGATGAACCTCTGAGTGCAGGCTAATATGCCAGCCTGCCAGCTGGACGGAGTGAGTGATATAACAGACGTGCTTATGTCAGCGGCTCGCTGCTATGCAGTCGAGACGCGTGCGGGAGCACAATGAAACCTGAGCAAGCAATTACTTGGCTACTATTGTCACGGTCAATCGTGACGAGAGTCAGAAAGGTATGAGGATGTAAAGAGGCGTGTAATTATGAATGCAATGTGTAGTTTACTGACCAAGTGTTTATTGGCCAGTGAGTATGAAATTGTAAGTCCCTTTTAGGGGAATGTAAATAATGGTACAAGTTAAGTGTACGAGTTTGTGGATGGGTGTTACAAAGTAAAGGATATCTGAACACTTGCTGATTCTCACCTGATGATAGTAGCTGGAGCAGGGCCTTCGGCAGCACACACTGTATGACAGATAATGCTCCCAAAAGGCCTCTCTTCTTATAGGTCCTGCCGTTGCACAGTCAGCATTCCATTGACGTAGCTGTCCCAGTTAGTTATAGTGTTAATATTTATGAATGTGTTGCAAGTGGTTGGCTAACCTCCCGAGTTGGGTGGCCGCCTCTTGCCGTGTAAAAGCGATGTTCTGGTCTTATGATGTTTGCCAGTTAGGGTGAGTTTTAGTAGAAGATGGGGGGTGGCTCTCAGGGGGTACAGCCCCCCGGGCCTGTACACTCTGAAAGCAGACTATCGATTTATGCGCGTGAAATCGTAACCGATAAGCCCGTAGTGTTGGTTCAATAGCGAGACTTGAGGATCTCAGTGGACGTCCTCAGAGCGCTATTAAACAGGCCAAACCTGCCCTTTCCCCCTCAAGGACGTAAAAGGTTAACCTAAGATAATTATTGGAAGGAAGGAAGCTTGTAGTTTAACGTGACCGTTAATCTGTAGATCATAAGCCACGGGACCTCCTTTTTACGTGGAATCCGAACCACAGGACATGGCATTTCACTTCGAAAATCTCACATGCATTGACCGGGAATCGAACCCGGACCGCCTTGGTGAGAGGCATACAGCTAGACCGCTGAGCCACCACGCCCCAGATAATTATTGATCTAATATTGTACATACATTTCTAAAGCTATAAACACGCACTTTGAGGATGCAAGGCTTTCTTCCTCAGCTTTCTACTCCAGGCGGTGAAGGTCACACTTCACCCATCTAGGGGTGGAATGTAGAACTAGTTACCAGTTCCGACAGTGACAGCAAGAGGGCGCACAAGGTAGCCCCAAAGACTATTTTACAAACCAATTTTTGATGTGTAACTTCTTTCCACTCGATATCTGGATATTTTGGTGGCGCTCGGTTGCTGGACATTTTTGTGGGAGTGATTTTGTGAAAGGGACGGAAGTGCATGGGACGGAAACAATGAGCGCGCGTGGTGGCGGAGATCAGTACAACGACGTACTGTAGCCCATGTGACTATGTGGAATGTATATCGCATACGGTTTAGTTCAAGGTTTGGAGACCCCATTTATGATATTCCCACAATGAATCATCTTCAAGTTGTCGTTCTTTGGTGTGAAAATATTTATTTTATCATATTTGCTGAAAACAAATACGATTTATTAAATCTTCATAATTTTGCTTTATTCTTATTTAATGTAAGCACTCGATGTACTGTCGGCTATGTGGCTATGTGGAATCTATATCGCATCATCAAACACTCCAAACAACGTAGGAATTCAGTATATTAACACCGACTACTAACAATAATTGAAACTTCGTTGGTCTAAACGTATCACTGGGAGAAACCCATTTAATATACCTTCCGCACACCTAATTTTTAATCGCGCCTATACTTGGCAGTGCGCTGATCGGCAAAACGAGGCCATTTTCAATAACACCGCTGGCATGGGTTCACTAACTGGCCGGTATGTAGCGCAACTCGCATCAAGTAGGCAGTGGATTGCTTCCGCCACGGCAAATAACAATTATGATTCATTACGGTCAGGATTTGGCACTGAGTTTTACAAGTAGTTATTTCAATGACCAACAGAGTTCACTGTCAACAAGGGATTTGCGCTCCCGGGACACACATAGTAGGATAACATGTCACATGTTACACATCATATGCGACTACTGTAAGGCTCGTATAATCAGCTGACTGCTGATTACCAAGGCAACAAGTATTCAGCATCTAAACCTGAAGATTTAAATACTAAGTGGAAATACAAACTGTTGTTGCTTATTTTAGGGGCTGCAACATCGTGGTCATATAGCCCCTTGAATTTGGGTGTGTGTGTTAACCTGTGTTATTGTGATGGCTGTACTAGTGTGTGTATTGAGATAGGAATGGGAAGGTGTTGTGTTTCAGCAGAGATTAATACAAAAGGATAGTTTTAATCAATTGTATATTTGGACATAGATTTGGCATGTCCGCCATTACAGGGAATAAACAACTTAGATAGAGGAGCAAGTTAGTGACTGGCGGTCAAACGCAAGTATAATAGTTCCTCTAGGTTGGCGCTGATCGAAACTGGATTACTTAAAAACCCAATACCCTCACTTAATCCAGTTGTCATTTTATCAATCGGATTCGATCGGCAATAATAAATTCATCAATTTGCAAAAATTCAAATGTTTCGACTTAACTAAGCTTTTAGTCAGAACATCTGCAATCATTTTACTAGTACCTTTAAAATCAACCGATACTTCTTGTTTTTCAACTGCATTTTTGACAAAATGATATTTACGTCTATGTGTTTAGACCTTTCTTGTATTTCGCTACATTTGACATTTTTAACAGCTGACTGATTGTCACTAAACAATAAAACTTTACTGTTTTTAAAAATAAGTTTGTAATCGTTTCCCTTTAAAATTTCCTTTAATATTCTATTTAGAATTACTGCCTTTCTTGTACATGTTGCTAAACTGACATACTCCGCTTCCGTTGTTGATAGAGCAACAATACCCTGCTTCTTACTTTCCCAAGAGACGGGGCCATTAGCAAGAAACAAAATGTACCCAGTACATGAAATTCTATCAGCTTTTTCGCTAGCAAAATCTGCATCTGCATATCCTATTAAAGAGCTGCCCGATTTGCTGTAAACTATTTTGAAATCAATCGTACCCTTCAAATAACGTAACACCCGTTTTGCATATTCCCAGTGTTCCCTAGTGTAACATGTGTTATAACGACTTAGTTTTCCAACAGCATAGGCAATGTCTGGTCTACTACAGACCGCTGCATACAATAAACTGCCCAGTAACGCTTGATATGGTACATCAGGACATTTACTTGGATCTCCTTTGGGCGGATCTAACTTAGGTTCCATAGGAGTATCCGCTATTTCGCAATCTAGCATATCAAAACGAGACAAAATTGTTTTTATGTACTGTTCCTGATCTAACGTGATTCCCTTTTCTGATCTCTGCACTCTCATACCTAAAACACTTTTAGCTTCCCCTAAGTTTTTAATTTCAAAATTTTTCTTAAGTGACTTTTCTAGACTGGTAATAATTGTTTCATTCTTACAAAACACAAGGAAATCATCCACGTACACAGCTATTATGCAAAGTAAATTTCCGCTTCCCTGAACATAAATACATGGTTCAGTTGAAACTTTGAATCCTAATGTCATTAGGACATTTCTACATTTATCATACCATGATTTGGAAGCCTGTTTAAGACCATAGATGGCTTTCTTTACTAAGCAAACTTTGTTTTCAGAGCCCAGCTCTGTAAAACCTTCTGGCTGTTCCATAAAAAGAGTCTCTGTCAAATCTCCATTCAGGAACGCAGCTGTGACATCCAGATGATAAATATTTAACCCAATCTCAACTGATAGTGCTATCATCATTCGTAATGCCGAATAACTTATAACTGGAGAAAATGGTTCCTGATAATCCACACCATATCTTTGTGAATATCCCTTAGCAACTATTCTTGCTTTAAAACGCTCCAATTTTCCTGCAGCATCAATCTTTTGTTTAAAAACCCATTTACATTTTATAGGAATCTTTCCATCTGGCAAATTTACCAGTTCAAAAACTACTTTGTCCTTTAAATTTTTTAACTCTAAATTCATTGCCTCTTTCCATTGAATTTTATTTTCCGACCCTAAGGCTTCTTGCACTGTTTGTGGATCATTATGAGCGGGTAAGCAGTCACAAAAGTTTCCACTCATTGACGTTAAATAAGTAACGTGATCTGGAAATATCTTAGGAACCCTTGATCTAATAGGATACCGTCTGATTGATTCATCTTGCACAATCTCTACTGTCTCACTCATATCAGACTTATTATTCTCAGAAGTCTCATTACAAATAATCTAGTCTTCTTCTAAACTTGCATGACCCCAACTATCACTATTTATAACGTTTGCATTTTTATCGTTAACTTCCGTATTCGCGTTATCATCTTTGGCCTCACTATTTTCTTCGATTGTAACCGCAAAATCGACTTTTGGTAACAACGTTCGAAAATCTGTTTTGTCACCCTCACTGGTTTCAGACTCTCTGCAGATGAAATTGTTTTCAAAAAAAACAACATCTCTAGATTTTAATTGCTTATATCCCTTTTCTGGATCCGCTAGTAGATAACCCTTTGATTCCTCGCAATAACCCACAAATACACATTTCTTGGATTTAGAATCAAACTTGGTTCTATGTTCTTTTGGAATATGCGCATAGGCCACACAGCCAAACACTCGTAAATTCCCTAAATCTACTTGCTTTCCGAACCATTTCTCTTCCGGTACTTCATTTTTTTAGCGCTTTAGTTGGAGATCTGTTTTTAAGGTATACAGAAGTCCTGCAAGCTTCTACCCACAACTTTTTAGATAGGTTTGCTTCTAGAAGCATAGGTCTTGCTTTCTCAACTATTGTACGGTTGACTCTCTCTGCAAGTCCATTTTGCTCTGGAGTGTAAGGGATATTAGTTTCGTGCCTAATACCACAGTTTTCAATTTCTCGTTTCATTTTAGAATTGACATATTCTGTTCCATTGTCAGTACGTAGGCATTGAATCTTACACCCTGTTTCATTTTCAACTTTTGCCTTAAATATTTTAAAATACTCAGACACTTGATCTTTGCTCTTAAGAAAATAAATGAACGTTTTTCTTGAGAAATCATCTGTAAACGTTAAAAAATATTTTTCTCCATTAACTGAGGGTGGTGTCATTGGCCCACACAAATCAGAGTGCACTATTTCCAATTTGCGGGTAGTTTTCTCATGTCGAGGATTTTTTGTTTGGAAAGGTTCCCTGCATTGTTTACCTTCAACGCAAGCGATACATGGTTGAAACGGCGTTGTTCTATCCAGTTTCATACCAGTAGCCCTAGTTTCTAACAAAGCCATATTTTTGTGTCCTAGGTGACCTAACCTTTTGTGCCATAATATTTGGCCATTCTTTTCCTCCAATAAACTAGACATCGCCCTAGCTTCATTACTTTCTTCTTTCCGGTTGACTACAATACTTTTCGCATCTAACGTATAAACTCCACCTTCTTCGGAACCAGTAGCAATTAGTTCCCCTGTAATCTTTAAATTTGCTGCGTCAAATATCTGACAGCTCTTCTCTTTAAATATTACACAAGCACCGTTTCTAGTCATACAACTCACTGAGAGTAAATTAGACGAAAGCTTCTGTACATAATAAACATTTTTAAGCTCCTGATCGTTGCCCTGAACTAAGCTAATAGTTGCACTGCCTTTTCCTGCTGTGCCAATCTTTTCATTATTTGCAACAGTTACCTCAAGATTATCTTTCGAGTTAGAACTAAAGTAATTTAATAAATCAATATCATTTGTCATATGAGCTGAAGAACAAGAATCTACGTACCATTTTTCTGGTTGATCATTAGATGCCATGGCCATGAGCCACGCATTTGCCCTTCCTTTATTTTTGCCGTTGGCTCTCTTACTGGAGTCATCTCCTCTAGAAACTTGCGCAACTTTATTATTTTGAGAACAATCCCTTGCTAGATGTCCGTAATTATTGCACCTAAAACATTTCACTTTATTAATATAAAATGTATTATTCTTACGTTTGCCACCATGATTTGAAGGATTAGAGGATGTTTGACTATTAGGTTTGACTTTGTGTTTAGTATTAAATGCCACCGCAGTCTCCTTGACTTCCAACGAACTTCGATAACCTTCTTGGAGTAGCTTTTGCTTGACAGTTTCGGTATTCAGTTTTCCAGTAGCTGTGTTTTCAATTGCCATTCTAAAAGGTTTATAATCTTCTGTTAATCCTCTCAACATGAGTACGGCAACAAATTCATCGTCAACTTCCTTCCCCATACTTCTCAGTTTTGCACTTATTTCGGTAAATCGCTGAACATAGGCCTCCATATCCTTTGAATTCGCCAAACTAATATCAAATAATTGGTCTATGAGAGCAATATGCCGATTAACGCTTTTATTCTCGTAGGTTGTTTTTAAGTGGTCCCATATCGCTTTTGGGGTTTTAATGTTAGCAATTTCCATTTTAGGTCCATTATCTAATAGCATATAAATCTTGGCTCTAGTACGTTGGGCCTGCTTCTTTTGCTTTTCCGACGCAGTCGATGCAAGGTTAAACTCCACATACATCCGCAAATCCTCATGCAAAAGACACATCTCCATATCCATCGCCCATGTCTCATAATTTGCGCCTCCATGCAATTTTTCGATTTGCGGCAACGAATTGCCAAATCCGCCATTACCGGCCATTTAACAATTTTTTAAATAAATAAAAGTTCAAAACTTACAGTAATATGTCCGTCCACTTCCTTTGTACTCTGGGCCTCATAACCTGTTGTGTTTCAGCAGAGATTAATACAAAAGGATAGTTTTAATCAATTGTATATTTGGACATAGATTTGGCATGTCCGCCATTACAGGGAATAAACAAAAGAGTACATTTTTATATAACTTAGATAGAGGAGCAAGTTAGTGACTGGCGGTCAAACGCAAGTATAATAGTTCCTCTAGGTTGGCGCTGATCGAAACTGGATTACTTAAAAACCCAATAGAAGGAGGCTGGCATGGCCTTAAGTTAGGAACCTGGAGTAGAAGTGGGGGAAACCACTTCCAGAATGGCCGCGGTAGGAATCGAACCCGCCTCTTCTGAGTTTTGCTTCACGAGGCTGAGTGTACCCCTTTCCAGCTGTCAGAGCCAACAATGCTAGCCACTACAGTTCAGTTGGTTTTAACCCAAGAGAATATAATGAGTGGACTTGTTTTGTTTCAGCTGATGATGCTGTATAACAATGAAGAGATTGAGTACCACCTTGGACCACAACTAGCAGCCTATGTCTAGCATCCAAGCTCCCTTTAAATGTTGTAAATAAAGTAGTTTTAAGAGAAACAGTTGTATTCTTTCTACATCTTACTTCAGCAGTCATCAGAGCCTCCGTGGCTCAGGCGGCAGCACGTCGGCCTCTCACCACTGGGTCCGTGGTTCAAATCCCGGTCACTCCATGTCAGATCTGTGCTGCACAAAACGGAGGCAGACAGGTTTTTCTCCGGGTACTCCGGTTTTCCCTGTCAAAATTTCATTCCAGCAACACTCTCCACTATCATTTCATTTCACCTGTCATTCATTTAATCATTGCCCCAGAGGAGTGCGACAGGCTTCGGCAGCCGGCACACTTCATATCCTCGCCGCTAGATGGGGGCTTCATTCATTCCATTCCTGACCCGGTCGGAGACTGGAAGCAGGCTGTGGATTTTCACTTCAGCAGTCATCAGTTGGGGTCAGGCTTGCCACAATCTTGAAAACACAAGGATGTTGAGGATATCGGTCCGTGACTGGAGAACTTCCTTTAAGAATGATTTTACACAAGTTATATCGACATCACCGGACAGTTGATCAATACCTTTACGACAGCAATAGGGCACGGCATTTACATCCACCAGGCCAAACCGAAACTCTAGGCAATGAACAAAAGTGTTTCTTTACTCTTTACGAACTAATATAGGCTACCAGAGTAAGTACTATTTGCAATGAAAACTTTAGACAGAACGACCCAAAGAGAACTTGTTGAAGGATATACGAGGAGTGATCAGAAACTAAGGTTACACATCCTGCAGTGTAAAGTGTACATTATACTTCATACAACCAACGGATAGTAGGCTCCATACATTAGACATGGTCTCCATAGTGGTTTCAGCTCTTGTCACTTCCTGGGGTGAATTTGAATATTCCCTCCTGTCCTTGCGTGTTCAGCCACGTTGTGTGTCACCTAATCGTCTGAAGCGAATCATCGACCTCCTAGGAGCTTCTTCAAGTAAGGAAACAGGTGAAAGTCGCTTGGAGCGAGGTCCGGGCTGTAAGGAGGGTGGTCAATGATGTCCCAGCGAAACCGCTTCAACAGCGTGGTGGTCTTCTGGGCTGTGTGAGGCTGCGCGTTGTCTTGAAGGAAGATGACGCCCTCGGTGAGAAATCCTGGCCATGGTTATATGTTTCGCCTACAGAAATGAGTCGTCATTAGTTGTTTACCTACAACTAGCGCTGTAGGTGGCGGGTGGCTGAAACTCTGCACAGTTACCAACACACTATTAATTTCTCCTTAACAGACGAAACTGCAGAAATATTGGCCGTGTCCTCTCAGTATACTAGATGTGTAAACACAGACGCATTTCTCTCGAGTTTCAAAATGCTCGCAAACATGGGACGATAACCGTCACGGATAAGAACTGTCCGGGACGCGGGACTGTTCCATAAAATCCGGGACGTCTGTCAAACCTGGTTGGAACTGATATAAAAAAGAAAATCTCGTACATTTTCTCTGCTGCAAGCTAAAGCATAGAATGTTTAGAGGTTTCTGATGTGTGAGCTGCTTTGTACTTTGCTGCATCGCTGGTTGTAGAGTGGGGCGGGAACCAACAATTACTCCCTGAAAGATAAGTTCCATGAATTATTTATACAGGACACTTCTCTAACAAGTTTGGTGGCGTAGTTGGTAGCTTCTATGCCCAAGATCTTAGGTTCAAACCCAGCCAAAGTCATCGGATTTTTTAGGAGCGTTACAAATCCTTCCTTCGGAGGGGAAGTGAAGCCGGCGGGCCCATGTCATAGATTTATGGCATGTAAAGGAACCTTCCACTAATTAAATTTTTTGTGAAGCTAAATTTTCAGGTTATATTTCATTGAAACGCTCTATCAAAGTTCCAACGTATATATCAATGACATCTGGTAGCGAAAGTTGGAACTACTTGAAATTGAACGGAACTTGTAGCTCACCTTCTGGGTGTCCGCATCGAAGAAGCTACAGCCTCGCACACTCCCCGCACTAAAAGCCATACGATAAATGGGGTGGGGGTTTAATTGTATGACATGTTTGCTCATCAAGTGAGCATCATCAGATCCAAGTACAAACCTTTTCATTTGAGACTGTCTTGCCTTTCAGTGTCTAGTCTAGTCTGCAAGCCTCCACGATCCCCTATTAGCCTCGTCTGCTTCTACACCTCTCACTTGGAAATCGTTCAACACTGAATCTAACCATGCCCTCCTAGGTCTACCTCTACTTCTCTTACCCTCTACGGCAGAGCTCATTAACTTAGGTAATCTCTCCTCCCCTATTCTCATCACATGTCCCCCCTCCCCCCAATTTGAGTTGGTTCATACAAACAGGGTGTTCATTTCTAACTCTATTACAATTACCTCCCTACCATTGCTCCCATCTATTTGTCCCAGCAATCAAAGCAGATATTCTGAGCTCTCGCTCCCATACAGCAATTACTGAGCGATGTAGGGAGAGTTTGGTCGCTACACTAACTTCTTTTTTGCAGAATACTGTAGATCACAACTGAGAATTCACTGCACAACCCGTCTTTATTTCCTTCCCCATACGACCATCCTGAGAGAATGTTCCACCTGCTATACAAGACAGAATTGTTCTATAAAACACTACCAAAGCACACATTGGTTATGTGAAGAACAGCTCAAATTCATACACATAAACGGGAGAACAGCATCAGGCTTAAGGCCTGGACAAAATAACTACCTTAAGAGAAGCTTAGACTGAAAGGATTGGGCTGAGGAAATGCGGCCTGGTTCTTTCAATACCTTACTGAACATTGAGAGTAAATACAATATTTTTATTTATATGGTGAAACTCGCAATCACATTAATAAATAAGATTTAATTAAAAAATTAATTATGTTGGCCCGCCTGGGGCAATTGCAAATGTTCATTAATTTTAATTAGGTTGGCACAGCCATGTGCTATTAGACAAAAGTTCATTCTGCTTGATGCACACACAAATTCAATATATTCTTGCACTTGCTAGCAAAAACACTCAAAACGAAGATTATTAAAACAATAATAAAAGGCAGAAACTTATCTTTTAGTGGCGATGACTAGAAAGCATACTGACGGAGACTGCCGTGGCCAACGCTTGATTTTTAGCAGTAAAATTTGAGATGTCCAGCATCAGGAAAATAACCTCGCCAGGCCGATCTTCTTCTTCACCAGCGTTGTACATTGTTTAACATCGTTAGGTTTGATGTTATTTCTTGAATGCCAAATAACATGGCGTTTATAACTGCGATTTGGCGCAGCTTCTTGCGGTTTGGAGTAAAGTGTAGAATGCACTTTCTCAGTGCAGAAGTTCTCTGCTGTTGCGGTGCATGGTAGTTTCAACCATGAAATGTAGCTTAGGCCTGAAAATTAGAATGCCCCGGAGAAGGACGGAAAGCACGAATGCCTATCGCAGGTTGAAGAAGGCCGAAGAAAGTTGAAGAAGGAATGCGGATGGGGAGCAAAACGCCGCCACTTAAATAATAGCATCATAGAAGCGTCTGGAAGCCTACAGGCTGGCGGGCGATGATTGGCCAGGGCAAGCTGTGACGTCCGTCAGGCAGGAAGGCAGCAAGCAAGGTGACACCCCTTTCAGTATGAAGCGTATGCTGGAGGCGCATGACCTTAAACATGCTGAGGTAAGAGTCTTAGATGTATATAGAGTGAACACTAGTAATAGACAATATAATATTGACAGAAATGAATAAATACATATTGCTCGTTCGGTGGTCTCAAAAGCATTTGACCGACAAATGCAGCACGAAAGAAAAACACACTATAAACATCACGAAAGTGATCATGCTCCGAGACCCCGAAAGAAAACAATCAAAGAATCAGTTGGAAAAAATATGAACAACAATGAAAGAAGATGACACTAAGCCTCAACAGGCAAGATAGCAACCATAGAAATTGGTCTAGTATAGACACCTTTACTAGTGAGAACATCTACAACTCTCACATGCTTATCACGACCCAGATGGCAGTGAGTTACTCTACCAATATTCCATACGAGAGGGGGACTTGGATCTCGCAAAAGAACCATATCTCCCACTCGCACATCAGGCTGGGAAAGCTGCCACTTCTCTCTTCTGTTAAGTGAGCTGAGATACTCCAGCTTCCAACGGCGCCAAAAAGAGTTTCGCAAAGATTCTAACTTTCTCCAGAAAATAGGTAACCAGAGATCACAGCGTCGACTCAGCAAAGGAGGCGTAGAAGCTAAAGAACAGCCTATTAAAAAATGGCTAGGTGTTAACGGAAGAAGATCTTTAGGATCGTTAGACAAAGGCGTGAGCGGCCTAGAATTTACGATACCCTCAACCTGAATAATTATAGAATTGAATTCCTCATAGGAAAGGATGGCTGAACCAAGGGTTTTCTTCAGCTGTCTCTTCGTGAGCTTTATGCAAGATTCCCAACGGCCACCATGATGGGGGGCGTAAGGGGGAGTGAAATGCCATTTGAATCCCTTAGCATGAGAAAAATTAGAAAACTGTTCCTTAGCAGAAGGAGAGGTAAGTGCAGTTTTCCAAAGATCAAAAGTACTAACAAAAAAATTTGCGTTATCTGAGAAAACCTCAGAGGGAACACCCCTTCTAGCAGCAAATCTAGAAAAGGCTGCTATAAAATAAGGAGTAGAAGCACTTGTAACCAACTCAAGGTGAATGGCTCCTGTCACCATGCACACAAATAAAGAAATATAAAGTTTACCTAACAACTTTCGCTTAGATGAAGGGGAATTAACTTGATAGGCATAAGGACCAGCATAATCGATACCCGTAAGGGCGAAAGGCTTACTAGGTTCGGAACGAAAATATGGTAAATTTCCCATAATTTGCATGATTGGCTGGGGCTTGGACTTGAAACAAGGTATACATTTCCGAATAACAGAAGAAACTTCATGAACACCGTTAATGAGCCAATATTGCTCGCGAATTAATCAAAGCAAGGTGCGGGTGCCAGCGTGCAAATTCTGATAATGAAATTTCTTTACGATGAGAGTAGTAATAGGATGTCTAGAAGGGAGAATAATGGGATGTTTTTTCTCATCTGAGTAACTAGAATTTTCTAGCCTGCCCCCCACCCTTATTAATCCATCTTGGTCCAAAAAAGGGGTGAGAGGTAACAGCCTACTAGACTTTGGCAGAGCTTTTTTGCTTAAAAGCGTCTGTTACTCAAGAAAGAATACTTCTTGTTGCATAAGAAACAAGATTCTACGAGTAGCAAATTCCAATTCCATTTTAGTGAGAAAGGGTTGCGGTTTCACAGGCTGATCAAGAACAAGAAATTTCCATCGAAATAAATATGCTACCACACGAATTAATTTATTAAATGAAGAGTAACGCTGAAAAAGACTAGTAGCAATAGAAGTTAGAAAAAGGGAAGCGGTAACAATGCGAGCATCAGGAACATCTTCTGCGAGCGGATCAGATGAACGAGGCCAACAAGAAAAATCCTGACTGAGCCACGCCGTACCATTCCAGTATAGTTTGAGAGAAATTAATTTCTTGGGCAAGCAGCCACGTGAAATTATATTAGCGGGGTTTTCTTTCCCCGGAACATGATTCCATTGGTCAAAATGAGACAACTCTTGTATTTTAGAAACGCGATTAGCCACAAAAGGGGTCCAATGCGAAGAAGGTTTTGAAATCCAAGCTAACACGATGGAAGAATCACTCCAAAACCACGTGCTCGAAAATTTCAAATTTAAACTGATTTTAAATTTACTGGCTAATTCCACAGCCATTACAGCAGAACATAATTCCAATCTAGGCAAAGATATGGATTTGAGTGGGGCTACCTTTGATTTTGACAAATTAAATTGGAAAATCCGGGTAAAGTATGGGAAGGGCGGCCTACTAAGTAGGCGCAGCAACCGTATGCCTTTTCAGAACTATCTGCAAATACGTCCAAATCGAAATACTGACATGAAAGGTCGGAAATTAAAGTGCGGGGAATAGAAATTTGAGAAAGATCTAACAAACTCTTGCGGTATTTCAACCACTCATCTAAAAGGGGGGAGGGTACCTTTTCATCCCAACCAATTTTCAATAACCAAAGTTTTTGTAAGAAAATTTTTGCAGTAATAACCACCGGAGCAATGTACTGCAAGGGATCAAAAACTCTTGCTATTTCCGATAATAATTGCCTTTTCGTTTGAGAGTGAAACTCAGATAAGTGTACCTGATATGAAAAGGTATCTGAAACAGGAGACCAAAAAACACCCAAGGTTTTAATAGCTGATTCCTCAGTAGGAAGCGCAACACATTTGTCAACAGGAGTTGCTTGTGAAAAGTTAGATAAAAATTCGGTTGAATTCGAGTTCCACTTATGAAGGGTAAATCCACCACCAGAAAGAAGAGAATTTAAATCTTCACAAACAAGAAGTGCTTCAGAGATATTAGGAAAAGAATACAAAAAATCATCTACATAGAATGCAGTTTTCAATACTTCAGAAGCAAGAGGATGAAAAAGATGACCATCTTGTTCGGCCAACATATGAAGAGATCGTATTGCGAGAAAAGCAGACGGCTTAAGACCGTATGTCACTGTTCTTAAACGAAATATTTTTATAGGTTTTGCATTGTCGTCTCGCCACAAAATTCTTTGCAAATCACGTTGTTCTGAATTTACTAGAATTTGCCTCTACATTTGCTTAATGTCAGCAAGGACAGCAATGGGGAATAGACGAAAGTTAAGTAAAACTAAAGTAAGATCTGTCTGAATAGCGGGTCCAGAATGCAGAGTGTCAATGAGAGAAACACCATTAGCATCTGGAGATGACCCATTAAAAACCACTCTTATCTGTTCTCGGGTGGAAGAATTTTTCCAAACCGGATGATGATTAAGATATACTATTTCTTTAGGAGGATTACTAATTTCTTCAGATTTTGGAACTACTTCCATGTGATTTGCTGATTCGTATTCTTCCATGAAGGAAGTATACTGAGTTTTTAAGAGAGCATCTTTTTTAAAGCGATTTTCAATTGCGAATAAAGCTTTGAGAGCTCTGGAATGTGATTCTGTAATAATAGGGGGGTTAGAAATGCGAGGAAGAGTAACCACGAATCTGCCTTCAGTAGTGCGAACAGTGGTTTCTACGTAGAATGTTTCACAGATCTCATTATTGCAAGAATGCGGTGAGGTGACTTGAATGTCTTCAATGTCCCAGAACTTAATTAATTCTTGATTTAAATCAGCACCAACAAAATAACAATGAGATTTCTGTTGAACGGGGTTGCCCAGTGGCAATCCAACCAAAATCGGTTCTACGAAAGAAACATCACGAGCAACTTTAACCTTTTCCGGATGTAAACATTGCCAAAAAATGCTGGCACTTAAAAGAATTTCTACAGATGAAGCTCTGTTGAAATTCGGATCTGCAAGTTGCAAATGATGCGGAATATTCCAACCCTGGACTTGAAACGAAGTAATGGGAGTGTCATTACCTATGGAATTGATAATTAAAAAATCTAAATTTGAATGAATGCCGAGATTATTGGAATCTTTTACATCCACTTTAGCATAACTCAGAGATTGCGATTTAGAACCATTAATTCCTGTAACTTCTATAGAAGTAGGGCACATTTGTAGACCTAACTTGCGAACTAGCGATTCACTGATAAAATTGTTAGTTGCAGCATTATCCAACAATCCTCTTACCGAAACCCATTTTCCGTGAACATTCTTCACTAGAATTTGGACAGTGGACAATAAAACTTGAGTTTTACTGAACGAAACAGAGATTTGAGTAAAAGACTGAGCGTTATTCGGCAAAGTCTCAGAATTAGATTTAGCGGATGAACTATTGGTTGCTAATGACCGCGATCTTTCATGTCTATGCAGGAGAGTATGATGCTTTGCTTTACAGTGAAAACATAACCGTTCAGAACAACAATTGCTTATCATGTGTGTCCCTGATAGACAATTAAAGCAGTGCTTGTGGGTCGTAATTAATTTGCGTCTTTCATCCACAGATAAAGATTTAAATTGAGCGCATTGGTACAAGTTATGTGGTTGTTGACACAAAACACAAGCTTGTACTTGATTGGGAGACCGAATATTGGTAGAAAAGGCATGTGACCTTAGTACTCTCTGAGTGGGGCTGATGACCTTACTATTAGAAGGAGGTTTAAAGGTGGAGCTACTCTTTTGGCTGGCTACAGCGGAGAGAATTTAGCAATTCGCCTTTAAGAATTTAATATTAGCTTCGTAGGTACACAATGAATGTTGCGACAGCTGCTTCCCAATCTTTTAAAGTTTTAGTGTCTAATTTAGCAGAAATAAGATGAATCAAAAATAGATCCCAATAGTCAACTGGTTGCGCCAAATTTGCAAGCGCACGAATATGAAGTTCTGCAGCATCGATCAGATTACGAAGCGAGGCAAGATTATCAGCTTGAACAATAGGTAAATTTAATAAACCCTGTATGTGACGTTGAGTTTTTAAACGAGTGTTCCCAAACCGATCTCTGAGAAGAGCCAAAGCAACTTCATAATTTTCACTTGTCAACGTAAGCTCTTGGATGAGTTTAAGTGCGTTGCCTTGCAAGGACAAACGCAAATAATGAAACTTCTGTATTGAAGGAAGAGAATCGTTTTCGTGAATCAATGAATTGAATAATTCAAAAAATGGTTCCTATGCAGTTTCATCTCCGGTAAATTTAGGTAATTCTATTTTCGGTAATATAACACGGGAAGGAAAAGAAGAAGATTCTGAAGGAGTTTTCTCCTGCTTTTCCTGCAATGTTTAACTTCTTAAAAGTTGCTTTGCGTCTGCGAACCCTTTATAATATAAATTTTCAACCTCACAGCGGTCACTTTGCTGGTCGGGATCCTTGGTCTCAATATTACTTTGGATCTCATCATATTTCTCAAAGGCCTGTTCATAACCTTACAGTCTTTAAGAAATTATGTCACTATTACGTTCTTTTTCCGTGAGCTCATATAGAAAAGTGCGAAAACGCGTTAACTTGCCTTTGACAGAAGCTCTGGCATTAATGAGTTTCTCGTCAATCGGCATTATGAAAGTTTGTTGTGTACTCACGACTATACTGTGAGCTGGTACACCTTGCTTCGGAAGAAGTTGACAGTCTGCCAGAAAAGAGAGTGCGGCTTCCCTTGCGGTGAAATGCGGGCCTGCTGTTTGTCTCCCTTCTCAGTGCCAACCATATACACTCGAGCTGAAACTTTCGAAGTATAATAGAAAACACAATTTTTAAAATATTAACACACTCAATGTTCAGTATGGCATTTAAATTTTGAATTAGTTCCAACATTAATTAATTTGAAGATTTTGTTAAACAGAATGTTTACAAGCATTCCGGTTATCGGCATCAAATGGTTATGTGAAGAACAGCCCAAATTCATACACATAAACGGGAGAACAGCATCAGGCTTAAGGCCTGGACAAAATAACTACCTTAAGAGAAGCTTAGACTGAAAGGATTGGGCTGAGGAAATGCGGCCTGGTTCTTTCAATACCTTACTGAACATTGAGAGTAAATACAATATTTTATTTATATGGTGAAACTCGCAATCACATTAATAAATAAGATTTAATTAAAAAATTAATTATGTTGGCCCGCCTGGGGCAATTGCAAATGTTCATTAATTTTAATTAGGTTGGCACAGCCATGTGCTATTAGACAAAAGTTCATTCTGCTTGATGCACACACAAATTCAATATATTCTTGCACTTGCTAGCAAAAACACTTAAAACGAAGATTATTAAAACAATAATAAAAGGCAGAAACTTATCTTTTAGTGGCGATGACTAGAAAGCATACTGACGGAGATTGCCGTGGCCAACACTTGATTTTTAGCAGTAAAATTTGAGATGTCCAGCATCAGGAAAATAACCTCGCCAGGCCGATCTTCTTCTTCACCAGCGTTGTACATTGTTTAACATCGTTAGGTTTGATGTTATTTCTTGAATGCCAAATAACATGGCGTTCATAACTGCGATTTGGCGCAGCTTCTTGCGGTTTGGAGTAAAGTGTAGAATGCACTTTCTCAGTGCAGAAGTTCTCTGCTGTTGCGGTGCATGGTAGTTTCAACCATGAAATGTAGCTTAGGCCTGAAATTTAGAATGCCCCGGAGAAGGACGGAAAGCACGAATGCCTATCGCAGGTTGAAGAAGGCCGAAGAAAGTTGAAGAAGGAATGCGGATGGGGAGCAAAACGCCGCCACTTAAATAATAGCATCATAGAAGCGTCTGGAAGCCTACAGGCTGGCGGGCGATGATTGGCCAGGGCAAGCTGTGACGTCCGTCAGGCAGGAAGGCAGCAAGCAAGGTGACACCCCTTTCAGTATGCGAGCGTATGCTGGAGGCGCATGACCTTGAACATGCTGAGGTAAGAGTCTTAGATGTATATAGAGTGAACACTAGTAATAGACAATATAATATTGACAGAAATGAATAAATACATATTGCTCGTTCGGTGGTCACAAAAGCATTTGACCGACAAATGCAGCACGAAAGAAAAACACACTATAAACATCACGAAAGTGATCACACATCGCCAATCACGAATGTTTGCGGCCCTCCAACACTAACCCATTAATCGTACGGAAAAATTTTACAAAGAAATTTGATCAACACGCCTATTCACACAAAATTTTGAAAAAAGTAGTTCTTACAAAAAATGCAATGGAATAAAATATAGTGAACCCTCGCTGTTTCGAGCCTCACTAATTCGGAATTCGAATATTTCGGACAGGTTTCCATCGCCACAGTTCTGCGTTAGACATCGTTCGCACCGAGGCCATCACATCCCCCTCCCTTCCCGTTCACTGCACTCACAGCCAATAATAAGTACCGTGGTCACAAGCACGCAACAAAGGCAGTGCCTGCTCGGCTCACTTACAAGTGCCATAGTGTTGTCCTCGCTAGAATACAGTAACCAAGGGGGAAATATCGCTAAGTTTACAAGACAAAATGTACCGTATCTAGGGAAACCCTTTGGATATGTATTGTAACTTTAATTTACTAGAGGAAAGTCACCAAAATTGGATCTCCATTTTGTTTTTTACCTGTATTGTTATTAATATCATCGTTTTAAAATTTGAATTTTAGCTAGATGAGTTCTTTGATATATTTTCCAACATTGTAACTGGTTCTGATTAACTTATAACAGCGCAGATTTTCCTATGAAATGTTTTCATTAAAAGTAGCAAAAGTGACGTCTGGGAAAAAGGTTGCCAATGTTGTACCCCTCTTAAGAATGAGCGTAAAATCACATGAAACCACTAGAAAAGTAATGAAGAACGTGAAAATACTTCTTTTTTACAATATATAATGTCTTGTTAGGAACATAGCTTATTGTTATGACCACAAAATACAGAAACCGACCACTTTGAGAGTTTCCCATTCTCTCCCGCGGGGACTGATATTTCTTTTCGGCCATCTGAAAGAATATTTTGATTGGCTTAAATAAAAACCAAGAATTTTTAATTTGGATTTCAGGACTCCAACTCAGGGATATTAGGAGTCCGACTTAGGATAGCCGCGGGGGTCCTACTTAGGCCATCTTGTACTCGATATTTTCGAGGCTATGAAAAAGAAATTGAATAGGTATTTCGACAAGCTAATACCACATTTACCAAGTGTATCGCTTACTAAAGACAGTACTGAAAAGACAATGTGACTTACCCTCTTTAAAATATAAAACAATCACTCTTCCATGAGCACGTGTATAAACATCCACTCACATGAAAACCAGTAATGGCGGAACTGACGGGATACTCCCCACAGTCCAGTGCTGCCACTTCCACAACACAACATTTCCTTTCATACCTTCACATTTAATCTTGTGCCACCATGCGACAGCACCAGCAGGGGTCCGACTTAGGGACTCGGGTCCGACTTTGGTCATATATCATGTTCATCCAATCTTTCTTTAACAATTCCATACATTGTATATTATATTCCTAAGAATATTATTAATAATATCGTATGGCCTCGGGGATTCGGGTGCAAGATTTGTTATTTGACGCACAGAGGGCAGCTTGCATGTCAAACTTTGTCGTTCCTTGGAGGGCTATGAAAGTCAAGGAGGTTAGATATCTAGGCTCCTTGACACTATAGCGCTTTCTAGTAGAGAAATGAGGAACTTTGTGTTGGCGGAAAATCCCGAGATTAATTTTGCCATTATAATTTTGCCTACTGAATTCACGTGGGTTCTTTAACATGCCAACAACTTATCACATGCGTGCCGTGATTTTTGCCGCCTTTCAAAAATCCCTTACGACGACCAGGAGCGAACTCCGACACGCACCGTGGCAAGCTACGGCATAGCTTCGTATAACTGTATTTTAAAAAACATTTCTATAATTTGGACTAGACCTCGCATTGCCCCCATTGGTTTACATTCACTCACTCAGAAGGCTTCCATGGGACACGAAGACCCCGCACCGATCTCACGAAATAACTCCACTGAACTCTGTTCTTGCCACTTGTCCACATTCACAAGTCTACAAAGTTTGGAGATTTCATTTTTCCAGGAACTATGTGGTCTTCCTACTGGCCTTTTCCCTCTCGGTTCTTCTTTAAAGATTTGTAAGATTTGAAAGCCTCTGACAGATAGGGAAGAAAAGGTTGAGAGATGGAAAGCTTACATAGAGTGTTTATATAAGGGAAAGGAGATTGAGAATCGTGTAATGGAAAGGGAGGAGGAAATTGATGAGGATGCGAAGGGAGATTTAATATTGAGATCAGAATTTGATAGAGCTTTGGAAGACTTAAGCAGGAACAAAGCACCAGGCATAGATGATATACCGATTGAGTTGCTACGCTGCATAGGAGATGAAGGTCTGATCAGGTTATTTCACTTGGTGTGTAGGATTTATGAGACAGGTGAGGTACCCCCTGATTTCAAGAAGAATGTTATCATCCCTATACCAAAGAAAGTGGGAGCTGACAGATGTGAAGATTACCGTACAATCAGCTTGATTACTCATGCTTCAAAGATCCTGTCTAGAATAATTTACAAGAGGACTGAAAGCCAGATAGAAACGGAGTTGGGTGAAGACCAGTTTGGTTTCAGGAGAAATGTAGGGACAAGGGAAGCTGTACTAAGTCTTAGGATGATTTTGGAAGGTAGAATAAGGAAAGATAAGAGAACGTTCATGGCTTTTGTAGACTTAGAAAAAGCTTTTGATAACGTTGATTGGACTAAATTGTTTGACATTTTGAAATCGATTGGAATAAAGTACAGGGATAGGAGGGTGATATACAATCTATAGAGAAACCAGACAGCAGTCATTCGAGTTGAAGGACATGAGAGAGAAGCTGGTATTCAGAAAGGTGTAAGGCAAGGCTGCAACTTATCACCCATACTTTTCAATCTTTACATTGAACAAGCAATGAAGGAAATTAGAGAAAAATTTAAAGTGGGAGTGAAGATTCAAGGAGAAATAATTTCAACTCTGAGATTTGCTGATGACATAGTCATCTTGGCCGACAAGCCTGAGGATTTGAATGAGTTTTTGAATGGTATGGACTCCGTCTTACAGAAAGAATTCATGATGAAAATTATTAAATGTAAAACAAAAATACTGGAATGCAGCCGAAATAAATCAGAAACCTCTATGGAGATCAAATTGACAGGTGAAAAGCTGAAGGAAGTAGAAGACTTCTGTTACTTAGGAAGTAGAATAACCGGTGATGGACGAAGCAAAGAGGATATAAAAAGTAGGTTGGCTCAGGCAAAGAAAGCTTTTCTACAAAAAAGGAATCTGCTGACATCGAATATAGATTTAGGTATTAGGAAGTCATTTTTGAAAGCCTTTGTAAGGAGCGTGGCGCTCTATGGAAGTGAAACTTGGACTATTGGTGCAGCAGAAAAGAGGAGAATAGAAGCATTTGAAATGTGGTGTTACAGGAGAATGATGAAGATCAGATGGGTAGATAGGGTTACAAACATAGAGGTATTAAGACGAGTGGGAGAGGAGAGATGTTTCTGGTGACTGCTAATGAAGAGAAGAGATAGGTTGGTAGGACACATACTAAGACACCCAGGAATAGCAAGCTTAGTTATGGAAGGAAGGGTCGAGGACAAGAACTGTAGGGGTAGACCAAGGTTAGAATATGTTAAACAGATTGCCTCAGATGTAGGGTGTGGTAGTTATGTAGAGATGAAACGATTAGCTCAGGACAGGGAGGCATGGAGAGCTGCATCAAACCAGTCAAAAGACTGAAGACTCAAACAACAACAACAAGACCATCCTATCATCTCCCATCCTTAGTAAATGACTGGAAAAATGAAATCTCCAAACTTTGTAGACTTGTGAATGTGGACAAGTGGCAAGAACAGAGTTCAGTGGAGTTATTTCGTGAGATCGGTGCGGGGTCTTCGTGTCCCATGGAAGCCTTCTGGAGTTAATGTTGTTGAGTATTGGTGCATGCTTGCTTTCATAGTGAGTCTATGTCTTTATTTGATCTCTTTTCTCCAGCTTCGAGATGCGGGTTCAAAATATCGTCCAAACATTTTCCTATACTGTATATAATTAGTTAAAAAATCTGACTCATTACGAAGTTTAAGCTGGTAACCGTCCGGGATGGCGTCGCTTAGTTCATGGGGTTACGTCACTCAGCATTAAGTAAAATGACTTGTGATCACTTTTCACAATATAATCCCAATTGCTGGGACATGCAAAAAAATCATCTTTATCAACTTTCACGTATTAGGCCTAGTGGCGTGTTACGGTCTCTTGCCAGCGTTTCCTTGGTCTTCCCAGGTTTCTTCGCCCACTTGGAGCATACGGAATAATCTGTTTAGGGACTCGGCTAGAACTCGTCCTGTTCTTTCCATTTTTCCCTCTGCTGTACAACTGAGGTCATTTTTGACATGACAATGTCAAATAAGTTGTTGGAATACAGAGACGTTCGTGGAAAAGTGTCACAGTGAAAGGTGATGATATCGCGTTATCTCTCTTCTGTTGCTCTGCCCGAGTGTCGCTACTGTCGTTTTTGGATGTCACAGGGGAACCTCTCGATGGATTTTGATGCATTTTGGACCGTTCTGTAAAGAATATCTCGAGGAAGATTTCTGTAGAAAATAATTTATTTATGATCAAAGGAAGCCGAGCAGTAACGATTTCAGTAAAAAAAAAGTCGGAAAATCACATGGCGTCCGTGCGCTTTTTAATCTTACGCTGGGCAAACCGTTAAAAATATCTATATACTATGAGTGTAACAATTGTTCAGCATGAAACGTTCTACTATGAAGTTCACGAGAGCATATCTCTATCTTCAATATATCACCCACTACAAGTGTTTTTACGTTTTCATTTCTTACAGCAATCTCCATTCAAATACTGAGGTGACAGTTTACGAGCTGGCTAGGGGCGAGCCTATCATCCCAGTTACAGCCAAGTTAGCGGGCGAACCTATTACCTCAGATATAGCCAGCAGCAAACTGTGTAGTCGTGTTGAGTTAAGACTTCAGAGAAGAGTGGTTGTGTTTGGAGTTTCCCTGGAAGTGCAACTCGCCTATGAACTTTCCGCTCCGCAAAATACATACGGTAATTAAAATATATGCGAAGCTGAAATGTCGCAAGAGCGACAGTTTAAAGAAATCAGTTGGAGAAACGTTATCACGCCCAAATATCGTAGTTGCACACACCCAATAAATGTTTAGTTCATTCCTCCGATTATCGAGTCTCATTTGTGGTGCTGTTAGTCTCTATTCACTTCACTGGTCTAGTGTGTCCTTGTACCTGAGATGGCCTCAAAACTTGATTGATTAATCCTGTAATTTTAATAAATTTTGAGATTTTGACTGCCATATCTTTTTCATCCAGGAATGATAAGTTGTAACCAAGATAGTTAAAAGAGTTGACCCGTTCAATGGTGTTGTTAGCTACAGAGATTTTACTCTGAATTGGTTCATTGCCCAATTTAAGCACCAATGCCTTGGCCATCTGCAAAGAGTAGGGTATCAAGAAGAAAATTCTGATTTAGGGCAACTCCAGCATGATGGCCTCGACTCCACCGTTTTATAATGTGACTGACTGTACCCGGCATGCGTTGCAAAGTTTGGGGATAACATTGTTCATGATTAGTCCGCATTGAAGAAAGATAGTTTAAAATTTGGAAATACACTTACCGTAGGCCTATGTTCTGTCTAGTCAATACACACTACGACATGTTTTCTTAGTACATCTGCCCCTTCAACAGCCAGTCATTGTGACATTGGTTGGTTGGTTCTTAAGCTTAGGGGCTGCGACAACGCGGTCAAGTAGCCCCGTAAATTGTGACATTAAAATTCATGAAACATGGATGATGTGGATGAAATGTGATGAAAACTTTTCTGATTGTTGCACTTGCATGTTATAAAAATCCCTTATAATGATTACAAAGAAAGCTAAAACACTGGAAATACACTCAATTCTCAGCAGCAAACAATCACTGGGAAAAAAACCTCTACTCTATGAAACTTCCCTAATTAATGTTCCTATCGCTAATATCTGCGTGTAACTGCCTCGATTGGGACTATTTAATCACTGTAGTGCTGTCGTTGTCATGAGTATCAGTTGTTAAATTGATGAAAGCCTGCGATGATGAGAATAAGACATACTGGAACTGAATGCATGAAAAATGTTGTCTGAATAGATAAAATATCAAAAATACTTTACTTGTTTCGTAAAAGGGCGATCCTGTACTCTTTAAGTGAAAATGCGAAATATTTAAGTTTGATGTCTCATCAGAATTTTCATTGGGAAATCGATGGAGCCTTTGTGGTTGCGTGTCAATTTACATCTTGATGTGTGAAGCTTGCTGGTGTTTAGTTTTGTCGCTTGGGGTTAGGAATACAAGAACAATTTTAAAAATGGGTGAATATAGTTGTAGAATGAACAAAGTCACTGGAGGTACACTCAATATTCAGTAGCAAACAAACACTCACTGGGAAAGCTGCTCAAGTCCATGAAAACTCCCGTAATCAATATACCTATTGTATTCCTAGTTTTCGCCGGCCCCGTGGTGTTGGAATAGCGCACCAGCCTCTCGCCAGGAGGCCCCGGGTTCGATTCCCGGCTCCGTCAGGGATTTGAGAAACTGACGTGAGGGCTGGAATAGGGTGCCCTCAGCCTCGTGAGGACAATTGAGTAGCTGTCTGACAGTGAGACAGAGCCCCGATCACGAAAACCAAGATTAACGGCCAAGGGGACCCGATGCGCTGACCAGGTGTCACCCCAATATCTGCAGGCCAAATGGCTGGGCAGCGGTCGCTTGGTAGGCCTAGGCCCTTCATGGGCTGTAGTGCCAGGGGTTATTTATTATTCCTTGTTTCCATTCCTTCTAAAACATAACACCACCTTAATAAGTATTTCTATAGCTACCTATTGTTAGTTCTCCACAAAGAATCTAATAGACTCAATCCACCAGACGCAATGCAGTGCCCCAGCAATAGACAGCCATTTTTATATCCAAACTAGCAATCCTCCCCGGCTTCGCCCGGGAACAGTTATGAATGCATTACGAGATAAGCCTTTTTTTTTCAATGTCAATGAACAACGACCAATATCCGTTTTACATCTCGGCATAATGGGTTAAAATATTAATTATATTATCATGGAGATGCATGTGCAACAAATTCTTGTCAGACGTAATTTAAAATGGCGAGGTGCATGAAACACAAATCCCCCTTCCGTCCAATCTTAACTTGACTGTGTATTTTGGGGAACGAAAAGTTCACAGGTGAAATTAAGAAAAGCCGAGTTGCAATTCCAGGGAAACTATTAGCACAACCATCTTCTCTAAAGTTTTTAACTCGACACGACTCGACAGTTTGCTGCTGGCTGTATCTGGGGCAATAAGTTCGTCCGCTTGCTAAGCTTTAACTGGGGTGATAGACTCGCCCCTAGCTAGCTCGTAAACTGTCGCCTCAGTACCTGAATGGAGATTGTTGGAAGAAATGAAAACGTAAAAACACTTATAGTAGGCGATGTATTGAAGATAGAGATATGCTATCCCGGGCTTTTTTGTAGAACTTTTGATGCAGAACAATTCTTACACTCATAGTAAATAGATATTTTTAACAGTTTGCCCAGCGTAAACCTAAAAAGCGCACGGACGCCAGTTTATTTTTCGACCGTTTCACTGAAACCGTTGACCTCCTTTCGTCATAAATAAATTATTTTCTACAGAAACCTTCCTGGAGATACCCTTTATAGAATGGTGAAAACCACATCAAAATCCATTCAGTGGTTCTCGAGTTTACCCGTGACATCCAAGAATCGGGGACTTAGTTTTATACTAAGTAGAGATTATACGCCAATCAGTATAATTTAATATAATATAATCCCCCTTCCGTCCAATCTTAAATTGACTGTGAATTTTGCGGAACGAAATGTTCACAGGCGAAATAAGAGTTGCACTTCCAGGGAATGGCGAGGTGAATGAAACTCAAATTCCCCTTCCATCCAATCTTAACTTGACTGTGTTTCACAGGCGAAATGAAGAAAACCCGAGTTGCACTTCCAGGGAAACTCCAAACACAACCACCCTTCTCAGAAGTCTTAACTCAACACGACAAAACGGACTGCTGCTGGCTGTATCTGGGGAATAGGTTCGCCCGCTAGCTAGGCTGCAACAGGGATGTAGATTCACCCTTAGCTAGATCGTAAACTGTCGCCTCAGTAGTTGCATGGACATCGTTGAAAGAAATTAAAACGTAAAAACACTTATAGTGGGCGATGTATTGAAGCTAGACATATGCTCCCGCGGACTTTTTGTGGAACGTTTCATGTTGAACAATTCTTACAGTCCTAGTATATAGATATTTTTAGAAGGAATGAAAACTAGGAATACAATAGGTATATTGATTACAGGAGTTGTCATGGACTTGAGCAGCTTTCCCAGTGAGTGTTTGTTTGCTACTGAATATTGAGTGTACCTCCAGTGACTTTGTTCATTCTACAACCATATTTTAAATTGTTCTTGTATTCCTAACCCCAAGCGACGAAACTAAACACCAGCAAGCTTCACACATCAAGATGTAAATTGACACGCAACCACAAAGGCTCCATCGATTTCCCAATGGAAATTCTGATCAGACATCAAACTTAAATATTTCGCATTTTCACTTAAAGAGTAGCTCTACTGAGGGAGGCTAAGAAAATCTTTGCATCACCCTCTTTGCCACTGCATCAGGAATTCTGCCATCCGTCACAACAACGATTGCAATCCATAAGACCGGCAAGTGTCACTGCAAGGCAACTCATCGCGGATGGATTTGACATAAAGGAAAACTGGAAGCATGAGTGGTCAACAAAAACATTGGGAACAAGTGTCCACCATCTTGATCCCACAAAGAAGCCAAATGGTTTTGACCTACCAAGGAACCTCTGGTGCCGTATCAACAGGTTGAGGACTGGACATGGGTGTTGTAATTATTTCAGGTACAAGTGGGGCTGGATCAGTTCACCAATGTGTGAATGTAACTTAGAAGAACAGACGATTGAACACCTGGTCCTACGCTGTCCCCTTCATTCATACCCTGGAATTCCTGACGACTTGTTTGATCTCACACCTAGTCTAACCGAATGGTTGAAAAGGAAGGACTTTAAAGTTTAATTTTGTCTTATTTGTATTCTGTATTGTATCACCATACGATTAAATAAATAAATACTTAAAGAGTACAGGATCGCCCTTTTACGAAACAAGTAAAGTATTTTTGATATTTTATCTTTTCAGACAACATTTTTCATGCATTCATACATACATACATACATACATACATATTTATTGACGGCTTCCACCATTTTCTTTTATACAAGATAAAAGACATTAAGAGTAATACAAAGTACGGTACCCTACTATTACAATCAATGTCTAATGAAGAGGAAAACAGATACCTTTCATCGGTATTGAACAAGTCTATGCTGACCCCATTTGAGATTCGCATCATTCTGTCAATGGGACTATTTAGACCATAATTAGTCGGATGCCAGATTGTTTCAAAGACATGATGCTTGCGAATCGAACGGGGTGGCACATAGATATTGATTTCATTTAGTAATTCTGGGCAGTTTATGTGAGAGTTTACAATTTTGTACATATTAAGAATATAAAAATTATCACGACTGGATTTAAGAGTTGGCAGCTTCAATTGCATCATTACTTCAGTGTAGTTATGATTCGCTATTGGGTGTAGAAAACGATACGCATAAATTCGTAGGAATTTGTGTTGTACTTTCTCTAAACTCTCAATTTGTGTTTTATTGAAAGGGCTCCAAATCGGTGTGCAATATTCAATTAAGGGTCTGACAAGGGTCAAGTACAGTAGGAAATATATATTTGAGTCACAAAATTCCTTGGAATAAAGAGTTATGCAGCCTAATCTCTGTAAAGCCTTTTTTATTAATATTTACCATATGCTCATTAAAATTAAGCGTGTCTGAGAATTTTACTCCCAGGTCACAAATACTTCTAACAGCATGAAGTGGAGTAGACGATAGAAAGTGATAAGAGAATTCAATATTCTGTTTCTTCTTTGAGAATCTAACTAGTTTACATTTAGTTTTATTGAGCAGTAGCCCATTTAAAGAACAATACTCCTCTAGACGCCAAAGTTCTTCCTGAAGAAGTATACAGTCCTGTAGAGATTGAACTTTCATAAAGAATTTTGTATCATCGGCTAACAGGAGGATTTTGGCATGTTTGAAAACTGTATTGATACACCAGAAGAGACAGCTATTGGTTGAGATACGAAATTGAGTATTTTGACAATCTGAGTTCTGCCTTCTAAATATGAGGACAGCCATGATAATAGAGGGTTTTGTATACCATAAGATTGTAATTTTGAAAGAAGAGAGAGAAGAAGAGAGTCGAAGGCTTTGGCTAGATCAGTGTAGATGCAGTCCACTTGATTGTGCTCTTCTATTGCTTTCAGTAAGTACTCCAAATAAACTAGGAGATTTGTACATGTTGAACGACCTGGCATAAGGCCATGCTGTTGTTCAATTATGTAGGAGGAAAATTGGGGTGTAATTATGTCAGTAATTATAGATTCAAATAATTTGGGTATAAAGGACAATTTACAAACAGCTCTATAATTTTAGGTAGATTTCATTTTTAACATTGGATTTGTCACCACATTTCAAGACAGGAGTTACATAGCTACTCTTCCATCTATCAGGAAATTTACCAGTTCCAATAGAGAGGTTAAATAAGATGAATAATGATTCTGTTATAATGAATCGACAAGATTTTAATAGAATTGGTGGGAGACCATCAGGACCAAATGATTTGTTATTTGAGAGTTTCTCTAATTTGTTATAAATATCACTCTTTTCAACCTGGCAGGTGGAGACGTTAATAGAGAAAGGAGTTTCAAATTTTTGGGTGTTAACGATTGGTGCCTTATACTGTAGGCTGAGGAGAAATGTTTAGCAAAAAGATTGAAAATACCTGGTCCATCACATTCATTCACATTGTCAAGATAAACTGTACCAGGAATACCTTTGTCATTCTTTTTTGTCTTGATAAAAGCCCAAAAGCTTTTTGGGTTGCTGTATAGATTAGATCTAATTTTGTTTAAATATTCAGCATAACATAGTTTAGACAAGTGTTTACATTTGGCTCTAAGCTCTGAGAAAGCATAATAATCATGAGTGCTGCGCGACTTTTTGTATAAGGCACTGGCTCTGAGTTCACTGTTAAACCACTTTGGGAAACATGGGTCCTTATAATAAGTAAGAGGAATAAATCTATCAATGCCTTCATATACAATAGAGTAAAAAATGCTTACAGCAGAATTTATGTCTTGTTCCTTCAATGTAGAGCTCCAGTCTATTGTAGCTAAGTAATTATTGAGACCGATATAATTACCTTTATCAAAATTGTGATAACTATAATTGCTTGAAAGAGGTTGATGATCAACCGCCAACTTAAAATCAATATCTAGAGGAGGGTGGTACTTATCCTCAGGAATTAGAACATCTAAGCTAGGGTTGACAGTTAAGGAAAAATTGGAGAATATTAAATCTAGATTACGGTTAAGAATATTTGGAATGTTATTAAACTGATATAAGTTTAGATAGCAAAAGGAGTCAATAATTTGTTCTGATTTGTCAGTATTAATTCCACATGGGAGGAACCCCATACAGTCTTCATTTGATTGAAACCATGTTATATTCGGGAGATTGTAATCGCCCATTAACAGAAAATGGCAATTTTCATTTTGAGAGTCCAATATGTCTTCAACTGTAATGGTATGCTCTATGTACTTTTGTAATTCTAAGCTTGGAGATAGGTATACAGAGCCTAGAATGAATGTTTGGTCATGAATTTGGACTTCAACAAACACTTGTTCAACAGATTTAATTTTTAGGGATATTAGTTTAGATTTGTGAGTTTTCCTGATTGCAATTCAGTTCCAGTATGTCTTATTCTCATCATCGCAGGCTTTCATCAACTTAACAACTGATACTCATGACAAGGACAGCACTGCAGTGATTTAATAGTCCCAATCGAGGCAGTTACACGCAGATATTAACGATAGGAACATTAATTAGGGAAGTTTCATAGAGTAGAGGGTTTTTTCCCAGTGATTGTTTGCTGCTGAGAATTGAGTGTATTTCCAGTGTTTTAGCTTTCTTTGTAATCATTATAAGGGATTTTTATAACATGCAAGTGCAACTGTATAAAATACACTATTTGTTATGACAATTTATCAGCGACCTATTGTTAAATGGATTAACACGGGAGTGTGAAAAACAACTCACCCAAGTTTCATTGCAATTGGGTGAATGGAATATGAACGCATAAGGGACTGACAAACAAACTATCATGTAACATTCAATTCTATATTGGTTGGTTCCTCAGTTTAGGGGCTGCGACAACGCGGTCATGTAGCCCCGTGTACTTTGTGTGTGTGTAGAATCTGTCTGAAAACCGGTGTTAATTGTGATGGCTGTATTAGTGTGTGTTATCTGTAATTCAGGTAAGGACTGCGGACGATCAATTTCAAGTTTTTCCTACTTTTGCTACCAAATGCTACTGTCAATGGCACCTAGCTGCCAACTTGGCTACTAGATGCCACCGCAACCAGCAGTTGGCGGCGAACGTTGGAACTTAATAGAGTTCTAATCAAATCTAACCTACGAATTTAGCTTCACATAATTGTAGTTAGTGGAAGGTTCTCTTATATGACATGGGCGCGCCGGCCGGGTTTGAACTCACGATCTTGGGCATAGAAGCTCAGCATACCTATAGAGATTCATGTCGATTATTGTTAACAATGACAGTTTACCATGGATACAGCAATAACAAATGTCAACATGCAGCATGGGAAAATGTGTTACGTACTTGTGTACGGCTCTTATTCTCTATGTCCTGAGTGGAACGTGCCAGCAATGTGATGCGGCCATCCCTAATTATACCTACAAGATGCAGAAAGGGTGAGTATCATCACTTAGGTAGGGTGGTGTAGTTCTGCTGTGAGTGCTCTCAGCCTCGTGAGGTAAAACTCAGTAGAGGAGGGTTTGATTCCCAACTCAGTCATCCTGGAAGTGGTTTTTGGTAAAAATTGGGAAGAGGTACTTTACGCTCCAAAATTCTTGAACTGGTACTGATATTAACCAAATAACCTGAATGAATAGTCGGGAGAATATCTGGAGATGATGTAGTAGCAGATGTGACCCACCCAGCATTCCCAAATATGAACACGACTTATATAGGCAAAATTCTAGCTGATTCAGCCAGTTTTAGCTTCATGTACAGTATTGCCAACCCCACATATCGCATATGGCGGACCAATGGGTTTCGCCTAGACCAATAATGGTTAGGTAGGCTCATATGAACACCCCTGTTTTTGTCACGCATCAATAATTGTTATCCCGGCCAATGGTTTTGGTTGGTTCCTCAGTTTAGGGGCTGCGTGTAGAATCTGTCTGATAACCGGTGTTATTGTGATGACTGTATCAGTGTGTGTTACCTGTGATTCAGGCAGAAGGACTGCAGACTATTAATTTTTCAAGTAGTTCCTACTCTTGCTACCAAATGCTACCATCAATGACACCTAGCTGCGGACGTGGCTACTAAATGCCATCGCAGTCAACATCTGGCAGCGAACGTTGGAACTAATATAGCGTTATCAAACTAACCTACAACTTTCAGCTTCCACAAGTGTAGTTAGTGGAAGGTTCTTTAACATGCCTTAAATCTATGACATGGGACCGTCGGCATTACTTCCCCTCCGAAGGAAGGCATAATGTGCGATTTTTAACGCTCTTAAAAAATTCGACGACTTCGACTGGGTTGCGTGGCCAATTTGTTCATCCAGACCGATGGCTTTCGCCTAGACCAATAATGGTTGGGCCGCGTTAGCTAATATAAACACCCCTGGTGTTTGTCACGCATCAATAATCTTTATCCCGGCCAATGGTTTTGCCTTTTATTCCATTATTCACGTGTCGTGTGGTGCATTTTGTATCGGACATGTTGGCAACGGGTAGGACGTCAATGTGTCATGGCCGCCGTTGTCGAATGAACAAGAGGGAAAATGATTTATTTACATAATAAAATGAATATTTCCGGTGCAGCAGGGACAATTCATATTGAAATGAACTTCTGAAGACTCCCAGAAATGTATGTGAAGCATAAATAATATATTCCAAATAATCTGCCTTGTAAAGGTAGTGAAAAGGGAGAAGTACCTCTTCCCGACAATTAATGTGGTTTCCCCACTTCTACTCAAGGCAAATGCAGGGATGGTTCCACAGTCGTCTCCTTCCCAATCCTCAACCCCACCTCAATAACACAGGTTATCTCTCAAGGGTTCGCACAAAGAGGGGACAATGCCAAATAATGTAAAATGTTCAGGAAACAAGTTTTAAAGTTTCATTACCGTACTTATCTATAGGCGTCGACTTGAAACGGCATTTCCTCTCGACCCTCATAGTTCTTAGCCAGACACACTTGTGCCTTCAATACGTCGCAAAGAGGCCCACCACATCGCGCTGATATCTCGACCCTCATTGATCTTAGCCAGGCACACTTGTGCCTTCAATACATCGCAAAGGGGCCCACCAGATCGCGCTGATATCTCGAACTTTGAGGTCCTCACAAAGATTCACGTTGAATTGGATCGTTTCCTCAAGTTTACTTAATACACATTCCGTGATCTTATCCACTACAGTACTTACAATTAGGTCCACAAATGATTTTGACTGCAAGGAATCCTCCATCACACGCCGTACTACTTCCTCTATGGAGTTGGTAGAACTGGAACTGTCGTTACCTGTCTGATGCTTCTGCTGTTGCTGCTGCTTGCTCTTCTTAGAAGACATTTCACTTTTTAGTTTTTACGATTTTTGTAAATTAAAGGATGATGAGTGTGAAATAATCTCACTAGCTAAAACTAATATACTGAATTGATTCACACTATACTTCTTTTTCCTCTCTACACTGCGTTTACACCTGCCAAGTACACAATTTCCACGAGCCGATCCTTAGTCGTGTTACTCACTCTGCGCCATGACACATACTTGTGCCTTCAATACGTCGCAAAGAGGACCACCAGATCGCACTGATATCTCGACCCTCATTGTTCTTAGCCAGACACACTTGTGCCTTCAATACGTCGCAAAGAGGCCCACCACATCGCGCTGATATCTCGACCCTCATTGTTCTTAGCCAGGCACACTTGTGCCTTCAATACATCGCAAAGGGGCCCACCAGATCGCGCTGATATCTCGACCCTCATTGTTCTTAGCCAGACACACTTGTGCCTTCAGTACGTCGCAAAGAGACCCACCAGATCGCGCTGATATCTCGACCCTCATTGTTCTTAGCCAGACACACTTGTGCCGTCAGTACATCGCAAAGGGGCCCACCAGATCGCGCTGATATCTCGACCCTCATTGTTCTTAGCCAGACACACTTGTGCCTTCAATACGTCGCAAAGAGGACCACCAGATCGCGCTGATATATCGACCCTCATTGTTCTTAGCCAGACACACTTGTGCCTTCAATACATCGCAAAGAGACCCACCAGATCGCACTGATATCTCGACCCTCACTGTTCTCAGCCAGATACACTTGTGCTATCAATACGTCGCAAAGAGGCCCACCAGATCGCGCTGATATTTCGACCCTCATTGTTCTTAGCCAGACACACTTGTGCCTTCAATACGTCGCAAAGGGGCCCACCAGATCGCGCTGATATCTCGACCCTCATTGTTCTTAGCCAGACACACTTGGGCCTTCAGTACGTCGCAAAGAGGCCCACCAGATCGCGCTGATATCTCGACCCTCATTGTTCTTAGCCAGACACACTTTTGCCTTCAATACGTCGCAAAGGGGCCCACCAGATCGCGCTGATATCTCGACCCTCATTGTTCTTAGCCAGACACACTTGTGCCTTCAGTACATCGCAAAGGGACCCACCAGATCGCGCTGATATCTCGACCCTCATTGTTCTTAGCCAGACACACTTGTGCCTTCAATACGTCGCAAAGAGGACCACCAGATCGCGCTGATATCTCGACCCTCATTGTTCTTAGCCAGACACACTTGTGCCTTCAATACATCGCAAAGAGACCCACCAGATCGCACTGATATCTCGACCCTCACTGTTCTCAGCCAGACACACTTGTGCCATCAATACGTCGCAAAGGGGCCCTCCAGATCGAGCTGATATCTCGACCCTCATTGTTCTTAGCCAGACACACTTGAGCCTTCAATACGTCGCAAAGGGGCCCACCAGATCGCGCTGATATCTCGACCCTCATTGTTCTTAGCCAGACACACTTGTGCCTTCAATACGTCGCAAAGAGACCCACCATATCGCGCTGATATCTCGACCCTCATTGTTCTTAGCCAGACATACTTGTGCCTTCAATACGTCGCAAAGTGGCCCACCAGATCGCGCTGATATCTCGACCCTCATTGTTCTTAGCCAGACACACATGTGCCTTCAATACGTCGCAAAGGGGCCCACCAGATCGCGCTGATATCTCGACCCTCATTGTTCTTAGCCAGACACACTTGTGCCTTCAGTACGTCGCAAAGTGGCCCACCAGATCGCGCTGATATCTCGACCCTCATTGTTCTTAGCCAGGCAAACTTGTGCCTTCAATACGTCGCAAAGGGGCCCACCAGATCACGCTGATATCTCGACCCTCATTGTTTTTAGCCAGGCACACTTGTGCCTTCAATACGTCGCAAAGGGGCCCACCAGATCGCGCTGATATCTCGACCCTCATTGTTCTTAACCAGGCACACTTGTGCCTTCAATACATCGCAAAGGGGCCCACCAGATCGCGCTGATATCTCGACCCTCATTGTCCTTAGCCAGACACACTTGTGCCTTCAATACATCGCAAAGGGGCCCACCAGATCGCGCTGATATCTCGACCCTCATTGTTCTTAGCCAGACACATTTGTGCCTTCAATACGTCACAAAGAGACCCACCAGATCGCGCTGATATCTCGACCCTCATAGTTCTTAGCCAGGCACACTTGTGCCTTCGATACGATGCAAAGTGGCCACTAGATCGCGCTGATATCTCGACCCTCATTGTTCTTAGCCAGACACACTTGTGCCTTCAATACGTCGCAAAGAGGCCACCAGATCGCGCTGATATCTCGACCCTCATAGTTCTTAGCCAGGCACACTTGTGCCTTCAATACTTCGCAAAGATGCCACCAGATCGCGCTGATATCTCGACCCTCATAGTTCTTAGCCAGGCACACTTGTGCCTTCAATACGTCGCAAAGAGGCCACTAGATCGCGCTGATATCTCGACCCTCATTGTTCTTAGCCAGACACACTTGTGCCTTCAATACGTCGCAAAAAGGCCCACCAGATCGTGCTGATATCTCGACCCTCATTGTTCTTAGCCAGACACACTTGTGCCTTCAATACGTCGCAAAGGGGCCCACCAGATGGCGCTGATCCCCCTTCTTCCCATGGACTTTCAATTGCTAATATGGCAACACTGTAGAACTGGCTTCTAGTGTGGAGCCTTCTCTTGGAACACTCACAATTGCAGTTGCTAGTGTTTGTAAATTCAGTACGTGCCTATTCATTGAACAAATATATTCTCAGAATTCAAAACTGCATTTTTGCTGGGAGGACTAAACCATCACAGCGCTATACAGTTTTTCCTCACCAGGGGTGAATTTTAAGTACACCGGCAAACTGCAGGGAGGACTTCCTAACTGGAAATGAATCAACACGGTCCATATCAACATTTGTTCGGAAATTCATCGTTGCTACGGTAGACATCATCTAGACCTCCAGCCGAACATGCTGCCACTATGTGCCTTTGGCAACACGTCAGGTCTTGTGGCTACTGCACCATGGAGCGCCACCCCACTTCCGCATTACTGTTTGCCGACAACTCCTTCCCCGGACGGCAGATAGTACGCGGAGGCCGTGTTGCATGGCCTGCTCAATCACCGGACCTAAACCCTCTGTATTTTTACTTGTGGGAGCATCTATAAAGCGTTGTGAATAGTGCGCCTGTTCCCAATGTGTAGAACCTTCATCAGCGTGTCCGAAAAGTCTGTGATGTTGTTCAGGTTCATGCCAGATCATTCGAAAGACTGCCACAGTCTATCATGCTACTTGTGAACTCTTGAATTGCATCCAATGGAGGCCACTTTGAACACTTACTGTGACATAGATAAGTTTCAGACGGTTTACAGTCTCAGTGTGTCGTTGCACACTCACCGTCCATTTGCAGACAAATGTTGATAAGAACTTTTTTGCTCCAATTCCAGTCAGGAAGCCCTCCCTGAAGTTTGGTGGTGTATTTAAAATTCACCCTATATATAGAGGGAGGACGGGGCCAGCTAATCTTCCGAGTGGATCCTTCTTATCTTGTCATTCCATCGCACAGGCCTTTTTCGCCACTTGCCCCAGGCCAAGTTCTGCTTCTTCCGCTGAAATCATCATCCCTTCTGTCCCCCACCACTACCATTGTGAAAACCCAAAAGCTAAGGTAACTTATTTGTTCTTGCAGAATGACCCGCTGGCTCTGGAATTTCCTGTCAACAATCTGCCATGCAGGGCTGTACAAATTGCTCAATTCACTGAAACAAACATTATGCCTCAATTCTCTTAAAAGGCAACATCAGTTAAAGGTTACCTTAAACCCGTTACATTATTATTATTATTATTATTATTATTATTATTATTATTATTATTATTATTATTATTATTATTATTACTATGTTAATTAATATTGTCCCCCGTGGTGTATGGATAGCTTACCGAGGAGGCTCTGGATTAGGTTCCAGCCAGAAACTTAAGATCTATATAATGTAAATGGTTTTACGTCCCTTTTAACTACTGTGGCCGAGCTGCCGGAATTTTGTCCCGAAGATCTATAACGTGCCAGTAAACCTACTGGCATGGCTCCATCGCAATTGCGCACCCACAAATGCCAAATGACTGCGCCAGGATTCAATCCTGCAGCCTTGGGCACAGTAGTCAAGAACGCAGCCAGTTATACTTAAGGGCTGGAAGGGGGCATCTTTTGTCATTTATTCATTTTGAAGGCTTTGTAATCATGTAGTGCTGTTTTCTTTGGTGTGTGTGTAATCTGTGTTATTGTAACTGCTGTAGCGTACTCTTGTGTACTGTACTTGTAACTTCGCTAGGATATGGTTAGAAGGGCGCCATGGCTTTAATTTAGGTACAATCTAGGCATCTGCCAGGAGTACTAATGAGAAACCATGGAAACCCACTTCCAGCATGGCTGAGGTAGGAATCAAACCCGCCTCTTCTCAATTCTGCATCAGGAGAAGGAAAGGTGTATACTCAGCCTCGTGAGGACAATTAAGTACCTGTTTGATAGGAGAAGTAGTGCCCCATGACCTAAAAAGACGGTGATGTGACTAAGGGTGTCGTCGCGCATGTTATTCGTCCCCCACAATTTGTTGGCTATGAGCTGGGTTGCAGTCACCTTGATGTTTGGGTGCTCCCAACCACGGGTTTGTTAGACCATTATTGTTGATTCATTGAGGGGCTATGCAGCATCGTCGTCATGTAACCCCATGTACTTGGTTGTGTGTGTGGAATTTGTCTGATAACTTGTCTTATTGTGATGGCTGTATTATTGTGTGTAGTTGTAATTCAGATGAGGATTGGGAAGCAGACGTGGTCTTCAATCAGGACTCAATCCGGCATTTGCCTGGAGTAGAAGTGGGAAACCACAGAGAAATACTTCCAGGATGGTGGAGGTGGGACGAACCCTCCTCCTCTCAGTTTTACCTCACGAGGGTGAGTGTACCCCGTTCTAGCCCTCAAACCAGAATTAAATTTCTTGACAGAGCCGTGAATCGAACCCGAGCCTCCGTGGTGACAGCCACTACGTAACGAGGTGGACATATAATGCTCAATGAAATGTCATCTAAAAAAACTCCAAAAATGAATGAAAATTACTTTAAAAAAAACTATTCCATCAAACTGAAATATGGCGACAGTTTTACACAGGATTCATAAAAGCAATCCTGTTTTATTCACTACTCAATTACCTACTCTCATTAAAATATACTTGAATTTAACATGGAAATGGGAGTTAAAATGTTATTCTTAATCTTAGTGTTTCTTTGAGCCATATTAATTAAAATCTCAATAAAACAAACTTCCCAGATTGACAAAAAGAATAAAACGATTCGCTGGTGTAATTTAATACAGCAATAATTTAGAATTAATTTAAATTATGTAGAACACTTCTTTCATTTAACTGAAAACGGTTTGTTTACTCGCTGTGTCATTCCCCGAACAAGTCGCTTTACTTGCCTATCAAGAATATTTTAACATTTTTCATCGTATGAGAAAAACAAATGATGCATTAAAATTATGTAAAAAATATATATTGGTAAATATTGTCGTAAAATTATCTAAAAAGCATGAATCATAAAATGGCAAATATATAAAATAATGTTGAATTGAGCATGTGTTATTCCCCTTTGCTACTGCGTAGAAAGGATTTATACAGCAATGGGCGTCGTATTACTGTAATTTGAAAAGGAAACATGATGACATTTCAACAGCATCTGCCCTCTAGTCATCACTAAGAGGATTTATAAGGTAGAATTTACTTGGGATATCTACCCTTTTCTCGACGGGAATTAGGTGCCATGAATGTGGCGGAGTTTTGTAAAGGCCGGATGCCGTTGCTGGTGCTGACCTCACAACAAGAAATTAATGAACCTAAGTAAGGAGTTGGAAGGAAACTTCTGTGGCCTCTTAGAAGATACAGTTCCTGGATTTGTATAGAGTTGAAAATGGGAAAGCACGGAAAACTATTTCAGGCTGGCTGCGTGGTCGAAATATAATTGCTAAATAATATTGTGACGCTTGGTTGGTATATAATTTACACCAATTAAAATTGAGTACACTGGGCTGATTGCCAAGCTACCCCAGCCCTTAAAATGAATCTCCAACTATTAATTACGGTACTGGTATTAAGTATGTTTTAATTTCATCTAATAGGTTAGGCTATTGAATGAAAATTGTTCACTTAGTCGTTGTTTTTTTTATTAATGTCGTTCATTCATTAGTTTATGCAATGAAGATCGGGTAATATTAACGCTGTCTGTTTATCGAACATAAACATAAAGCTCCTCCACATACACAATGCTAGGTCATACATATGTGACTCCCCTGGGACCGTCAAACCTGACGAAATGTTGGAACGTGTTGGCTGCAGAGTGGGGTAGCTAATGAGCTGTCACTGGCCCAATCGGACTATGAATTATCAAAGGGGCAGATCATGGTGGCGAGGGAACTCTGTGCGATTTTATCACTGCAATTAACTCGCCGAATTGGGCTGCGCTTGAAGGACGGGCATAATAGCCAGGCTGTAGAATGCTGCTATCTTGCGACAAACACGTGAAGAGCACTCACACCCTCAGGATGGCCCCACTTCATTGTGTTGACCAACTGAAAGTTACGAGGGGCGTAGGCCTACTATTATTATTATTATTATTATTATTATTATTATTATTATTATTGTTTATTTCGCGCATGCGTTTACACTGCTGGAGAGACCGTATATATCATACTAGCAGTAGTGCCCGGCTTCGCCCGGTGGATTTATATGTTTTAATGATGACTAGCTATTTTACGCGGCGTTGCCCGGGAGGTGTATTTACTTGTTATATTTCGCAAAGTATATTCACTTTGCCCCTAAGTGGGCTCTGAAGTTAATCATGTGCAATATTAACTAGGCGAAAGGTGCTGTGGAGTAGAGAATGCATCAATAACAAAGTGGGCTGTATATGCACATTTCTCAAGGACCTAGCCCTACAATTACAGAACTTCCCTGATAGTCTTTATTTTTGCTGTAATGGTTGTAATTTAGACGTTTTGTCGTCTTTAATTTTTAAATTGTTGCATCTACCTTTTTGAAAGGAAACAATATTTAAATTATTCAATGTTTGGATCTGTACGATTTTTAACCCCGCACAAATGGTGTGATAAATGAGAAATGGCTTATTCATGTACATAAGGCAGTGTGTAGGCTACTCTAGCTGCAGATTAGGGAATAGTATTTACATGCCTATTATCTCATATTGGGCGGCTTTGGTGGCATGCTGAGCTTCTATGCCCAATGTCGCGGGTTCAAACCCGGCCGAAGTTTTGTTTTATGGAAGGGAGCTTGACTTCCGTAGCACATTGGCATCAATCGTGACGTCAATACTACTTGTATTTTGTGTCTTGTGATGTCCTTCTCAGTAACTGCTAGCCACGCGTATTGGTGAGGTGTGTCTGTACCTACTGACGAGCCCAACGGCACACCGGGGCGAAACGCTGGCATTTTATGTTTGATCTGGCCGGACCAATTTTATCATATTAATTGATAATTTATCTGATCAAACGGAAAGTAACATCAGATTCCCATTCGGGAATGTTCTTAACCTATTGGGACACTTGCCGTAGCATGCAATCAGTTTGAAGAAACCACTCCGATAAAACTCGGTGCCCACGATGCAAGGAACTGCTCCTCTGTCCCCATCTTGAAGACCCAACATATCATTGAGAATGTGATGGGCCCAGGCACGATATGCGCCATGTCCTGCACTCGAGCAATTGTATGTGTTCAGTAGTGGCGAAGTTAGGGCTCTCTTACACTGACCACGCAATATGCTACCAGCACATATGAGAATGTGATGGGCCCAGGCACGATATGCGCCATGTCCTGCACTCGAGCAATTGTATGTGTTCAGTAGTGGCGAAGTTAGGGCTCTCTTACACTGACCACGCAATATGCTACCAGCACATATGAGAATGTGATGGGCCCAGGCACGATATGCGCCATGTCCTGCACTCGAGCAATTGTATGTGTTCAGTAGTGGCGAAGTTAGGGCTCTCTTACACTGACCACGCAATATACTACCAGCACATATGAGAATGTGATGGGCCCAGGCACGATATGCGCCATGTCCTGCACTCGAGCAATTGTATGTGTTCAGTAGTGGCGAAGTTAGGGCTCTCTTACACTGACCACGCAATATGCTACCAGCACATATGAGAATGTGATGGGCCCAGGCACGATATGCGCCATGTCCTGCACTCGAGCAATTGTATGTGTTCAGTAGTGGCGAAGTTAGGGCTCTCTTATGCTGACCACGCAATATGCTACCAGCACATATGAGAATGTGATGGGCCCAGGCACGATATGCGCCATGTCCTGCACTCGAGCAATTGTATGTGTTCAGTAGTGGCGAAGTTAGGGCTCTCTTACACTGACCACGCAATATGCTACCAGCACATATGAGAATGTGATGGGCCCAGGCACGATATGCGCCATGTCCTGCACTCGAGCAATTGTATGTGTTCAGTAGTGGCGAAGTTAGGGCTCTCTTACACTGACCACGCAATATGCTACCAGCACATATGAGAATGTGATGGGCCCAGGCACGATATGCGCCATGTCCTGCACTCGAGCAATTGTATGTGTTCAGTAGTGGCGAAGTTAGGGCTCTCTTACACTGACCACGCAATATGCTACCAGCACATATGAGAATGTGATGGGCCCAGGCACGATATGCGCCATGTCCTGCACTCGAGCAATTGTATGTGTTCAGTAGTGGCGAAGTTAGAGCTCTCTTACACTGACCACGCAATATGCTACCAGCACATATGAGAATGTGATGGGCCCAGGCACGATATGCGCCATGTCCTGCACTCGAGCAATTGTATGTGTTCAGTAGTGGCGAAGTTAGGGCTCTCTTACACTGACCACGCAATATGCTACCAGCACATATGAGAATGTGATGGGCCCAGGCACGATATGCGCCATGTCCTGCACTCGAGCAATTGTATGTGTTCAGTAGTGGCGAAGTTAGGGCTCTCTTACACTGACCACGCAATATGCTACCAGCACATATGAGAATGTGATGGGCCCAGGCACGATATGCGCCATGTCCTGCACTCGAGCAATTGTATGTGTTCAGTAGTGGCGAAGTTAGGGCTCTCTTACACTGACCACGCAATATGCTACCAGCACATATGAGAATGTGATGGGCCCAGGCACGATATGCGCCATGTCCTGCACTCGAGCAATTGTATGTGTTCAGTAGTGGCGAAGTTAGAGCTCTCTTACACTGACCACGCAATATGCTACCAGCACATATGAGAATGTGATGGGCCCAGGCACGATATGCGCCATGTCCTGCACTCGAGCAATTGTATGTGTTCAGTAGTGGCGAAGTTAGGGCTCTCTTACACTGACCACGCAATATGCTACCAGCACATATGAGAATGTGATGGGCCCAGGCACGATATGCGCCATGTCCTGCACTCGAGCAATTGTATGTGTTCAGTAGTGGCGAAGTTAGGGCTCTCTTACGCTGACCACGCAATATGCTACCAGCACATATGAGAATGTGATGGGCCCAGGCACGATATGCGCCATGTCCTGCACTCGAGCAATTGTATGTGTTCAGTAGTGGCGAAGTTAGGGCTCTCTTACACTGACCACGCAATATGCTACCAGCACATATGAGAATGTGATGGGCCCAGGCTCGATATGCGCCATGTCCTGCACTCGAGCAATTGTATGTGTTCAGTAGTGGCGAAGTTAGGGCTCTCTTACACTGACCACGCAATATGCTACCAGCACATATGAGAATGTGATGGGCCCTGGCACGATATGCGCCATGTCCTGCACTCGAGCAATTGTATGTGTTCAGTAGTGGCGAAGTTAGGGCTCTCTTACACTGACCACGCAATATGAGTTTGTTGATAAATAAGGAGTAAATTAATTATAATACTAATATTAATGAAAAAGGCACATGAATAATAATAATAATCACAATGTCACAGACCTTTCTATAATATCCTAGATATAATGCTAGCTTAGGCATACGTCCTATCATCCATCACCATTCACACGGGGTAATCAGCAGTATAGGGGCAGATGACCTCGTAGTTATCCCCCTTAAAACAACAATAACGAACTAACTAATCAGCAGTATTCAACAGGTAATCTCGGCATGCGGCCTTAAATTTCTTTATTGTTATATAATTTCTGATATGGGCAGGAGTTGAATTGCATAGTGGAGACCCAGCTACAGCAAAAGAGTGGTTGAACATGGATGAGTGGTTGATGGGGATGGCGAGGGAAGAGCCTCGGTTATGATATGAGGACAAGTAACTACATTTTGATGACATGTACAGGCGGGTGTTTTCATTCAGAGATTGATAGGTGGATGTCAGCAAGTCAAATTTATGGCGTCCATCAGGTTTAAGCCAAGAAAGAGTAGGGTAGCTTGGAGTTATGTGGGCATCATTGTTGTTTTCATTCGGGGATGTGCAGGGACGCCCACGTTGATCTTCATCCTCCACACTCACTGAGAATGCAACACACCCACACGTACTAGTCCCACGCTCTTCCATTGGCGCCCACTTCAGTACACGTCTGTCGGATGTGGATGTGTCACCTGGTGTATCTTATTTTGGAACTACCCTCGTATGTTCCCCTCCCTTCATTGTGCCACAGAGGCCCGTGCTCCAGCATCAGAAGCAGGAAACAAATTTCTGAAATCGCAAGAATGCTACACTAAAGTTTTCCTTCTGCAAATCAACCTACAAAAGAAGTTGATTTATTAAAAACATACATGAACAGTGCCACTTGGATTTTGCAAATTGGTAATAATAAAAAATACTGACGAACATAGCCTACATATTTTTATACAAATCCTCTTCCTCTCCTAATTATCGTACATTTTTGTCAAGATCGAGTGAACATATTTTATGGATGACCTCAGCATTTGCTTGGTTTTCTTTACACTGCGGTTGATACTCGACTCCGGGATGTTGAAAGAAAACGGTATAATATAAATGTATAATTACTTAAAATTACCTCTTCTACCTGAATAACTTTCCACCCAGTTCTGACTCCTAACACTGTGCCAGTCAACACCCCTTCCTCTCAGACTGGGGGCCTAATGGTGCACTGGTCAAGATGCTTGCTTGTCATGGAGCCGGGTTTGATTCCCGGTTAATGCGAGACTTTCAGATTGAAATATCACATCCAGTAGTTCGAATTTTACGTAAAAATGTAGGTCCCACGGCTCACGATCGCGAGATTAACAAATTCCGGTCTTATAGCGGGGGAAGCTTGCAGTAGCGTCAATAACGTAGAAGACGTGCGTCGGGTTATGCTCGCAGCAATAGTAAACATACGCCTATGTGAGCAGGGGTGATCATTCCTTCAATGTTAAGGGCCGACCACAGCCTACTAATTATGTGCCATTGATAACTGGAACTCTGTACCTGGCGCAGTCTTTAGAACCTTTCCCCAAACAGAAAGGACTCACAATTAATTTGTGTAAATACTCCTATTTAACCGTGTATATTGTTTACTTGTTATGTAGCCTATGCTCAATTTGCCAACGGGGGACTCCCCTAATTTAAATGAAGAATGAATTATAGATACGCACATCGGTTCAGGATACAGATTCTTCTCCTTCGTCTTCTATAAGTCCTGCCCAGTCACCCGGGCATTGGTGATCAATATGGATAGTGTTCGTCTATCCTCGCCATCCTCGCTATACAGATTGCCACCTAGTTTAGGCACAGAGGGAGTTTAGGACTAGGGTAATTTGTGTTTTGTGGTTTAGAACTGTTGCCGGATGTCGTAGTTAGATCAAAAATCCAGTAGATGGCAGCATTAGTAAGAGATCGACAAAGAACAAATAAATTTATCAAGCGGAGTTTCAGTCTTTGGCCCGTAGATTCAACCACATTCTTTGGATTCAACCTTCATGTAACCTACTTGTAACCTTGGAGAATATGGCACGCTATTTCAGATGGAGTGTATCTGAGAGGGCGGATATTGAAATTTTATATGATTCGTGCTCTGAAGTAAATTTAAGTGAGGATTTTGAAGATGACGAAGAGACTGCACATGTTGACTGAACTGTTCAGAATAAGTACTGTGATAGCTAGGAGAATGTGATTGACATTTCTCATCTCGCCATGTGGTGAGTATAAACAGGTTAAAAGTTCCGCGTGATCAATACTTGTATTGAGTATGATCACTGTGTGCTCATTGGTGGGACATGTTTCGAGGCCTAATTATTATTTTGGCCCCTTCATCAGCCGATATGAATGAATACGACAGAAGATAATTGTTTAGCGTTACACTAAAAAGTCCCTTAAAACTAAATCTTATATCGTGCACCATAAAGATAGACTGAAAAATTGAATGCCTAAAGTAATACAAAATGATGTAAAAAGTCTTATGAACTAGGAACACTTTCAATAGGGTTAGTTCAAATCTTCAGAAGTGCTCATCGACGAAGGCAATGCAAACTGTGGTCTATAGATGCTAATTAAACACAACATGTACCGGTTCAGTACGGTAGCAACTGTTGAGAACACCATGAATCATGCTGGAATTCAGCACTAATGATGGAAACACTTAATACTTCAATACCGTACCTCACCAGCAATGTAGAAATGTAAAAAAAAAAAAACAATGAAGGGAACATATCTGTGAACGACCATAATTTTAACTACAAATTACACGCAAGATATCACAACAAGTATGGTTCATATACACATGAAATTCACTGTACAACTTGAAATAACCTCTTAGAACAATAATATAGCAAATCAAATTTAGTATGTCAAGTATTTTGAAAATTAGCCTACTTTCTCCGTCATAAGTAATTAACTTTCTGGGAGTGTAGACAATTTTTAGGTTCCCATATCTTCGAAACTTATCAATAAAATCCACCAATTGTTTTACTGAATACAGAGAATGTGTGTGTGCACAATGTAGACTACTATGGAGAACATTCAGAAAAATGTATTAATAGCATTAATTAAAACTTTGTACATAAAAATACAGCAATTTTTGTTGGGTTCTTATTTTTTTAGGTAGGTCCATGATTGTAGTCTACTTTTCTTCAATTATCATACTGATTCTATTTACAAAGTTTCAGCCCTCTAGCTTTAATAGTTTTTGGTCTATTAAATTAAATATATCAGAAAAAAACTTCCGGGAAACTGGACTTAATGTTTAACTTTGCTTTTAATGTAAGTTGTGGCCTAACCTGTTATGTTTAATGCATTCCAGCCCCATAATCATCTTGGTTCTGATGTTCTTCATCCTCTTTCTTCCCCTTAATATTTCTTTTTCTCGTTCTTGCCTCCTTGGAAGTCTCGTTGAAGATTCTGTCTGCCTCGGCAACTCTTCTTCTGTCAATAGCAGTGAGTGCATGCTTCATGTTGTACCCTGCTGCCATGCCTAGCTGCTCTAGAACCAAGAATCTGTATGATGTACCTTCATTAAAACATATCACTGCATCTAGAACTCCTATTTTTAGTGTCTGTAGACCCACAAAAACAGTTTTAGGAACACGGTCCCAGATGCAGCGATTGAAGCACTCGTTGGGATTTTGAGTCCTTCCATGAAGGCACTTCTCCAGTAATTTTGGATTGCTGAGATCCCTGTAAATAGGCTTTATTGCCTCAACAACAGCATAAGGTAATGAATGCTTATGCTGATATTCCGTACCATTTGCCTTTGCTTTCTGGAACTTACACCATGAATCAGGACCAGTTGGGCAAAGTGCATGGCAGGGATGTTCATCAGTTGATGATTTGTGCATAAGACTAGCCCATACAGCTTTTCTCATAGCAACAAGGTTTCCCTCATTCCTCCTAATGGCCAGTCCATAATATTTCTGAAGCAAATCAATTTCACTCTCAGTGAGGCGACCCCTCCCAGTCAGGTATTTCCCATCAGAGAGCTTCTGACCATTCAGGTCTTGCTTCAGTTTTCTCAGTCCTATGCCTAACCTCTTCTGCACATGGCCGATACATTCCTTCTTTTCAATGGTTACAGTATCTCCATAAAGTTTAGCCTCACACACTTTTTGGAAACCTTTGGAAGCCCCATCACCAAGGTATTGAGTATAGCGTACACCATATAGATGCTCTGATCTATTGAATATTTTCAGGACACCGTCAGATTCCATGCCTCCACTGTATCCTTCAAAATTGATAGTTCATGTATGATCCTTCCCACCTGATTTGCAACCAGAGCAATATTTGGTCAAGCACTCTACATCTATTACCTTACCACTTTCAAGGGAGGTAGCAGTAACATCCCCATTCAGAGAAGTATGGCCCCTTTTATGCCAGCTTCCATCAAACGCAGCTGCTATATCACCCTTTCCATCATTCTCAGCTGCTATATCACCCTTTTCATCATTCTCCTCCACTGCTTCTTTTACAGCAGTTTTAATGACATGCTACTTACATCTTCAAGGCAACCCAGGAGCACTTTATTGTAGCGATCAAATCGAGGAGGTGGAGGAAGATACATTATTGCACAGAAGGTTTGTGTAGCTTTATACCCTTTACCTATGCACCTCATGCCATAAGCTAGTCTGGTATTCACATTGTAAAGCCGCTTATTGTTAACTCCTGAGGTGTGTGCAGATTCCTCATGGCCACAGACACAGCACATAATGAATAGTTTCGAGGCTAAACCCTTTCTACTATTTACATCTTCATCTTCAAGCAATTCAATGCTCCTTTCACTGTCACAATATTTACACTTTAAAAACTTATTTAGTAAACTGCTCACTACATTCAGTTCAATAATCAAAGAACCAGAATTAATGTTTGGAACCTTTTCTTTACTAAAGTTACTGCTACTCGAATCATCCAAATATTTCAGTTTCCTTTTTGAAGCACTTGATCGCACCTTAACCTCAATCTCACCTATCTCACCAGAACCATTACTGGTATTTATCTGTGTATCTTGCTCCTTTGGTGAAAATCTATTTCCGTAGAACTTCCGCCTTCCAGTACCAAATTTTCTAATCCTGGGCATATCTATGGAAACGCTTACTATTTATTTCTTAAGAATAACAATTGTAATCAATACTTTTGTTTATTTCTTACTGATTTGAAGAAAGATGAACATCGTGCAGGTTAGCCAACTTCGAAAGTTAAATTTACCATATTTAAAATGGAAATTACTTTTGCTGTTCCAAAGTGACTTGCTTATCATGTAATATGAAGTTAAAATATGTTTGACAGGCAAAGGGGAGTGGCAGAGTTATGCAGATGTTCAAGATTATGGCTCTTAAAGGTCCAAAAACATTAATAATATGCACTTATTGTATATGGTTGGATTCAGGAAAGACTGGGGAATATTATAAGAGCAAAAAAAATTGATTTTTTTTTTCAAAAATTCGCGTACATGTTCCCTGAAATGAAGTGCATAACTTCAACACTTGCATCATCATCTGCCCTCCACTGCGAGTCCGACACTGGCTGTCTAGATCAGCTCAACGAGAATTTCTACGTTTATTGCCAGCGAACATGAACTCTGCCTTTTGCGCATGCGTGCCCCACGGCCGACTGAATGCGCTCATACCGGCCTAGACAATGAGACCTTTTTCATGAAATCTTGTTAGTTACTCAATTGCCCACACAGCGCTGTTCACCAAGCATTGCACGTCTAAGACTTATCTCTACTTAGTGTAAAACAAAGTCCCCGGTTCTTGGATATCACGGGTAATCTCGAGAACCACTGGATGGATTTTGATGCGGCTTTCACCATTCTGTACAGGTAATATCGAGGAAGATTTCTGTAGAAAATAATTTATTTATGATCAAAAGGAGGCAAGCAGTAACGATTTTAGATTTCAGTGAATAGGTCGAAGATAGTACTTGACGTCCGTGTGCTTTTTAAGCTTACGCTGGACAAGCCGTTAAAAATATCAATATACTATGAGTGTAAGAATTGTTCAGCATGAAAAATTGTACAAAAAAGTCCGCGTGAGCATATCTATCTTCGATACATCGCCCACTATAAGTGTTTTTAGTTTGGACGGGAGGGGGATTTGGCTTGCACCTCGCCATTCTTAAATTACGTCTGACAGGAATTCCTTGCACATTCATAACTGTTCCCGTGCGAAGCCGGGGCGGGTTGCTAGTGACACTATTATATTATCATTATAATTCCCACAATATCAAAATGCAAATTACATCACAAAATAAAATAGCGTGCTAATAAATCTAAGAGAAATTAGACATACCTTGCACCTCGTTACAGTTGAATTCGATCAGAATCACTCGGTTTTCATTAAAGTTTATGCATTTTTCTGCAGAACGGTTTGGAAGTTCGGCAACAGGAAACTACAGTAGGACTGTTATTTACTTAAAATATTCATTTTTGTATTTTTGTACTATTTGTGTTCATGATTTCATTACATTGTCAGAATCACCGACAGTAGTGGCTACGCTGGCTAAAGCGCAGCGTTAGGCCATAGGGCCAAGCTCTCTGCTGACTGGGTAGACGCGTGGATTCGAGCTCCACCGTCGGCCGTCCTTGAAATGATTTTCCGTGGTTTCCCATTTTTCAACACCAGGCAAATGCTGGGACGGTACCTTCTAACAGGCCACGGCCACTTCCTTCCACATCCTTGCCCAGTTTTATTCATCTTCATCCCTTCCATCTCTCATCCTGACGCGCAGGTCGCCCACGGGCGTCGACTAGAAAGACCTGCACTCGGCCTCTCAGGAAATGCTTTAATTAGTAGGGTATACTATTCAGTGTACCTATTATAAATAAAAACCGTGAGGTTTCTCACCTCCCCATATTACGAAACCCGGTTGCCTAATACGGGGAAAGTGCACTTTTAAAGTTAACAATAATATCAGAGGGTATTACAATATCAAACGTGTCCATATTTGTAATATACATAGTACATCGCCTGAGGTTTACATTGGTGAGAAAACCAAAATTATTCCGTTCCTTCTTATGTCTAATGTGAGCCCTATAAAAAAAACTCCCCATATTTGGCGACTTTCCTCTACCCATTTTTAGAAGATACCTTATTCACTGGACAGATGAATCCGTGATAAATTGTATAGGTAGCCTTCGTAAGTCTCAGAACTCAGGAAGTCCTTTCTAGCAGCGTTACTAGCAGCTTTCAAAGTTTCAAGGTAAGAAAGAAAATATTCCTCTAGCCAGTTTAGGCGACTGACATTTAATGAGAAAAAATGCCCTTTATCTGGATTTCTAGACTGAATATGATGATATGTGATGCTTACGTCATGCATAGCGAACCATTAACGTTTTTCAAAAAAAAATGGTTGCTTCTGCGTCCATGAATGTGTACGCTTCCGGGTGCATGCCAATATTTTCTTTCAGTGTACTGATGGCACCAATAACCTCTGACGAGAACACTTCCTTGGCACGCCGAACATTCATTTTTTCAAATTTAGTGGGTTCGATGTGTTTTTTAGTGAGGTGTCTGACCGGTTTGACGATCTCACCCTTTTGCATTGTGTATAGTAATGACAAGTATTTCCCTGAAATTATTCCAGTACCATCAGTCATCTCTCGTTACAGAAACTGCGTTCTAATTTTTTTTTTAGAATGTGACAATGATCAAAACTAGGGAATACATTCCTAGACTCGTCGTATGGGTGACTGACCATTGGTTGCAAATTCCCTCCCCCTAAATGACTCATCATTGTAGTGTTAGTTTTGTGATTATCAGAGACAGTTATTATAATTATGAAACCGCATTGTTCAACCTCGAGAATAACGTCCAGCAGGAGTTTATGTAAGTCCCGTCCTGACAGCTGCTTCGTGAAAAAGAAGGCACACGGTATCTGATAATTTTTCGAAAGATCTCTTAGCACAAAACACAACACACGATTGGCTGCTACTTGTTCCCGGCTGTAATTTTCATCCTCTCTTTCCTTTTGATGAGACGGTGCTGGAGTTTTGTCCTTGTACCCGAAGAAGGTGCAAGGTATGTCTAATTTCTCTTAGATTTATTAGCACGCTATTTTATTTTGTGATATAATTTTAATTTTGATAATGCGGAAATTATAATGATAATAATTATATAGTGTCACTAGCAACCAGCCCCGGCTTCGCCCGGGAACAGTTATGAATGTGCAAGGAATTCCTGTCAGACGTAATTTAAGAATGGCGAGGTGCAAGCCAAATCCCCCTCCCGTCCAAACTAAAAACACTTATAGTGGGCGATGTATCGAAGATAGAGATATGCTCTCGCGGACTTTTTTGTAGAATTTCTCACGCTGAACAATTCTTACACTCATATTATAATGATATTTTTAACGGTTTGCCCAGCGTAAGCTTAAAAAGCGCACGGACGCCAGGCTGTTTTTTCGACTTTTTACTGAAATCGTTACTGCTTGGCTCCCTTTGGTCATAAATAAATTATTTTCTACACAAATCTTCCTCGAGATCACCTTTACAGAATGGTAAAAGCAGCATCAAAATCCATCCAGTGGTTCTTGAGATTACACATTTAATATACGTACTGTACAGCTGATTCCTTATCGCGCCTATAATGGGAGGGGAGTGCGCTCTACCGGCAACGAGTAGAAACTTTCCAATTACATGTTACAGAGCGCAGCTCGTATTCAGTCGGCCGTGCGTGCCCAATGGGCATTCTTTGTTCGACCACAGAGCTGCAGCACTGGTCACACACAATGAGAACGTGGCCGGTGGCGCCTTCTAGACTCTTCAGTATTATTTTAGAGGGAATCGCTCAAATCAAACGGCAGAAAAATAGAGGAAGCTATCAGCTGTTCCCGCCAGAAGGTTACTCTTGAGTGTTTCTGAGCATTATGTATGTTTATTGTTTAGAGGGAAGATGGATTACAGCACACAATTCACTCCGAGTTCCAGCCACACACGCCAGCATCACTTCACCCAACCAATAACCCTCTCCCACTCCTAGATCCAAGCGACAATACCCCATTAAACCGTTACCCATTGTTGAAGTTATCTCACTTGCTCTTACCCCGCCTTCTAAACCATCCACGTCAAGCAAATCCTGTCATCCCGAGTTGCACTCAAGCACTGCTCATCCCTTCTCACCCACCAAGCAGCACGTCATAATAAATTAACTTAATTAATTATTGCATTTTTTTAAACCAGCTCGCTCATTGTCACGGCCCCAACCGTTCAACTGGAAACCCTGAACGACTGGTTATCTCTCTTGGACGAGGCCAATTTTCACATCTCTGGGACTGCTACGGCATTTGACACACCCCCCCCCCCCCCCCACTACTCGTACACATTCACATACGCTAACATGGCCTCATACGGTCATGGTTTACCGGACCGACCACACCGAACCCCGAATACATCTGGAACTCACCACCACCAACACCCTGCCACGGCACCTTCCCGGACTTAGATTTCGGGGAAGAACTGTGGTACGAATCCCCCACATGCTGATTGTTATATGCCCACCGGGCATTAGACAATTACACGCCACTCGTGCGTGCTCACACCACCCGCTACACACATCACCAACATTGAGGAGCACACATACCAGAGACACGTGCCTGAGCACCTTCACACACACTCGTCAGCCCACAACATACAGAAACACTCTCCACGCACATTCAAACAGAACTCAGTTTCACCAAATCCGACCAGGCCACACATCTTACCAATCACTCCACCCATGCCCAAGCTCATCAAAATCAAACAACCACAACATGAGCACACATAAACACTTTAAGTTCTTTAAATACTTTAGTCAGAGTAATTTCTATCAATTATTATTATTATTACCCCCCCCCCCCCCCCCTCCTTCCCAAAAGAGGAACAGGACGGGCACCAGACTCTGACCCACCTTTGAAGGTGTATAGCATGACAGTACTGTAAACATCATGATGATGATGATAATTGTTGTTTTAAGGGGCCTAACATCTAGGTTATCGGCCCCTATCACTGTGAACAACTGGAAGTGCTGCTCGCCATGATGGAATGACACGGGAGAAGATCTCTGTTCCATGGTCACACAAGAAAATACCTGTTATCGTCCTGATCTTAAAGAAAGGGGATAACATCCAGTCATTTCTCTATTGTGTTGATTTCTATAAAAGATATAAAATATTATATATTGATGAAATGACTAAAAATATGGCTAACTGCATGTTGAAATATTACTTACGTGACATTCGACCCTGTTTTACTGTTTTTCAATACGCTGACTATAATGCTGTCTTGGCCAACTTCGAAGATGATCTATAGACTATTCCGAATGATTTTAATAAAGCTTATAAGAGCATTGGCCTTGATCTCAACATTATGAAATCCCATATTTTGTATCAACCTGTTTGTACTGGTCAAGCAATGGAGATCACAGAACAATTTCCCTATCTTGGAAGTCACCTGTCGACAAGTGCAAATATTGATGCTGAAATTCAGCATCAACTCAAATGTGCTAGCACGGCTTCCAGTCGTCTACGAGAAAGGGTCATAATATCAGCACTCAAACTAAGCTGTACGTATAGCAATATATCGTAATACCAACCCTTACTTACAGCTGAGCAACTTGGACCACCTAAAGTGCACACATAATCTGCTTCGGGAAATATCATCAACGTTGTTTGAGAAGAATCTTGAGAATAAAATGGCAAAACCGGCGTACCAACATCTGCATCCTCATAGAAGTCCGAGGCCACAATAATCAAACATCAACTTCGGTGGACTGGTCATGTTGTCCGTCTCGTCTCCCTAATCAAATCTTGTATGCTCAACTTATGAATGGACAGCGCAAAATCTAACATGCAGAAATGTATGATCAACACCAAAACTGGGCGACCATAGCTGACAAGCATGGCATTGGCTTGTTCATGGATGTTCACAACACTTCGAACACGAGCAGTGGATATGCGACAAGCAAGGAAAGGACGAGTGACCTCTCAAAGGAACAATCGTCAGTGAGTTGTGGGTGAAATATTCTGTATGTTTGTGAACATTGTGGAAGATGCGGCTCCACAGTCATCAGAGGACCCACAGACATTCAAGCCTTGTAGTCCCGTTAGCGTATGCCTAGTGTGGCTGCTCCCCTCGCTGCTCGCATGTGACTGAGTAGGGGAAGGGGGTACGGTGGTGGGGGGAGCTTGGCAGCCTGTTTGAGTAGCATCATATTGTTTAATAGCTGACCTAAAAGTAGTTTTCAATTCTGAATTATGTTCAATAATGTTGTGTTCTTTCTGGTGTTTTAGCTTTTGCTCAAGTGCCTAGGATTTTCATGGAATGATGGATTTCACTATCTTTCTATGACATATACATCGAATTTTGTATACATCTGCAGAAGCATGTGGGTCCTGAGCATGTTATACTGATATTTTGTGTTGGCCTGTAAATGGCATTTGAGTATCCTGTCCATGACACTTTTAACATGGATATGGGGATTGCTCTGTGGTTAGCGTGAACAAAAGACCAACATGGATATATAGCTACAGTTGTTCGTCATCTAAGCCTATGAATTCCAGTTTGAACAGTAGAGACATCTATTATTATTCATGAAAGGGAAGATTGAGGGCACAAGGTCAAGGGAGAGAGCATCAAGCAGATGCATGGACCAAGTTACCTCTTCAGCATGCTTTAAGAAAAGCTGGTAAACATCCGGGATGATGCCACTTAGTTCACGAGAAAGTCTCTAAAGTTATTAGTCATTCAAAATTACAATTTCTTCTTCTAGTGCCTCAGTGTGCCATTTTAAAATTATTATTTTTTAATCAGAGCTACCAACATAAAATTTTAGTGTCGACAACAAGTCCCTAAAAATTATGATACTTCAAATTTCTTCAAAAGTGTTATTTTATGTGCGCCTGTAATCTAGGCCTATATGGTTACCAAGGCAACAAGGTTTCCCAAATTGGGCCATTTATATGGATTAAATCAAATGTTGCCTCAAAATAATAACAATACAGTACAGCGTCTGGACGTCAAAAATCCAGACCGTCGATAATCCGGATTCAATTCTGGTGAAAAAAGAAAGTTGAAGTGAATAGAGCTCAGCAACTCCAAGTGAAACCCCGGAAAGCTCGCTGTCCTCTCTGCCCCAATGGCTGACCCAGCATGCGCTTCATGATGCTGAGCTCTACAGGCCTATTGTTAATAATCTCTACTTAGTATAAAACAAAGTCCCCGATTCTTGGATGTCACGGGTGATCTCGAGAACCACTGGATGGATTTTGATGTGTTTTTCACCATTCTGTAGAGAATATCTCGAGGAAGGTTTCTGTAGAAAATAATGTATTTATGATCAAAGGAAGCCGAGCAGTAACGATTTCAGTGATAAAGTCGGAAAAAACTGGCAACCGTGCGCTTTTTAAGCTTACGTTGGGCAAACCGTTAACAATATCAATATACTATGAGTGTACGAATCGTTCAGCAATGAAAGTTCTACAAAAAAGTCCGCGAGAGCATGTCTCTATCTTGAATACATCGCCCACTATAAGTGTTTTTACGTTTTCATTTCTTCCAACTATCTCCATTCAATTACTGAGGCGACAGTTTCGCTAGCTTTCGTGTTCACTGCTGGAGGGAAAACGACTAATGTTTAGTACAAGCAACTGTTATAAGACCTCGGTTAAAAGAAGCCTATAACTGTTCCCGGGCGAAGTATTAGCATAGATGTCTCTTTCCTCAGCATAACATTGATAAAAATATTTCTTTTGGAATGCTTATAATAATAATAATAATAATAATAATAATGAAATATCCATGATACAATGTTTCTCGGTGAAGCGGAGGATACGCTCTGTCACTTGCTTGTGTTTCCTTTTCGTCCCCAGGTGGGGAGTGGCCATTTGCGAGTAATGGAGCAGTTTTTTATCTCTCCACAGGATAAAGGAGTTTGAGGCTAGTCCCCAGCTCAAGTCCAACAACTACATATACCCAATTGATGTGTACCAGAACCCGATGATAGGCGAAGACATAACCGAACAGTTCAGTAAGATCATCAAGGACAAGTTGGACAGGCCAGAGACAGTGAAGTCAGACAGAGTGAATTTCAGGCCGAGAAAGTAAGTCAAACTTATTGTTTCCTATCTCTTAACCCATAAAGTACCTGCGTTATGACCTTTGCCTTCCGTGATGTGTACAATATATTCCCATCCTATTCGCAGACTATCATAAGTTTACATTTAATTATGGTAGGTGGCAGGAAAGTATTGAGAACTTTTACGAACTCGACTGGAACCAGAAATATGAAAACGTGAATCATTACATTTCTATTACAGATTGGCGAGATACACACTTGAGTTTGACGGTATCAGCTGATGTACTATGTAAATAGTGAAATATCAGGCATGTACGATAAAAATGTGGCCGCAATTTAAAGATCGGACATCGATGTTGAAGACAGTGTTCGAGAGAATAAGTGACAATGACACTGATGGAAATGAGAGCAGTGGTGATGCAGATACAAGTGTAGTATTCAAAGTTGTGCCTGCGTGTTTGTGTCTGGTTTGATGCAGCCCTCCATGCCTCCCTGTCCTGAGCTAATTGTTTCATCTCTACAAAGCTACCACACCCTACATCCGAGGCAATCTGTTTTACATATTCTAACCTTGGTCTACCCCTACAGTTCTTGTCCTTCCTTCCACAACTAAGTTTGTTATTTCTGGGTGTCTTGTGTCCTTAGCAGTCACCCGAAACATATCTCCTCTCCCATTTGTCTTAATACCTCTGATACTCTATCTACCATTCTGGTCTTTATCATTCTTCTGTAACACCCACATTTCAAACGCTTCTGTTTTCTCTTTTCTGCTGAGCCAACAGCCCAAGTTTCACTTCCAAAGAGCGCCACCCTCCAGGCAAAGGCTTTCAAAACTGACTTTCTAATGCCTAAATCTATCAGATTTTTATCTGTAGAAATGCTTCCCTTTCTTAAGCCAACCGACTTCTTATATCCCCTTTGCTTCGTCCATCACTGGTTAGTTTTCCTTTTAAGTAGCTGAAGTTTCCTACTTCCTTTAGCTTTTAACATGCCAATACTTGTTAATAGGGGTTTCTAATTTCCTTCGGCTGCATATCATATCTTAATTTTCGCTTTCCGAGATGAAATTCCATTACTTTCCTGAACTTATTGGTATTTTGTACTGTTTTTCTCTTTTTAAATGTTTTCATAAACAATATAAAAATGTAATAAAAATAAGGACGTCTTAAGAGTTCTCTTAAAAAAAGAAATCACTCAAACAGTGACACTGGAAGGCACAAGGTGATAGTTCAACGCTGTGTTTGTGCGTCTTCGGATGATTATACTGAACCCATGGGAGAGGTACAGTATCGAACCCATATCCTTGTATTTCAGAAAAGAAAGAAGTAATGCAGGCTTTAGAACGGAGTTCTGAAGTTAGTTGAGAAGGGAATACTGCATCATATTGCGTGGATAAGTTGTGTAACCACAGATTGCCAGGCCACAGCTGCAGGGTGATATCACTGACGACTTACCGGAGACCAGGTTACGCACTCGATAAATATAGACTTGAAAATATTCCATTGAGTTGAGAGAGATAGAGTTTCGGAAAAAGCCCTTACTCGACAGTAAAATGGCATCGCCGCATCAAGGGAGGAGTCATGAAATCAGAGAAATAATTAAAATTGAGCCATTTGCGGGCATTAAACTAAAGAAAGGACTTCATCAATGTTAATTATCCAGGGAAAGAGATTTTTAGAGTGGATAAAGTTAACAGTGATTGTGCAAGAAAGAAGTGCACAATCAGCATTGCGTAGTCGGTGAATTCCCGAACCAGGAGCTTGTGGTAGGGGACAAAACGAAGACACCGTCCACATAATTGAAGAGATCATTTTAATTAATATTAAAGATCCGTACGATCGATTTTTGGAAACTTAGATATTTTTGAGACATTTAAAACCTCATAGATATTTTTTTTAACATCGTATGACGATTATTTTGGAAGATGGTGGTGGAGAAGATGAGAAATTTATTTATTTTACCAGAATCAGATATAAGGGCCATGAGCCCAAGCAAAGTCATGCAGTTTCAGTATCAGTGAGCGCAGAGGCGCTGCACGCTGCTTCACCAACATACAGTCTACAAGAGCACTCCTAAGGGGAGTTGCTGCATCGAAAAGTATTCAGACGTATGAACCTTAGGGGAGGTCATACAGTGCAACAAGTATTCAACAGTACATGCAGTAATCATCAGACCACGTACGGTCGTGCTGTTTCACAGCACCGGCAGTCTTATTTTGTCCGTTGGGTCTCAAATCTGTATCACGAAGCGGAAGTACTCTTAAGAGAAGTACTTTCCAGCATTCATCAGTGTCGCCGTGCCTTAAAACATCGAAGTTCTTTTTAAAAGGAAAAGTATCGTCAAAACTTCGAACCATTAATAGTCTACGGACATAGGCCAAGTTTTAAAACTTTGAGCAAAATACATTAGCCGGCGAGGGTAATCGAAGCCCAGACACTAGTATTTGAAGTTACATCGTAGTATCTCGAAAGTATATGAGACATCATCAGAGAGTTGAAACTCTAAACAATTTTCCCAGTGCGTTAAAATAACCACAGTAGGGTCAAATTTTCCTGAATTGAGGAGATTAGCGTGAGGAGTGGCGACAGAGTTAGAAGTCTACAAGATAGGCATCAGTAGCCACGTGGAGTTACAAGGAAGTATTCCACCAAGTAAAGACAATAGTCGTCAGAATTCAGTTCAGACGCGAAGTACTAAAGACAATTGTCGAGCGCAGTACAGTGACTCCAAGGGTAAACGTAAACCATAGACCGTTTACCATATAGACAATTGCATACCGGAAGAGACAATATTATCGTGCAGTACTGTAAGTGCCGATAAATTCAACACCAGAATTAGGAGAATATTCGTAGCCAAGGAGGGGAAATTCGTAAGAGACTGTCATTATCCAAATAGGAGGTAAAAGGCAGCGGTCGAAACTTGCCAAAGCCCTCGTCCCAGACGAGACCCAAAATTTGCGTCCTTCTCCAAACAGCAATCAGTTACAAGTTATAATTCACAAGATGGAGGACAAGAGCGAAGAAGGTCTCCCATCATGTAACAAGTTTATTTAAATTTGACCAATCCAAATTAGCCACATACTACGACAATGTGCATAACAAAATAATATTCACACGACACCATTAAAATAATTTGGCGGCATGATGCATATATAGCCTTTTGTTTAATGACGTAGAATAATATACTTTTTCAAATATGTCTCGATTAGAGGCGGTTCCGGAAGACACCTATGTCTCGCTCTAGCGGCAGAATACACAACCCCCAGCTCGTGGAGCCGATAGGCGCTGCCATCTCGAGTTCATTAGCCAAACCAAGGCATCTTAGCCGGCACTTTAAATGGCAGAAGGTACCAAGACATCAAAATAGATGCATAATAATAATGTTTGAGACAGGCTTTGCATGTCACAGTCTCCCTCCCTTAAGCGTGAACACCGTTCACGAACATGCCTAGGCATAGGCAGTACTCCATAACTAGTCGATTCACCAAACATTGTTTCCAGAAGATAATGATCACCAGTTAACTCCAATTGATGGAAAAAAACGCATCGTCTTGGTTAGGAAGAGTGCAGGGTCAGATTATCAGTGAAGGGATAATTGATCACCTCGCAAACCACTTAGTTAACAGTTTCACTGTGTCCAAAATTCTTCAGAAACGCATTACACCAGCACCTGCAGTGCTTACAGAGTCCGAGACGCGTTAGGTAAATTTTCAATAAGTCGAATGTTGTTAGCTTTTGAAGAAGTAGGTGGATTCAATGTGCAATATATCATGCGACGAGTGGGCAGCCATTTACAATACAGTTGTTAATCTTATTTCAAAAATAAAAGTTTACAGAAATTACTAATTCTTAATACATTTTACATATGAACAAGTTTGAATTTATATGAAGAAAATCCTGACCATGCCCTAGATCCGTGCTCACAATAGTTCATTACCAAGGTTAAGTTTTTACAGACTAGTTAGACTTTTCTAGAGTACACGAGTTGAACGACCATACATTCAGAAGGAGCTACGGTAGAGGAATGACCGCTCAAATTCCCAAGGAAACAGGTATACAAGATCACCATGAGTTAGGTCTCCCACCAAGTCCTACTTACATGCAAGGATCTTCTACGTGAACATCAAAATTAGTTACAATTTTACAAAGGGTAGGCTATTACATGATGTTAAAATTTTACCATTAAATGGGAATTACCTAACAGTTACAAGCTGTATCCCAGTAGAGTTTGCAAATCCAATTCAAAATTCCAGAAGGAACAGATGCCTGTAGGCTTCAATGAAGGTTAGGGATACTCTACATTATACAAAATATCAGTTTACAAATATATGGTACAATGTCATCATTACAAATCTCTCCACCTCGTTTTATGTGCGACAGATGTACTCTGGATATTTTGTTGGCCTTAGGGTTTCGAACAAGAAGAGTAACAGGCGTCAAGAATGCCTCTACATAACAGGGACTTTGAAGCGAGGGGTCATCTTACTAGATACCAGATTACTAACGCCCTTGGGCTCAAAATTGCGGACGTACAAAACATCCCCAATTTCCAAATCAGTTGGCTTGCGACAGGCACTGTATCGCTTGGCAAGTTGGTCATGTGAGATCTTAATACACTCTCTAGCCTTGTCGAATTTCGCCCTCATATCCTCGGGCGTGAAACTGTCTGGAAGTAGATCGTGCAGGTTCCACAGATTAGACAACGGAGAATTTGCCATAAACGAAAACATTAACGAAAAAGGGGTGGCTTGCGTGCTCTCACGCACGGCGGTGTTGAAAGCGAAATTGAGCCAATGCAAATTAGAATCCCACTTGGAATGGTCTTCGTGGTGGAGAGCGATATGAGCAGAACGGAGATTACGATTGACTCGCTCAGCGAGAGACGGGTTAGGAAAATAGGGAGTGGTGGTTACATGCGAAATAGCATTATCAAATGAGAATTTACGGAAATGATGTGATACAAAGCACTTGGCATTATCTGATACGAGAAACTGGCATGGCCCAAAAGATGAAAAGATGGAATTAAGACACTTTATGACGGAACTGGTCATAGCCTGTCCAACTAAACCGGGTGAAACCGTCAGTGAAAACAAGCGCAAATTGGTTTCCCCGACCAGAACGAGGGAACGGGCCAACATGGTCGATAAAAAGCCTTTCCATGGGCCTAGATGCCGGTTCGGATGCCAACAGGCCAACCTTTGTAGAAACCGGAGATTTGCTAATATTACATGAAGTACAATTTCTAATGAGTTTCCTGATGTCGCCATCCACACTTCGCCAAATAAAAAAACTGTCTGATCTTAGCTCGGGTCTTGAATACCCCTAGGTGGCCACCAATAGGGGATGTTTGATAGTAACGAAAGATTTCCGGAATGAGGACCGACGGGAGCACAATTTTAGATAGACGGTCATGACGAGATGAACAGCACAATACACCATCCTTTAGAGAGTAGGGCTTGATCAATTCCCCAGAATTGATTCGGTCAATTAGGCTAGATAAGGAGGGATCTTCTTTCTGGAATCTACTCACGTCTTCAAAAAGCATAGGGGAATTGCTGAGAACAAAATTGATATAATTTACAGGTGATACAAGGTTTACGGGTTCACATTTTTGAATTTCCTCTTCGGATGTTTCCTCATACATGCGGCTTAATGAATCAGCTACCGCATTTTCAGATCCACGAATATGGTGGACCGTGAACTGGAATGACAGGATCCTAGTCGCCCATCTGGCAATCCTACCAGTTTTACGGGGTTTCCCTAGCACCCAGCTCAAGGCCTGGTTATCGGTCTCGAGGAGAAACTTAGTGTGCTCAAGATACATTCGGAATTTTTCCAGGGCGAACAACACTGCTAAACCCTCAAGTTCGTAGATGGAATACTTCCTCTCTGCGTCCGTTAAGGAACGAGAAGCGTATGCAATGGGTTGCCTACACAGATCAGACTTTTGCAGTAGGACACAACCAACACCACGACCAGACGCATCAGTTTGCACGATGAACCGCTTCCCAAAATCCGGAATGGCTAATACAGGGGCGTTAGAGAGCGCAAGCTTTAGATCTTCGAAGGCTGCTTGCTGAGAGGGACCCCACTCAAACTTAACAGCTTTTTTACGTAAGTGATTTAGAGGAGCAGCACGGTCGGCAAAGTTACTGATGAACTTACGAAAGAAGTTCACCTTCCCAATATAACGAGCAACACCCATGGCGTTCTTGGGCGGTTTAAAATCTCTGATGGACTGAGTACGAGACTGGTCAACGGAGATACCAGATTCGGAAACAATATGTCCGAAGAAGGAAATTTTGGGCTTGGCAAAGGAAACCATGGACAATTTGACGGTAAGGCCAGCGTCACGCAACCGATCAAGTACAACCCTCAGATGATCAACGTGTTCCTCGAAGGACTCAGAATAGATGACCACATCATCAAGATAGTGGTATACAAATTTGAATTTAATTTCAGAAAACACCTTGTCCAGAAGTCTGCTCAACACAGCGGCTCCGGCGGATAGGCCAAACGGGACACGGGCATACTCAAACAAGTTCCAGTCAGTGGAAAAAGCGGTAACATGCCTGGATTCCGGAGAGAGGGGAATTTGGAAGTAAGAAGAATTTAAATCGAGGATCGTGAACACCTTCGCGTTGCGAAACCAACTAAAGCATGTGTGAAGATCCGGCAAAGGGATGGATTGTAAAACAACTTTTTGATTAAGAGCCCTATAGTCGACCACCGGCCGAAAACCACCGTTAGGTTTTGGCACAAGGAAAACAGGGGATGAGTAGGCAGAGATAGAAGGTTGGATTACACCTTCTTCCAACATCTTGTCAATAATCTTCCGAAGTTCGGCCATCTTAAACGGGGCAAGGCGATACGGGCTGGAACGCACCGGCACAGAATCGGTTAGCTCAATCTTGTATTCCATCAAATGGGTTACACCCAACTTGTCTGTAAATACATCACTATACTTCTGACATAACCTCTTTATGGCATCCTTTCGAGGTCTCGTTAAATTTTCCAGATCGAGATCCTCAATAGTCACAGGTTCACTAACTGAATTGACATCAGGAGGAGATAAAACCGGGTTAAACGATAATTTAATTTGCGGATTAAACTTAAACCATAAGTTGCGAGCACCAAAATCAAGAAGCATACCAACATGGGACATGAAATTAGCTCCCATGACCACAGAACAAGAAAGATTTCTGGCAACAAAAAATTTAAACTTCCAAGAAAAATTTAGAATATGGATTTTGACTGTTATACTACCCAAAATATTTCAGTTTGAACAATTTGCCGAAATAAAAGATTCATTGTTAGGCTCTAACTCAGGTAGACTGCAAACACTCTTCATAGCTAAAAACCAGACCTCGCTTATAAATGAGGCAACACTACCAGAATCAAGCAATGCAGAAACGGGCTCGTCATTAACACAAATTTTAAAAAACGGGGATATTCCCTTAGCCACAGGAGAAATTCCAAAATCATTATTCACTCTAAAACGATTACAATTAGATGACGAGGTCACCCGCACCACAGGTTTCACATTAGGTTTAGAATTAGGATGACTTGCCACGACATTGATCACAGACAGGTTAAGTTGGTCAGAGACATAAGCAGAACTAGCACGTGATGATTTATTTTTCAATGGGTTATCAAGATTTTCAATAGTAGGGCGACCAGAAACTTCACACGGTTTTCCCAAATTCTCATGCACAGAAATATTCATAGAAGTAATACCCGAATTGGTCTCCAAAGTATCCCGTCATTGGCGATACACAACTTGGTTATTTGGACACACCTTCTTAACATGTCCCACGCCACCGCACGTGTGTCACTTAACATTGGATCTAGGATGAAACATAACCTTAGGAGGGGGACGAGACATCAAGAAAGGAGGGGGAACATTAGCTACACGAAGGGAATCTGCATGTTTCACAGCCATAGCCTCTATAACCACCTGTTTTAGCTCGACAAATGACGAAGGCCTGGTACACATAGTCATGTATGACCTATATTCTGGCGAAAATCCATTCACAATTGACGACACCAATTGTCGTTCAGTCAAAGGGGATGCAAACACCTGGGCATATACCTTAATGTCACTGACATAGTCGCTAAGTGACTCGTCCAACCTTTGGACACGATATAAGAATTTTTGCTCGAGAGTACTAATGGCACCCGCAGGGACAAAAACCCTCAACACTTCCCTAATGAACATGGCTAAGGGCATACTGAGGTGGATAGCTTCAATCAGCTTGTCGCGCAGCATACCGGATGCAACAGGATACAACAGTTGGAAAATCTGATTTTCCGACATTCCAAAAATCGAGGCATGGTTGCCCAATTCGACCACTTGCTTTAAAAATAAGACCACCTGGGTAACGTCATCTAGGTTGAAATTCTTCAACTTAGTTATAAAACTAGAAATAGGGTGAGGAATCGACCCATAATTAACGGTAGGCGTGTACGTAGCTTTCGGAAAAGAGACATTATTACCAGGGTAGCTTCCTCGCACACCCTCTACAGGGGACAAAGCATTTACATTACCAGAGAAAAAACTGGGATGCAATGGGTCGGCCGGACCCAGGAAGTCATTAGGTGACCTAACATGAGAATAATAACTGCTCTGGACGAGCCAGAACCAGGCAACAGAGGGGCAGGCAAACCACTATCAGTAATCGATCCCAAAACCTCAGACCTAGTAAACAGAGCTGACTCACGTCCAATCCCAGAAGAACGCTCCAAATTCACAAGGTTATCTCTTAAGTCAATCAAATCAAAAGCACTATTATTGTCGGCCATTTTGAAAAACACAGAATGCAGGCAGACAATACAGAAAGAAACAAATTTTAAGAATTACGAGGACAGTTTACAATTTCTCAACAATACCATAAACTACCAATTAACAACACCATAGATTAGGTTGACACTCGAACACTGCCACAATACTACGGTATACAAAATCATGCACAATGCTGCCCAGGACTGTAGACCACATCCCTTGCTTGGCTCCAGAACAGGAAGCTAAAATACAACAAATTGCTACAATATAGACGTTACAAATCACAGGGCGAACAGCTTCAGACAGGTCTCCTCGATGCCTTCACTCGCAGCATGTAGGCTAGCAGCGTATCAAAAACCCAAATTTCCCATGCCAAGAATACATGCCAGTCACTTACCAAACTTCTTCTTCATTATGAATGTTGCATCATTAATAGGACATAATTCACCACAGAAACCTTGCTTGGAACAGGTCACTTCCATATATCACCACATAGATTTTAGAGGCATACATGAAACCAAACAAAACGACAAGGATTAACATAAAATAACATTAAGCACACTGGCATGACACATTCCACCAGTGACCGCCCCATCAGCATCAGAAGGATCCATAAACAAACCTGCGGGTAAGGGGGAGGGGAATAGCTGCAGGAGCGAAAAACGAGCTCGATCTGCTTCCAAAATGACACCTCAACGCTTCGGGGGATAGGGTGGATGGGCCAACTTACCTTTTCTCGGAGGTCCGCTCACTACTGCAACTCACCGCCAGTTGACATGCCCCAACAGAAGAACGCCTAAAGACGGAGGAAGGTGGAGAAGAAGAAAACCCACAGGTTCGTCTACAGAAAAAAACGATAACTAACAGAACTGCCACCGACGAAATGATGCAACAACAGTAGCTTGCATTAAAAGAAAATTTAATGTTAAATGAACAGCTCCACCAGAGAACAGAAAATGCATCAGCCAGCATAAAATTACAAAAACTTAAACAAACCCCACCTAAAATTCTCACTGGAGATAAAAACAAGGCTAAAGGTCGATACCAATTAACAATTACCTGAGGGGATACTAACGAAACATTTAGTTAAGAGACCCAAACAAATTTACAACAACAATAATCATTTTGGCAGGAAGTTTGATACATAAAAGGTAACATACTACCACGAGGTATTACCTGAAGTAAGAGAAGAAAAAGCCAAAAAAAAACATAAACACTTAACATGTACCTGACATACTTTCAACTGAACCAAGAGATCCACGGAGAATCAAAAAAGAAGTAAATAGAGCACACTTTACCATAAACAAGGTACCGAAAGAAACGCGCAGGAGTACTAAAATAGAAAACTCCAAATAAAGAAAACCAAAGAATAATTTAAAACAAAACAAGTTAAACAACATCACAAAGACGCATGAACGAGACCTTCAAACACACGCCAGGAAAAGAAACCCACAATGCACTAAAGTCAACAAGTTACCACGGCGACCAGAACAGTTGAAGGTATATCAGTACGAATTTACATCAAACGCCGAATTTTTCATTTTTAGCCTACTTTCGATTTTTGCAAAAAATGAAAGTAGACTTATGAGATCAACACAGGGCGAAAAAAGTGTGTCTGTCTGTGTGTGTGTATGTGTGTGTGTGAGTCTGTGTGTGTGTCTGTGTGTGTGTGTGTGTCTGTGTGTGTGTGAGTGTGTGTACTCTGAATGTCTGCCCCCCCCCCCTATCAATTCGAACACGGTGAATGCGAATTGAACGAAATTTGGTACAAAGGTAGCACTAGCAAAGGACACCTCAGTGTCATGTTTTATATCGCCGACATCTTGACGGAAACGTAATGGCGGCCACACAAATGTTCAAAGCTTAAATCAAATTACGACTAACCTAATCATCCGATCTCTACCAAATTTTGCAACAACATACCTTTATGGGGGGAGCATCCTTTGACCAAACTAATAAGTCATCAGCGTAATAGTTTGCGGATGGCGGCCATCTTTGTGTGAAAATCGATTCCCCCTATTAATTCGAACACGGTGCAACCGAATGGAACGAAATTTGGTACAGAGGTAGTACTAACAAAAGGCACCTCAGTGTCATGTTTTATATCGCCGCCATCTTGACGGAAACGTAATGGCGGCCACACAAATGTTCAAAGCTTAAATCAAATTATGATTAACCTAATCATCCGATCTCTACCAAATTTTGCAACAACATACCTTTATAGAGGAAGCATCTTTTGACCAAATAACTAGGTCATAAGCCTAATAGTTTGCGGATGGCGGCCATCTTTGTGTGAAAATCAATTCCCCCTATTAATTCAAACACGGTGAAACCAAATGGAACGAAATTTGGTACAGAGGTAGCACTAGCAAAGGGCACCTCAGTGTCATGTTTTATATCGCCGCCATCTTGACAGAAACGTAATGGCGGCCACACGAATGTTCAAAGCTTAAATCAAATTACGATTAACCTAATCATCCGATCTCTACCAAATTTTGCAACTACATACCTTTATGGAGGGAGCATCCTTTGACCAATCTAATAGGTCATTCGCCTAATAGTTTGCGGATGGCGGCCATCTTTGTGTCAAAATCGATTCTCCCTATTAATTCAAACACGGTGGAACCGAATGGAACGAAATTTGGTACAGAGGTAGCACTAGCAAAGGGCACCTAAGTGTCATGATTTATATCGCCACCATCTTGACAGAAACGTAATGGCGGCCACACGAATGTTCAAAGCTTAAATCAAATTACGATTAACCTAATCATCCGATCTCTACCAAATTTTGCAACTACATACCTTTATGGAGGGAGCATCCTTTGACCAATCTAATAGGTTATTAGCCTAATAGTTTGCGGGTGGCGGCCATCTTTATGTCAAAATTGATTCCCCCTATTAATTCGAACACGGTGGAACCGAATGGAACGAAATTTGGTACAGAGGTAGCACTAGCAAAGGGCACCTAAGTGTCATGATTTATATCGCCACCATCTTGACAGAAACGTAATGGCGGCCACACGAATGTTCAAAGCTTAAATCAAATTACGATTAACCTAATCATCCGATCTCTACCAAATTTTGCAACTACATACCTTTATGGAGGGAGCATCCTTTGACCAATCTAATAGGTTATTAGCCTAATAGTTTGCGGGTGGCGGCCATCTTTATGTCAAAATTGATTCCCCCTATTAATTCGAACACGGTGGAACCGAATGGAACGAAATTTGGTACAGAGGTAGCACTAGCAAAGGGCACCTAAGTGTCATGATTTATATCGCCACCATCTTGACTGAAACGTAATGGCGGCCACACGAATGTTCAAAGCTTAAATCAAATTACGATTAACCTAATCATCCGATCTCTACCAAATTTTGCAACTACATACCTTTATGGAGGGAGCATCCTTTGACCAATCTAATAGGTCATTCGCCTAATAGTTTGCGGATGGCGGCCATCTTTGTGTCAAAATCGATTCTCCCTATTAATTCAAACACGGTGGAACCGAATGGAACGAAATTTGGTACAGAGGTAGCACTAGCAAAGGGCACCTCATATTCATGTTTAATATCCCTATAGCACGTTGTATTTCAACAAGCTACTACAACCAACATTCAATCATACTCCTTGAAAAGGACAAAGAGTTATAACAATACCCATGCATTTAGGAGAAAGTAGGCTATATGTTCTTTACTGAACATCTTGTTTAAAAATCTTCTCCAGTGAGAAAACAGGAAGATATAAAAAACTCTAGACATGACAAGATCAAATAGTATTTTAAAAGGCGACGGATCAAAATAAAAACAGATCGACTAATGATCAAAATTAGGCCTACTATTCAATTGAGTAGTCTGGTCAGTATCAGAATATAACAAGAAGAAAACGCCTTAGCAAGATGCCAAATAATAAAATTAGAAGCAAAACCTAGAAGTGTTCCCCGGACTAATATTATCTAACAAAATTTTACATATTTTTAGGCCTAGTCAACCTTCAAAAAAAACTTAAACACAAGTACACAATGAAAAAATATGGAGCTCCAACAATTTAAAATAAATAAAACATCAAAACATACCTTAATAAAGCCTTTTGGGGAGACACTAATATTTAAAACACTAATGAGATATCCTTAAAGGATTTATATCACCAAAAAAAAGGAGGATGGCTGCAAGCGGAACACGTAGAGATGCACACAAAAACATCATATCTCCATATGTTGTTTGAGTCTTCAGTCTTTTGACTGGTTTGATGCAGCTCTCCATGCCTCCCTGTCCTGAGCCAATCGTTTCATCTCTACATAGCTACCACACCCTACATCCGAGGCTATCTGTTTAACATATTCTAACCTTGGTCTACCCCTACAGTTCTTGTCCTCGACCCTTCCTTCCATAACTAAGCTTGCTATTCCTGGGTGTCTTAGTATGTGTCCTACCAACCTATCTCTTCTCTTCATTAGCAGTCGCCAGAAACATCTCTCCTCTCCCACTCGCCTTAATACCTCTTCGTTTGTAACCCTATCTACCCATCTGATCTTCATCATTCTCCTGTAACACCACATTTCAAATGCTTCAATTCTCCTCTTTTCTGCTGCACCAATAGTCCAAGTTTCACTTCCATAGAGCGCTACGCTCCAGACAAAGGCTTTCAAAAATGACTTCCTAATACCTAAATCTATATTCGATGTCAACAGATTCCTTTTTTGTAGAAAGGCTTTCCTTGCCTGAGCCAACCTACTTTTCATATCCTCTTTGCTTCGTCCATCACTGCTTATTCTGCTTCCTAAGTAACAGAAGTCTCCTACTTCCTTCAGCTTTTCACCTGCCAATTTGATCTCCATAGAGGTTTCTGATTTATTTCGGCTGCATTCCAGTATTTTTGTCTTACATTTATTAATTTTCATCATGAATTCCTTCCATAAGACGGAGTCCATACCATTCAAAAACTCATTTAAATCCTCAGGCTTGTCGGCTAAGATGTCATCAGCATATCTCAGAGTTGAAATTATTTCTCCTTGAATCTTCACTCCCACTTTAAATTTTTCTCTAATTTCCTTCATTGCTTGTTCAATGTAAAGATTGAAAAGTATGGGTGATAAGTTGCAGCCTTGCCTTACACCTTTCTGAATACCAGCTTCTCTCTCATGTCCTTCAGCTCGAATGACTGCTGTCTGGTTTCTGTATAGATTGTATATCACCCTCCTATCCCTGTACTTTATCCCAATAGATTTCAAAATGTCAAACAATTTAGTCCAATCAACGTTATCAAAGGCCTTTTCTAAGTCTACAAATGCCATGAACGTTCTCTTATCTTTCCTTATTAAGGCAGAAAAAACCATGATCACGAATATCACAGATGATAGTTGCACACCATATTCTTCATATATCATCAAAATAATCGGATATATCGCCAAGTTAGCGGAGACGAGGGCCAAAGCCCTCGTCCCAGACGAGACCCAAAATTTGCGTCCTTCTCCAAACAGCAATCAGTTACAAGTTATAATTCACAAGATGGAGGACAAGAGCGAAGAAGGTCTCCCATCATGCAACAAGTTTATTTAAATTTGACCAATCCAAATTAGCCACATACTACGACAATGTGTATAACAAAATAATATTCACACGACACCATTAAAATAATTTGGCGGCATGATGCTTATATAGTCTTTTGTTTAATGACGTAGAATAATATACTTTTTCAAATATGTCTCGATTAGAGGCGGTTCCGGAAGACACCTACGTCTCGCTCTAGAGGCAGAAGACACAACCCCCAGCTCGTAGAGCCGATAGGCGCTGCCATCTCGAGTTCATTAGCCAAACCAATGCATCTTAGCGGGCACTTTAAATGGCAGAAGGTACCAAGACATCAAAATAGATGCATAATAATAATGTTTGAGACAGGCTTTGCATGTCACAGTTTTCAATTCATTGTAGTTTTCGCTGTCACCCAGACCATTAGGACCGATACCCTAGATGTTAGGCACCTTAAAACAACAATTATCGTCAACACTGGTTATCACACAAATTCCTCCAACATCCAAAAATACACAGGGCTTTAAGACCGCGATTTCGGAGACCGAAAATAAGCAACAACGACTAAAGTAAATAACAAACATACATTCCTTGTCCTTGACAGATGGTGATAATATCCCAAGTAGGATGTGAGCAGTTCCTCATTGGTCGCAATCTGCCTTACGTCTCTGCTTGTGAGGGCAAGCTGGGCTGATTGTCAGCAAGTCGCCCAAGGTCAACTGAACGGCAGTGTGCTCCCAGCTTAATAGTAAGCAACATATAGAACTAGATGACCAACACTTGTTGCCATGTCTGAATTACCTAAAACAAGATGTAAAATATCTAAAGGACATCATCATTATGATATAAGAATTGCAGCCAATGGCCATAGCTGGGCTGTCAGCAAGTTCAATTTCAACTAGTTCCAACTTTGGCTACCAGATGCCAATGGCACTAATACGCTGGAACTTGATAGAGTATAACCTACAAATTTTCCTACACCCTACCAATGGCAGTGGTTGGTTCTTTTACGTGCCATAAATCTATGACATGGGCTTGCTAGCTTTGCTCCCCCTCCGAAGGAAGTCATACTAAAGGATTTTAATGCTCTTAAAAATCTGACGACTTCGGCCGGGTTTAAACCAGTGATCTTGGGCATAGCAGTTCAGCATGCTACCGACTATGCCACCGAACTCCGGTGCTTTGGGATCTATCTGCGACTTGTTCTCGTACAAAACTGTCGCTTGCAGTGACATCGGACTAGAGTGAAATCTCTCAAAGATTGATCGCCAGCGCATCAATGCGGTTCTAATCATTATCTAACTATGTAATAAACTAACGATTGGTGGCAAAGATATGATCGAATCAGAATCAATAGCCATAGGACCCATCCTAAGGCCAGTAGACACACACAGTCCCATTACATTTCTGATAAACAATGCAGGTAGACCTAGTCTGTATAATTTTACTCCCACATCAAAGGAAGAGGTAATAAAAATAATTGACGTTCTAAAATCCAAAAATAACCCAAATGATGATATAAACAGCATGGTACTAAAAAAGTGCAAACAGATACTAGCCAAACCTATCTCAGATTTGATCAATACATTTTTGGAAACTGGCATCTTACCAGATCCTTTGAAAATTGGTAAAATAGTTCCCGATCTAAAGATGATCCAAACACTCTAGACCTATAACTATATTGCCTGATCTGTCAAAATCTTTGAAAAAATATAAAAAGCAGGCTGGTGAAATTTTTCCTTTAATGCAACTACTTCTTTAAACACCAGTATGGTTTCCAAGACTCTGAGTGTAATTGATGCTTTATTTGATACTAGCAGTATTGCCCGGCTCCGCCCGGTGGATTTATATGTTTTATGGATGATAATGAATACTACTACAGAACTGGCACATTATACATGAACTAACAGAAAAAACAAATGTAAAAATATAACTTTTTGTGGTGGTAGTGGGGGTGATACGTAGCATGGTATGATGGACGTAACATTCGGGTCATTTTCCCGTAATGATAATGATAATAATTAATAGGGAAACGGCTATTTACTAACAACAGTACTGACACACGTAATTTACAAACGAATTGAAAAATATGATTAGAAAGAGGAGTAAGTGAAATAAAAGACACTGCCCAGAGCCTATATCTCATTGGCTGTTAGGAAAGTAGTGACCAACAGTGCCGTCTGCTGTCGCATAGCGCTGTAGAAAAATAATACGAGCACTTTGGAAAACATTGTCTATCCCGAGCTCCTGAGGTAACAACAGTGGATAAGGATCAGAATTAATGGAAGTATATTTGAAAGCACCAACGCTTATTGCAGCTGGTGACCTCAATATACTGCACCAACACCATCGCACTTATACAGAGGCATAATATTTTCATGATGATAACTGTTTTCAGGGGCCTAAAAAAAAATTTGTACTAATTCCTCCCCGTGACAGCAATTTATAAGCAGCGCGCGATGCAACTATTTCCGCAATTCTGCTACAGAACACGGGTAGGGGCGACGTGATGCAGCCGGCATTGCCAGCCAACAATAGACTTATCATAGATATTCTCTGTTACACTACTACGTACATGAATGGTTCTAGGGCCTTAAAACGTGTTTCTCAAGTTCCTTTTTTCTGTTATTCTAAATATAGAGAATGGAGAGGGTTGTCCAAAATATCAAATGGACATTGTTACCAGCAGGGTTTCAAACGGTATGTAAAATTCGTTGTAATTAGGTAAAATGGTTTAGATTTGTGCCAAAGGGCCTAAATGCAGGAAATGGAGTGGCCTGTCCGAAATTTCATGTAGACAGTGTTACTCGCAGAGTTCCAAAGGGCAAGTGTACAAATTTTGGTTCAGATCGGTGAAACGGTGTATATTTGTGCCAAAGAGCCTAAATGCAGGGAATAGAGTGGTCTGTCCGAAATTTCATGTAGACAGTGTTACTCGCAGGGTTCCAAAGAGTAAGTATACAAAATGTGGTTCAGATTGGTGAAACGGTGTCGATTTGTGACAAAGGGCCTAAATGCAGGGAATGGAGTGGTCTGTCCGAAATTTCATGTGGACATTGTTACTCGCAGGGTTCCAAAGGGGAAGTATACAAATTTTGGTTCAGATCGGTGGAACGGTGTAGATTTGTGCAAAAGGGCCTAAATTCAGGGAGTGGTCTGTCCGAAATTTCATGTGGACAGTGTTACTCGCAGGGTTCCAAAGGGGAAGTATACAAATTTTGGTTCAGTTCGGTGAAACGGTATAGATTTGTATAAATAACAGACAAACCAACATTGAGTTTTATACTGTATACCGGTATATAGATTGTCACGAATTTAGAGAAATCGCTAGACGAAGGCAATATATCAGCAGGTCTATTTGTGGATGTACAGAAGGCATTTGACACTGTCGATCATAATTTGTTTTTGTATAAGTGCATGATGCAGGTGTCCCAGGAGTAGCGCATTAGTGACAGATATCAGTAAAACGTTAAAACAGTGGTGCAGCCACTTTACTTCACTTGCAGGAAGTTTGCGGATGGAGGGGAGGAGCTGGACAGTGCGTCATAATAGTGCACATTGGTAAACAGGAGCTGAGCTCTGCTTTGTTGATGATTATCACTCCATTTTGAAGAATGGTTCAGGAGGGTATTAAGCCTACCCTGCTGTAGTGATGGATCAGGCACCTTACCACGCAATGCCAGACCCAGAATCTAACAACTCATGCTTAAAAGCAGACATTATTGCATGGATTGAGAAAAGACACATCCCAATGCCACCTCATGTAATTGATTTCAAATCATTAACAAAAGCCGTACTACTTCATCTATGATGTTGAGGTAATGCGTCTGCCTCACACCCGGAGGCCCTGGGTTCGATTCTCGGCTCTCTCAGGGATTTTAGAAATTGACATGAGGGCTAGTAGGGGTGCACTCAGCCTCGTGATGACAAATGAGTAGCTGTCTGACAGTGAGGCAGCGCACCGGTCACGGATACCAAGATTAACGACTGAGCGGACCCGACGTGCTGGCTGGGCAGCGGTCGCTTGGTAGGCCTCGGCCTTTCAAGAGCCGTAGTACTACGGGTTATGGTTTTTATTATTTTATTGACCTAACGTTAAACAGAACGAGGGAAATGATAGTGTTATTGGATTATCTCTACGCCTGTTGGCTATTTAATAAACAACCACCAAAATCAAGTTATCATAATATATTGGTCGACGGTAACATGCAGTTGTCCCGATACATCTCGACCTGATACACTCAAAACCATGTTATGGATTTAAATGGTCGTAAACATTTGTCACAGATGCTTTAACTGAGCGATATGATTCGGAACAGAACTCGACTGCTTTAAGTAGCCAGCCGCCAGAAAAATTAAAAAATTTACTATAGGAATAGGTAATCTCGCAAACGCAGAAGATAAAGCAAAAAGTATAAATGTGGCAAGATACCTATGACAAGAAACATTACGTTCCGTAACGCCTGAGCTCTGGGAAAAAAATGTGTAAAATATGCTATACAAATTGAAAAATAATTATTGGGAAAAAGACCGCCACCCGGTTGATATTGAAGTAGGCCTACAAGTTTGTAACCGTACACTCTCTTGTTCGGGGGGTGGTGGTAATTATACCATAAGGGAGTTTTACTATTAATATTTAATATCTTCACTTCACACCTTTCACATTACCGCAAACATCCACTCTTATAATCTCCTGCCAAACACAGAATCAGACCTCATCACTAAACCTATCCAATCTTCCTAATTAGCAGCACTTTTCAAGCCCATACTTTTTCCTTCATTTACCATTGCAATAATCCCATCTTCACAAGCACCACAATAATCTCCATAGATAAACAAAACAAAAATCAAATCTTCCAGTATGGACTCCTCAGAAGAATAGTCATAGATAACTAATAAAAACTAAAGATATATAAAACACAAAACAGCATCGTAAATGGAAATCTATATATATAAAGCACAAAGTTTGTCTGTTATGTATACAAATCTACACCATTTCACCGATCTGAACCAAAATTTGTATAGTTACCCTTTGGAACCCTGCGGGTAACCCTATCAACTTTAAATTTCGGAGAGACCACCCCATTCCCTGCATTTAGGCCCTTTTGCACAAATCTACACCGTTCACCGATCTCAACAAAAATTTGTATACTTACCCTTTGGTACCCTGCAAGTACCACTGTCCACTTAAAATTTCTGACAGACCACCCCATTCCCTGCATTTAGGCCCTTTGGTCCAAATCTACACCGTTTCACCGATCAGAACCAAAATTGGTATTCCTACACTTTGGTACCCTGCGAGTAACACTGTCGGCTTGAAATTGCGGATAGACCACTCCATTCCTTGCATTTAGGCCCTTTGGCCCAAATCTACACCGTTTCACCCATCTCAACCAAAATTTGTATATACAGTGTGGTCCACCCGCCCCTTATTATTTAGTTTTATGAAACCCAACTAACATCTTAATTCTCCCGATCGTCGATATTGCTCTGCGCTCTGACTGTGTGACAGCAATGTAATTGGGTCATGGGTCTAGCAAAGAAAAACCAACCTTAATCTTTTCCCCGCCAAATACTATGGCCCATTCTACTAACATATGACTTTCTGCTCCTTGAAATAACACACATACACGTAATACGATCGAATTAATAGCTTACGCCACGTGATCTGTAATAGTACAAAGTTAAATCAACACCATAAACCGTGATTGAAGACTTTGAGATGGACTTAAACGTTTGAGGTGGGACGGCTACAGTAACTACAGCACGTTTAGCGTGCGCTATCTACCATGTGTTGGTGGCTGTGAGGTTTAAAGCCTGACCGTGCGTATTAGGCGCGAAGCGGGTAGAATGCTGCTTCGAATCCAGTAATAGGCATACTTTCCTTGAACGAAAGCCCACATTCCATTTTAGTCGAGATGTAACTACATTGCCACATTATTGCCTTACGACGTATTTTTGTGAAGGGTACGTTGAATTATGATGATTTATAAAGAAAATACGATCGAATTGGTACGTTATGCCACGTGACCTGTAATGGCAGAAAATTTAAAAACTGGCATGAATATTAACATAACATATCGAAGTGTTGCTCGGAGGTCCGGGTTCGATTCCCAGCTCTATCAAGAAATGTAATACTTGTCTGAGGGCTGAAATTGGGTACACGTAGCCTCGAGAAGCAAATATGAGAAGAAGTGTGTTCGATTCCCACCTCAGCCACCCTGGAAATGGTTTTCCGTGGTTTCCCACTTCTACTCCGGCCAAATTCCGGGACGGATTCTATCTTAAGGCCACGGCCGCCTCCTTCCCAATCCTTAATTGCAAATACACACACTATTACAAGTCCGCAATAACTCAGGTTATCAGACAAATTCTACACACACACCCAAGTAAACGGGGCTAAATGACCGCGATGTTCTAGCCCCTCAAATGAAACGAAACAACAACATATCGAAGGATATTCTGATCGCCAGTGCTTGCATCGAAGTATACGTATTCCTTAGAAATTCCCATGGTATTATTAGCATACTTTCGATTTTTGCAAACAATGAAGTAGACTTATGAGATCTACACAGGGCCAAAAATTGTGTGTCTGTCTGTGTGTGTGTGACTGTGTGTCTATGTGTGTGTGTGAGTGTGTGTACTCTGAATGTCTGCCCCCCTATCAATTCGAACACGGTGAAACCGAATTGAACGAAATTTGGTACAGAGGTAGCACTAGCGTAGAACACCTCAGTGTCATGTTTTATATCGCCACCATCTTGACGGAAACGTAATGGTGGCCACACAAATGTTCAAAGCTTAAATCAAATTACGACTAACTTAATCATCCGATCTCTACCAAATTTTGCAACAACATAAAGTCATATGGCGAGCGTCGTTTGACCGAACTACAAGGTCCTCAGCCCATTAGTTTGCAGATGACGGTCATGTATGTGTGCAAATCGATTCCCCCTATCAATTCAAACACTGTGAAACTGAACTGAACGAAATTTGGTACAGAGATTCCAGTGTCATGTTTATATCGCCACCATCTTGACGAAAACGTAATGGCGGCCATCCTAATGTTAAAAGCTTGAATCAAATTACGACCAAACTAATAATCTGATCACTGCCAAATTTTGCAACAACATACCTTTGTGTATAGAGAATCTTTTGACCACACTACAAGGTCATCAGGTCAATAATGTGCGGATAGCGGTCATGTATGTGTGAAAATCGATTCCCCCTATCTTTTCAAACACGGTGAAACCGAATGGAACGGAGTTTGGTGGCGAGGTAGCATTAGCAAAGGCCACCTCAATGTCATGTTTTATATCGCCGCCATCTTGAAGGAAACGGAATGGCGGCCACCCAAATGTTAAAAGCTTAAATCAAATTACGAACAACCTAATCATTTGATCTCTACCAAATTTTTCAACAACATGCCTTTTTGTGGGAAGCATGTTTTGATTGAATTACAAGGTCATCAGCCCAATAGTTTGCAGATAGCGGACATGTATGTGCGCAAATCGATTCCCCATATCAATTCAAGCACGGTGAAACCTATTTGAATGAATTTTTTTTACCGAGGTAGCACTAGCAAAGGGCACATCATATTCATTTATAATATCCGTATAGAACGTTGTATGTCAGGAACCAACATTCAATTATACTTCTTGAAAAGGACAAAGAGTTTTAACAATACCCATGCATTTAGGAGAAAGTAGGCTATACGTTCTTTACCGAACATCTTGTTTTGTTATTAAATTTTAACAAAAAGTCTTAGCATATCTTTAGGCCCATATCACACGACACTCGCTGGCAAGGGAGCTGCTGTGATCGCTGGTACAAAATCCTGTATGATTCTGTTCACTTCGTCAGTACACCTGCTTGTATGACCGAAGTGTATCACACGCTAGCATTTTGTACGCTAAGTTGTATGAAATAAAACCGAAGGGCTGTCGTCTGAGGGCATTATTTGCTGTTCTGTCGCCTTATTAACGCAAAGCGGTCGCGAAACTTGCTTTAAGTAAATTAGAAAACATGCCAGGTACTGAATGAATGCATTCCAATCAATATTTAAGATCTAACTGTAATAATTGAATATTTTACCATACGCGTTAATAAGACGCGCAACAAAAACCTCCAGAGTGTGTTTGAAATGTGTGCAAGTGTTATTGCGTCCGCTCGCTCTTTCGAAGATCCCGGGTTCAAGACTATCCAACGGCAGATATTTTAATTCTTCTTAACTATTTTATTATACCCTCCCTACCTCGTACAGCAAGATTTCAACTTGGTTTTGTTCACATTATCTACGAAGACGATAGGGAAAGTTATTTTCTTGTCTCGTTTAAATGGCTATTTTCCCTAAATACTGTTCAAAATCATGGATGGATACTATTCGTTATAATAATTATTATTTTTTGTCGATTTTACCCTCCAGTTTAGGTTTTCCCACTGACTCAGCGAGGGATTCCATCATTACTGCCTCTACGGGCAGTGTTCTGGAGCTTGAAACATTTCTACTGGGGGATACAACTGGGGAGGTGAGGACAGCACCTCACCCAGGCGGCCTCACCTGCAAAGCGAACAGGGTCCTCTTGAGGGATGGGAAGGGAGGGGCAGATCGGGAGGGATAGGCAAGGAAGAGGAAAGGAGGCGGCCGTAGCCGTACGGTAGGTAACATCCCGGCATTTTCCCAAAGGCGAAGTGGGAAATCACGGAAAACCACTTTGAGGATGGCTGAGGTGGGAATCGAACCCCCTCTACTCATTTGGACCACCCGAGGCTGAGTAGACCCCGTCCCAGTCCTCATACCACTTTTCAAATTTCGTGGCAGAGCCGGGAATCGAACCCTGGAAGTCCGGGCTGGCAGCGAATCACGCTGACCACTACGCAACGGAGGCGACTCTATTCGTGATAATTAGAATTTTAATAGTTCAATATTTATAATAATATGACGTTCTGTAATTACTGCCTTGCTGCGAGGCTCAGCGGTAACGTCCTCGCTTGCTGTGCCCAAGGTTGCAGGTTCGTATCCTGGTGCAGTCAGCTGGCATTTGAGGGTGCGCAAATGCGAGGGAGCCGTGTCAGTAGATTTACTGGCACGTTGAAGATCCCCTTCGGAGCAAAATTCCGGCACCCCGGCGTATCTAAAAGCCAGAGCAGTTAAAAGGGACGTAAAACCAATAATGTTATAATTATCTTCTTTTACTGTATGTTTGAGGCAGATGTCCTCGTAGTTCCGCCCCTTAAAACCTCACTAACTATTATTGTAAGTGTATAGCAAGCGCTTTTCGCACAGACAACGTTGAAAGAAATTATAGTTTCGGTCTGATGTATTTATTCGTGAGCCTACCCACATAACAAAAATCTATTTGTTATGTGGGTCGTCAAAGTTTTCCTTCAAACAAAGGTGGTCAAAATTTCGAACACTTGCTACGTTGAATATACAGGATACCTTGCTTTCGTTCTACAGATCATTATGTCGTCGTCCAATCTGGCTGCGTACCATCGGATAAGTACGGTGCTTTTGAGGACCAAATAAAAAATCACTCGTTGGAACAGATAGATATGCGTCCATAATACATCCACAATAAACGACATTAAGCAAAAAAAGCACTAGTTCAAGGTTCGAACCTAGTAACATGCGGCTTCGTTGACGCCAGTCTAGCAATTCTTGATTTAACCACCTTAGCTACCGAGAACCTTGGAGTAATGCTGGCACTTATTGATTCTATTCGTAGACACTTCCTGTCCAAACGTAAGAAGGAGTTATTCGGAGCTCTGGTCGTTTCAATCTTGAGGTCATTGAAAGAACAGTGCCACTATATTCGCGAGGATGTACAATGGGCGTCAACGAGCAGGTACTAATGTTTTTGGGATGACTGTGATATACGCGTTAGTTGGGTTGCCTTCCTCCAAAAAAAATGAGGGGCTGGTGGACCACACTGTATATCCTTTGGAACACTGCGACTAACACTGTCTGCTTGAAATTGCGGAGAGGCTATTCCATCCCCTGCATTTAGGCCCTTTGGCACAAATCTACACCGTTTCACCGATCTGAACCAAAATTTGTATACTTACCCTTTGGAACCCTGCGAGTAACACTGTCCACTTAAAATTTCGGACAGACCACACTATTCCCTGCTTTTTGGCCCTTTGGAACAAACCTACACCGTTTCACCGATGTCAACCAGATTTTACATAATTACCCTTTGGAACTCGACGAGTAACACTGTCCACTTAAAACTTTGGGCAGACCACTCCATTCCCTGCATTTAGGCCCTTTGTCAAAAATCTAACGTGTTTCACCGATCTGAACAAAATTTTACATACTTACCCTTTGGAACCCGATGAGTAACACTGTCCACTTGAAATTTCTGACATACCACTCCATTCCCTGCATTTAGCTCAGGAATTCCTCGGGGTTGCCAGCTTCCTAACTTACCAGCCATGAGCCCTTGAGGGTGTACCAGAAGTGGAGGGGCTACACACACCCTGCCTCTTTGATGGCCTTGAGCAGAATACAGGAGATATTATGAAAAGGAAAAGAAGACAGACCCCTCGAAGAATGAGGATATCAGGAAAGATGAGACAACGGCCAATTAAGGCGAGAAATTGAAAGACTTCCTAGCCCTCGGATACCCCAATACAGTCGGGGTCGGAATAGAACAAGTGTTGACCAAGGGAGGCCGACAGGAAAGAGACCTGTAAGGAGCCCGGCACCAGGAAGTAGAAGCGATGCCAGACTCAGCTGGGGTCCCGTGGTCGCCAACCCACGTCCCACATTTTGTGAGACCCTGGGGGGAGCAGTTGTGAGAATAGCTTGCTGATTCATCGCGAGTTGACATGAGAGGACTTTCCAGAGCCCGCCGTGTTATCTGCTGTCTATGCTGATGCCAGCACAGGGCCGTTGCGAAACAGTGAGTGATTCCCGGCCAATCTAAATAGGACGGGGAACCCCGAACGTATGTCAGCATATTTCGTCATCATCTGTGCCATCTCAGGTTCGTGCAGCTTGGACCCATATTCTTTGCCGAGCAGTACGCCATAAGCTCTTCCACTAGACGCATCGAGTACAAGCCTAAGCCAGAAAATAAGGTTGAGACTTCGGAAGACATCGAAGCTAGACATCTGAATTACCTACATCAGTTTTAAAATAACACCATGTTCGTTTAGTAGTCATTTTTTCATTACCTTATTATTATTATCATAAGTGCAAATGACCTAGATGTTACGCGCATCATACCACTAATCACCGCCGCATTAAATCTTTCTCGACTCTGATTTTTAAAATATTTATTTTTATTACAGTACATTGTGTACGTTATAAGTTGAAGTGTCAATTCAATACCGGTAGTAGTTTCCCTTATCATCCTCATCATAAGAGCAAATGACCTACATGTAACGCCCATTACACCTTGAATCACCACACACAATAAGTCTTCCTCGCCTGTGTATTACGAAATATGTATTTCTATTACGGTAGTTTGTAAGCTTGACGTGTCAATTCACCAGTAGTTTTTATTATCATCGTTATCAAAAGGGCAAATGACCTAGATATTACGCCCTCATTGTCTTTGGGGGTAAATGACCTAGATTTTATGTCCATTATATTTCTAAGGAGACTTTAAGATATTATCATCATTCCACCGGGCGAAGCCGGGTACTACTGCTAGCATAAAATATAGTTGTGACACTCAATTTAGCATGACCCTCTTCTCCTTGACTGGTTCACCATTGCAAGGAATCTCTAAGCTTTACGCTGAGGCCTGCAATAGCTCACCAGCAAAGAGTAGCCATGATCATACCCAAAAAGTCATAGAGATTATACTGTGACAATACGCCCTCCTATATATGTAATGCTCACGTGTGAAACACGCGAGAATCACATATATATAAAAAATATACAAGTAAATAATACATTCCACACGCACTTTAAAAAAACACAGAGAGTATAACAAATCATAGATCATCAACATCTTCGTCCCCTTCAGTTTCTTCCATTCCACCTTCCTGGTTCTTCCTTTTCTTCCGTTTCTCCTTCTTCCCCATTCTTCCTTCTTCCTCTGCCATCCATCTCGTCTTTTTCTTCATCCGCCATGTCATTCCGTACCTTGTACTCCTCATCTTCCATCTCCACCGTTCCTGTTTCCTTCCCTTCCTCATTTTCTTATTATTATTATTATTCCTCTTCTTCTGATCCTTCACACTCTTATCTTCCTTTGCCTGACATCTCATCTTCTTCCTACTCCTTTTCTTTGCTTTCCAACTCATCCTTTCATCCATTCTCCTGGTCCTCTTTGTCTTCATTCTCAACCACTTCTCTCTTCTTCTCTTCCACATTTTCCACCTCTTCCTCGTCTGCCTTGTCTTATTCATCAGTTCCTTTCTCTTCTTCCACTTTGTTTTCCACTGTTTCTTTTTCACCATATCTTCTTCTAGTATGTTGTCTTCTCCATGGCTCACTCTTGCATTTTTACCCTCCTCTTTAGCCTCTTTTTCTTGATTGCTACGGTCTTCATTACCAACCTCATCTGATTCTTCTTTCTTTTCTTCAATTTCTCCCATATCTTTTGCTTTCTCACGCTCTTCTGTTTCACCTTCTCCCTTATCTGTTTCTCCTTTCTCTTTAGTTTCTTCCATTTCACCTTCTCCGTTATCCGTTTCTCCTTTCTCTTGTTCTCTCTCTTGTCCATTTTCTTTCTTATGCCTCCTACCATCACGTACTTCACACATCTTCTCAATATCTTGACCATTTTTCATTCCTTCCTCCTCTCCATTACCATCTTCTACACGCCCTCTAGCATCACGTACTTCACACATCACCTCAATATCTTGACCATCTTTCATTCCCTCTTCTTCTCCATTACCATTATCTACACTCCCTCCAGCATCACGTACTATCTCACTACAATACATATGATCTCCACTCTGTGCTCTTACAACTTCACTTTTTCCACCTCCTGCTCCATCTTCTCTTTCACCTTCTTCTGCTCCTTCACTTTCTTTTTCCTCCTCCACAGTCACACTCAAAGACACTTTCCAAGATTCTATTTCCTTACTTACTGACTCTCTTACTGATCTTATTTCCGTTCTTAAAGACTCTTCCATATCAGTGAATTTACTTAGCAACATTAGTAGCATATCCTGTTTCAGATCTTCAGCCATTTCTTTCATTAGTAACATATCCTGATTCAGATCTTCAGCCATTTCTTTTTCTACTTTCATTGTACTCACGTTATGTTACTCATATTTCATCTTAGTCACTATATTTCTTCATTTCTTTGTTCGTTCTCATGTCCCTCTAACGATCCCCACGTTGGGCGCCATTTGTAACCGTAGACTCTCTTGTTCGGGGGGTGGTGGTAATTATACCATAAGGGAGTTTTACTATTAATATTTAATATCTTCACTTCACACCTTTCACATTACCACAAACATCCACTCTTATAATTTCTTGACAAACACAGAATCAGACCTCATCACTAAACGTATCCAATCTTCCTAATTAGCAGCACTTTTCAAGCCCATACATTTTACTTCATTTATTATTGCAACAATCCAATCTTCACAAGCACCACAATAATCTCCATAGATAAACAAAACAAAAATCAAAAAGTTATCATTCTTGAAAGTTCGGATTCATTAAAAATTGATGACGATATTTCTGGTGATGAATTGTAAAATAAAGTGAACAAATGAACAGAATATAATGTAAGTAGACAAACGCAAATAAAAAACACATTTAAAAACTTTAAAATAATCTAAAAGTTAAAAAAATAAAGATGGTATATTGGCTTTCACTGCTGGTGAATTCTCAGCAATTCTTCTAGATTTGTGCCGTGTCATGTGTGGGGTTTCGCCTAGGACACCAAGCTGGCTCATCGGAGGGCTCTTGGTGTCCCCGCCCGGACCCCCACAGGAGTAACGAACTGCGCGCTACCTCCCTTTATATTAGGTGCAACTGCACCACTTGACTGCGAGAACTAAAAGCTCAAGCAGCCTGAACCTCCCTATGAAGGCTTCCAAAAAGTTGGTATATTGGCTTTCACGGCCGGTGAATTAAAACTCAGCAATTCTTCTAGGTTTGTGCCGTGTCTTGTGTGGGGTATCGCCTAGGACACCAAGCTGGCTCATCGGCGGGCTCTTGGTGTCCCCGCCCGGACCCCCACAGGAGTAACGAACTGCGCGCTACCTCCCTTTATATTGAGTGCAACTGCACTACTTTGCTGCGAGAACTAAAAGCTCATGCAGTATCAACCTCCCTATGAAGGCTTCCAAAAAGATGGTATATTGGCTTTCACGGCCGGAGAATTAAAACTCAGCAATTCTTCTACACGTGAAGACGTGCTGGAGAGCTTCCAGTGGCACAAAATAATTCAAGTGAAAAGACGTGTAATAAAAGATTACAAAATAATAGAGGTGTGGAGTTTGAGAGGAATATTTAAGGATAAACCTTGAGCAGCACTCACCTAGTCCGTGGATCACCAGCGATGGCGTCGAACAGCAGTTCCTCCTGCAAGAGACTTGTTCCTCCTGCGGGCGGGCTCATTTATAGTAGTTTGAGTAGTGTTGTAACTTTGTGATGCGCCCTACATAGGTGCTGTTTACCTTGTGTGGCAATGCGGGCTCGGGGCGTAACAATATTATGTTTGGTCTCGTTTTTGGATACTAGAGAAAAAGAATTCTTCCTCAACTTCTGAGCTCTAATAACGTAATGTCCGTAGGTAGGAAATGCAAGAAAATATAATTCCATGTCATTATCATCATCAGCAGCTTCTAAAGCCTTGTCGTTGAAGGCATTTCTTACGGTCTTCAGCAGTTCTCTTCATATTGGCATTCGAGTTACATTCCGTCTCCTTGACAATGTTCTTGAGATACGATTGTCTTCGTCGTCCCCTTGGTTTATTCCCCAAAGTTTTTGCTTCAAAAATTACCTGGAGGAGAGTGTCATGTCTATGTGTCCCATAAATTTTGATTTCCTTTTCCTGATGGTGTTCAACAGGCATCGATGCTCCTGAATTTGGTTCAGAACAAGCTCATTTGTCTTTCTTTCCATCCGGGTAGGAGGAACTAAATTGGAGCAGGTGGACCATTCTCTCGGAATGTTGGTATGGGAAAAGAAAAGCCAATGCAGTGAGTTCTCTTGTGTGATCTACTTGCAAGGAAGAAGTTAGTGTAGCGGTGATATTCTTCCTACATCGCTCAGTGTTAAGACCAACCTTGCTGTATCCGCAAGAAGAGCCTGCCGAAACTCAACGATGTGCAGAGACCAATGTCAGTTTAATGCTCATTGCGGGGCTCCTGTATGTCCCCCGAATGCTGATTACCGGGCTCACTGCATTCTTCAACCGTGCGGGTTCGCTGCGAGACGCGGTCTACAGCTGTAATTAGAGCGTAGAGATCAAGGAAGCAGGGTATAGGTTACTGTGTCCTGGCTCAGGTAATAACTACCATGTAAGGCGCTGAGATCTCACTTGAACCCCAGTCACAGTTTAGCATGCCAAGCCTTTGGCTGGACAGACGGTCCGTTCAGAACTACTGCCAGCAAGCTACTGAAGTAAAGGGGGAGGCGCGTGTTTTGTCACTACCGAGCTCACCCGAACATTGCCAAAGATCTGTGCATTATTCTGTGCCAAGCTCTTCTTGCGCGTAATCTAAGAGGTGGGTAGATTTAGGATATCTCTTACATAAGCTACAGGTAACTGATATGAGGGCAACACGAATGAATGGGAGCAATGGCTCGTAATGAAGAGATAAAGGCTAAGTTAGAAATGTACATGTTAGATGGTGGGGTCATGTGAAGAGAACTGGGGAGGAGCGATTACCTGTTGATGAGTTCGGCTGTAGAGGGTAAGAGAAGCAAAGGTAGACCTAGAAGGCGATAATTAGATTCAGTGTTCAACGTGAGAGGCGTAGAAGCAGAGGAGGCTACAGTGCTTGTTCGCAAACAGAGGTTTGCAGACTAGACTGGACGCTGAAAATACAGTATGATACATAATATGGTACGTTAGTAAAGTGTTTTGTTGCAGGATGAACCAGTACGTCACCAGTTACCAGAGCTCGACCCAGCCATTCAATTTGCACGAGAACCCGATGATAGGAGAGGATATCACAAGAGAGTTCAGTAAAATCATCAAGAGCAAGTTGACCGATTTGAGCATTCCGCAGAAGAGGGACGCCGATGACCCTAGGAACGAAGAACAGGAATCTCAGATCGATAGTTCAGCAGAGGTACAGTCACTAGGAGGTGATTCAGAGCTGATAATGGCGTGAAGTTTCCTGGGAGACCACTGTGGGTAATCTACACGTCATATGAGGTTGAAAGAATTGCTTTTCAACCCATCAACACATTAGTTTCTTAGTTCGTCTTCTTATTCCTTGCGGTCAGAGGGTTTTCCAGATGTTATTCCTTACGGTCCAGAGGGTTTTCCAGATGTTATTCCTTGCGGTCCAGAGGGTTCTCCAGATCTTATTCCTTGCGGTCCAGAGGGTAATCCAGATGTTATTCCTTGCGGTCCAGAGGGTACTCCTGATCTTATTCCTTGCGGTCTAGAGGGTACTCCAGATGTTATTCCTTGCGGTACAGAGGGTACTCCAGATCTTATTCCCCACGGTCCAGAGGGTTTTCCAGATGTTATTCCTTGCGGTCCAGAGGGTACTCCAGATGTTATTCCTTGCGGTCCAGAGGGTACTCCAGATCTTATTGCTTGCGGTCCAGAGGGTTCTCCAGATCTTATTCCTTGCGGTCCAGAGGGTTATCCAGATCTTATTCCTTGTGGTCCAGAGGGTTATCCAGATCTTATTCCTTGCGGTCCAGAAGGTACTCCTGATCTTATTCCTTGTGGTCCTGAGGGTTCTCCAGATCTTATTCCTTGCGGTACAGAGGGTTATCCAGATCTTATTCCTTGCGGTCCAGAGGGTTATCCAGATATTATTCCTTGCGGTTCAGAGATTACTCCAGATCTTATTCCTTGTGGTCCAGAGGGTTATCCAGATCTTATTCCTTGCGGTCCAGAGGGTTTTTCAAATCTTATTCCTTGCAGTCCAGAGAGTTTTTCATATCTTACTCCTTGCGGTCCAGAAGGTAATCCAGATGTTATTCCTTGCGGTCCAGAGGGTACTCCAGATCTTATTGCTTGCGGTCCAGAGGGTTCTCCAGATCTTATTCCTTGCGGTCCAGAGGGTTTTCCAGATCGTATTCCTTGCGGTCCAGAGGGTTTTCCAGATCTTTTTCCTTGCGGTCCAGAAGGTTTTCCAGATCGTATTCCTTGCGGCCAGAAGGTTTTCCAGATCTTTTTCCTTGCGGTCCAAAGTTTTCCAGATTGCATTCCTTGCGGTCCAGAGGATTTTCCAGATCTTTTACTTGCGGTCCAGAGGGTTTTCCAGATCGTATTCCTTGTGGTCCAGAGAGTACTCCAGATCTTACCTTGCGGTCCAGAGGGTTTTCCAGATCGTATTTCTTGCGGACCAGACAGTACTCCAGATCGTATTCCTTGCGGTCCAGAGGGTTTCCCAGATCAATTTCCTTGCGGTCCAGAGGCACTCCAGGTCTTATTCCTTGCGGTCCAGAATGTTTTCCAGACCTTATTCCTTGCGGTCCAGAGGGTTTTCCAGATCTTTTTCCTTGCTGTCCAGAGGGTTTTCCAAATCGTATTCCTTACGGTAGAGTGTAGTCTTGATCTTATTCCTTGCGGTCCAGAGGGTTTTCCTGATCTTATTCCATGCGGTCCAGAATGTACTCCAGATCTTATTCCTTGCGGTCCAGAGGATACTGCAGATCTAATTCCTTGCGGTCCAGAGGGTACTGCAGATCTTATTCCTTGCGGTCCAGAAGGTACACCAGATCTTATTCCTTGCAGTCCAGTGGGTACTCCAGATCTTATTCCTTGCGGTCCAGAGAGTACTCCAGATCTTTTTCCTTGCAGTCCAGAGGGTTTACCGGTTTTATTCCTTGCGGTCCAGAGGGTACTCCAGATCTTATTCCTTGCAGTCCAGAGGGTTTTCCAGATCTTATTCCTTGCGGTCCAGAGGGTACTCCAGATCTTATTCCTTGCGGTCCAGAGGGTTTTCCATATCTTATTCATTGCGGTCCAGAAGGTACTCCAGATCTTATTCCTTGCAGTCCAGAGGGTACTCAAGATCTTATTCCTTGCGGTCCAGAGAGTACTCCAGATCTTATTCCTTGCGGTCTAGAGAGTACTCCAGATCGTATTCCTTGCGGTCCAGAGGGTTCTCCAGATCTTATTCCTTGCGATCTAGAGGGTACTCCAGATCCTATTCCTTGCGGTCCAGAGGATACTCCAGATCTTATTCCTTGCGGTCCAGAGGGTACTCCTGATCTTATTCCTTGCGGTCCGGTGGTCACTCCAGATCTTATTCCTTGCGATCTAGAGGGTACTCCAGATCCTATTCCTTGTGGTCCAGAGGATACTCCAGATCTTATTCCTTGCGGTCCAGAGGATACTCCAGATCTTATTCCTTGCGGTCCAGAGGGTACTCCAGATCTTATTCCCTGCGGTCTAGAGCAGGGGCTCTTAAACTTCCTGTACTCGAGGACCCCTTCAATTATTTATGTAGTCATTGCGGGCCCCTTAAAACTGCCTTTAAATTTTGTTGTAATTTTTTTAATGGTTGTCATTTGAAAAGATAAACAATTTATACCAAAAAATGGTGGGTTGTAAAAAGAATTAATCTGTTTGTTTTAGTATATATATAGTTTATTTAAATTGGAATAAATACTGGGAAAAACATGACTTACATAAGTATACACAAATGTTCTTAATTACAGTAGGAGTGGACTTTAAATGCAATCTTAGAATAAAAAGTTGTCAGTGTTTTACCGCTACTTTAGTGAGAACTATGGTACTGTTTTTTGCTTTTGACTATCTCTAAAATGTTGGGATTTATTTTAGAAAGCTTTAGCCTTAAATCGTTTCCAATGTTCCTTAGTCTGTTTCTTTTTGCTGGCTTCAGGTTGCACAGTTCAGAAAAGGCGCGTTCACACAAATATGTTGTACAAAAGGGCACAATATGTTCGAGGGCTTTTTGGCAAGTTCTGGTACCTCAGCTTGTACAAGTAGCCAAAACCTTGCCAAGTTATTTTCTTGATAAACAATCTCCCATGCTCTGCTGCATGAGAGTTCCACCAATTGGTCTTGCTCTGTATCAGATACTTCGATGAGGTTACCAATACTTCTTCTTGAATGGATACTTCATCCAATCATTATTAGGATTAGGTTCAGGAAAGTAACTTCTCAGACTCTGAGCTAGGCCTGTTAAATGCTCAGCAAACAGTTCTTTTGTATTTGTAGGCATCTCTTCTTCAGATGTTATTAAGAATACCTGCAACGTTGTAAAATTGTTGTATGAATTCTTAAGCATACGGTTAGACCGAAGCTGCAGTTTTCCTATCATAGCTTCTACTTGGTCCTCTACTCGGAATATGTCAGTGTCAGACCCTTGAATTTTCGTATTTAGGACATTCAAATGCTGGAAGATATCTGCCAAATATGCAACCTTGATCAACCACGCAAACTCACACAACTTGTCTTTGAGAAGGAAGTTTTCATATTTTTCTTCAAAAAAATAAAATTCTAATTTCATCACGCAATTCAAAAGAACGTGTGAGGACATTACCTCGGGAGAACCTGCGAACTTCAGTGTGAAGCAAGAGCTGTACATGCTCAAGGTTAGTAGAAGAGAGGTTGGCTCGTAACTTGCCTTCCGCTGGCAGTAGGGAGGGGGTAACGCGTCATCGGGCCTGCGAGAGGCACCCCAATCTCCATTTACAGAGTGGACAGAGGAAACTACGTGTGTTATTTACTTGTTTGTTAATACAGTATTTTTTTTTTCAAGATATGAATTATGTTACGTGATGTATTATACATTAATAAACAGGTGTATATTATGTAAATTAATTAGCCTACATCAGATTACTATGGAATCTACCTTTGCATATTCTAGCCCATGGGTAAGTTGTTTCTTTACGTTGGGTTTTCTTTTCTTTCAGTTGTTTAAGATGCCTGAAAAATTTGCAGTGTTGCAATCTGCAAAAGTAATTCGGAAATTGTTAAGAAAACGGGAGAAAAATATCTTTCTTCAGATTTCCAAAGGATGCTAATCGTAGGAAAACGTGGGTAAAGAAATGTCATAGGAAAGATAAATTCGATCCGAATAACAAACGGATTTGCAGGAAACATTTCATACCAAGTGATTTTGAAGACGAAATTCGAGCTCGACTGACACATACTCACCCTAGAATATTAAAAAATACGTCAATACCTTCTTTAAATTTACTGCCTCAAACACAGAGCCAAGACACAACTTCACGTACAGAACGCTCCCAGAAAAAAGAAAACAAACAATTACTGAACGAAATATTGGATTCGACATTTTCCAGTGACAATGATGCCGTCGTCAATGACGCCAATGTCAATGATACTGACACAAAATATGACGATCTTCTCATTAAATACAACGCATTACTTGAAGGGACAAAAAAAAACTGAAGGAAAACATGCAACACTTAGAGACTAGAGCAAACTGTTTGCAATCAAGAAACGTGGAATTAGAGAATTCTATTCAGCAGTATGAATGTGATTTTGACAAGAAAATTAAAGATACGTTCAAAGATTTATTGACACCAAATCAAGTCGACATTGTTAGGAAACAGAAAACAAAGGCAAGATGGACAAACGAGGAAATAGCGAAATAGATATTTAAGCTTCCGAGCATACATGTATACCAGAGTCACACTGAAATATCCATTACCTGGATTATCAACTTTGAAGCGCTGGGCCGGCAATGTTGAATTACGAAACGGTTTATTGAAAAAACGTAATAGAAGTAATGAAAATTAGTGGACGAAAGAAGAATGGTCGAGAGAGAGTCACTGTTCTTTCTTTCGACGAAATGAAAGTGTCATCACTCTATGAATATGATGCTAAAGCAGACGAAGTCGTAAGCCCACATACATACATGCAAGTTGTAATGGCAAGAGGGTTATTTCAGAACTGGAAGCAACCTGTGTACATTAATTTCGACAAGAAAATGTCGAAAGACATTATAAATGAAGCGGTTATGTCACTACATAATATTGAATACGATGTTGTTTCGGACTGTGGCGGGGGGAATATGGCACTGTGGATAGAACTCGGTATTACCATTGAAACTACACATTACATGCATCTGATGACACAGGAAAAAATCTACTTTTTTCGCAGACGCACCTCACCTGCTTCAATTAATTCGTAATGTGGTTGGCGAAAGTGAGAATGACATTCCGCGGGGTCACCAACATCGTGGTGCTGTTATCAGTGCAGTTTTGCTGACTCCGAGAGTGGCGGAAATGAAGACGAACGTGCAGGCACCAATGGACAGCATTATAAATAATAATGCAGTACTTAGTGAAGCAATGGGGATAGGTGGATCTGCGCCTGTTGGAGATATAGGCGGGTGTGAGTATGTTTATATATATCAGTTTTATTTTGTTGAAGGTGGTGTATAATTAAATTAGTCATGTAATTAAGCGTTCAGCATCATCTATTATTCACAACATATCATTAGTTGACACTCTGAAATGGCTGCTGCCCTTAAAAATATTATTTACTGAGCTCGTAATGCGCTACGGACTAACGACTGATTCAAACGCAGCAGGCCCGTGACGTATTACCGCGCGCTCTCCCATTGGCCGAGAGTTATGAGCCAACCTGTATTCTACAAACCTTGGTACATGCTCACTTCCAATTTCTTCACAAAACTGAGTAAAAATACGAGAGTTCAAAGGTCGGGCTTTAATATAATTTACAACTTTCACAACTTCTTTTATTGATGTTTCTAGATCTTCTGGCATTTGTTTTACAGCCAATGTCTCCCTATGAATAGAGCAGTGAGCCCACTTAACTTTGGGAGCGACGGACTTGACACGAGCAATTAGGCCTGTCTTTTTGCCGGCCATGGGCCCTGCTCCATCGGTACTCACACCAACACAACGTTGCCAGTCCAAGTCATTTGATAAAATAAAGTCATTTAATGCTTCAAAAACATCATGGGCATTGTTATGAAGAATCTCTTTGCAAAACAAAAGCTCTTCTAAAAGCCAATTTTCATTTTCATACCTAACAAAGGCTAACAAGTGAGATTTGTTTAATAGGTCTGTACTTTCGTCAAGCTGCAAAGCGTACATTTTTGTAGATTTTAACCTACAAAGTAACTGCTCTTCAATATTTTGAGACATGTCATCAATTCGATCGTTTGAAAGTGGAACTGTACTTAATTCCTTAGCAGCTGCCTCTCCTATCATTATATTACACTTTTTTTTTGCCGCTGGTAAGATTAGTCCTTCTGCAATCGTACATGGCTTTCCAAATCTAGGTATCAGTAATGCTATTTCGTATGACGCTACAGTAGCTTTTTCAGCAGCCCTACCTGACGCCATTTTCTCCATTGATGTTTTCATCATTTCCATTTCTTGACTTTTTATTTTAAGAAACTCAAATGACTTATCAGCAAAGTGGATGTTTTGTTTCTAAGTGCCTCCTTAATTTCACAGGTTTCATAGATTCATTGGAAAGAAACTCGTAGCATAACATGCACTGTGGTTTTTGTTCGTCATTAGATTGCACAAAACCTAATTTTAAATACTATTCAGAATATTTGCGGCGCTTAACAGTCTTACGTAAATCAGTGTTGCAGCTAGAACTAGCTACTGAAGTTGAGCAGCTAACCTCACTTTCACGATCATTGTTTCTTTCTAATTTATCAACTGAACGTTTTACAGTCCCTGTCTTTAACCAACGATCCATGATACAGGCCCAACATTAACACTTCCTTATGTAAAATGTTTCCACCATTAAAAGATAATCATCACAACAAAGCAAAACCAACCATCACGACAAGCATCAAAATAGCGACAAAAGTCAACTGAATAACAGATGCCGATACGTTTGCTCCGCTCACAGAACAGATGACAGACTAGGTGTGTTAGTGGCTAGCCCGTCGAAAACAATATTGACCCGTTCATAGGATTGGCTAAGCTAGCCACGCACATATACAAACTAAACTTTTATTTGCAGAAACAGGAGTTCTCGGTGTGAGTAATTAACAAAATTAGATTCGAATATTTTTTTGCGGACCCCTGAAAATTAGCTTGCGGACCACACTTTGAGGAACTCTGGTCTAGAGGGTACTCCAGATCTTATTCCTTGTGGTCCAGAGGGTACTCCAGATCTTATTCCTTGCGGTATAGAGGGTACTCCAGATCTTATTCCTTGTGGTCCAGAGGGTACTCCAGATCTTATTCCTTGTGGTCCAGAGGGTTCTCCAGATCTTATTCCTTGTGGTCCAGAGGGTACTCCAGATCTTATTCCTTGCGGTCCAGAGGGTACTCCAGATCTTATTCCTTGCGGTCCAGAGGGTACTCCAGATCTTATTCCTTGCGGTCCAGAGGGTACTCCAGATCTTATTCCTTGCGGTATAGAGGGTACTCCAGATCTTATTCCTTGCGGTCCAGAGGGTACTCCAGATCTTATTCCTTGCGGTCCAGAGGGTACTCCAGATCTTATTCCTTGCGGTCCAGAGGGTACTCCAGATCTTATTCCTTGTGGTCCAGAGGGTACTCCAGATCTTATTCCTTGCGGTATAGAGGGTACTCCAGATCTTATTCCTTGCGGTCCAGAGGGTACTCCAGATCTTATTCCTTGCGGTCCAGAGGGTACTCCAGATCTTATTCCTTGCGGTATAGAGGGTACTCCAGATCTTATTCCTTGCGGTCCAGAGGGTACTCCAGATCTTATTCCTTGTGGTCCAGACTGTTCTCCAGATCTTATTCCTTGCGGTCCAGAGGGTACTCCAGATCTTATTCCTTGCGGTCCAGAGGGTACTCCAGATCTTATTCCTTGTGGTCCAGAGGGTACTCCAGATCTTATTCCTTGCGGTATAGAGGGTACTCCAGATCTTATTCCTAGCGGTCCAGAGGGTACTCCAGATCTTATTCCTTGTGGTCCAGACTGTTCTCCAGATCTTATTCCTTGCGGTCCAGAGGGTACTCCAGATCTTATTCCTTGCGGTCCAGAGGGTACTCCAGATCTTATTCCTTGCGGTCCAGAGGGTACTCCAGATCTTATTCCTTGCGGTATAGAGGGTACTCCAGATCTTATTCCTTGCGGTCCAGAGGGTACTCCAGATCTTATTCCTTGCGGTATAGAGGGTACTCCAGATCTTATTCCTTGCGGTCCAGAGGGTACTCCAGATCTTATTCCTTGCGGTCCAGAGGGTACTCCAGATCTTATTCCTTGCGGTCCAGAGGGTACTCCAGATCTTATTCCTTGCGGTCCAGAGGGTACTCCAGATCTTATTCCTTGTGGTCCAGAGGGTACTCCAGATCTTATTCCTTGCGGTCCAGAGGGTACTCCAGATCTTATTCCTTGCGGTCCAGAGGGTACTCCAGATCTTATTCCTTGCGGTCCAGAGGGTACTCCAGATCTTATTCCTTGCGGTCCAGAGGGTACTCCAGATCTTATTCCTTGTGGTCCGGAGGGTACTCCAGATCTTATTCCTTGCGGTCCAGAGGGTACTCCAGATCTTATTCCTTGCGGTCCAGAGGGTACTCCAGATCTTATTCCTTGCGGTCCAGAGGGTACTCCAGATCTTATTCCTTGCGGTCCAGAGGGTACTCCAGATCTTATTCCTTGCGGTCCAGAGGGTACTCCAGATCTTATTCCTTGCGGTCCAGAGGGTACCCCAGATCTTATTCCTTGCGGTCCAGAGGGTACTCCAGATCTTATTCCTTGCGGTCCAGAGGGTACTCCAGATCTTATTCCTTGCGGTCCAGAGGGTACTCCAGATCTTATTCCTTGCGGTCCAGAGGGTACTCCAGATCTTATTCCTTGCGGTCCAGAGGGTATTCCAGATCTTATTCCTTGCGGTCCAGAGGGTACTCCAGATCTTATTCCTTGCGGTCCAGAGGGTACTCCAGATCTTATTCCTTGCGGTCCAGAGGGTACTCCAGATCTTATTCCTTGCGGTCCAGAGGGTACTCCAGATCTTATTCCTTGCGGTCCAGAGGGTACTCCAGATCTTATTCCTTGCGGTCCAGAGGGTACTCCAGATCTTATTCCTTGCGGTCCAGAGGGCACTCCAGATCTTATTCCTTGCGGTCCAGAGGGTACTCCAGATCTTATTCCTTGCGGTCCAGAGGGTACTCCAGATCTTATTCCTTGTGGTTCAGACTGTTCTCCAGATCTTATTCCTTGTGGTCCAGACTGTTCTCCAGATCTTATTCCTTGCGGTCCAGACTGTTCTCCAGATCTTATTCCTTGCGGTCCAGAGGGCACTCCAGATCTTATTCCTTGCGGTCCAGAGGATACTCCAGATCTTATTCCTTGCGGTCCAGAGGGCACTCCAGATCTTATTCCTTGCGGTCCAGAGGGCACTCCAGATCTTATTCCTTGCGGTCCAGAGGATACTCCAGATCTTATTCCTTGCGGTCCAGAGGGCACTCCAGATCTTATTCCTTGCGGTCCAGAGGATACTCCAGATCTTATTCCTTGCGGTCCAGAGGGCACTCCAGATCTTATTCCTTGCGGTCCAGAGGGCACTCCAGATCTTATTCCTTGCGGTCCAGAGGATACTCCAGATCTTATTCCTTGCGGTCCAGAGGGCACTCCAGATCTTATTCCTTGCGGTCCAGAGGATACTCCAGATCTTATTCCTTGCGGTCCAGAGGGCACTCCAGATCTTATTCCTTGCGGTCCTGAGGGCACTCCAGATCTTATTCCTTGTGGTCCACAGGGTTCTCCAGATCTCATTCCTTGCTGTATAGAGGGTACTCCAGATCTTATTCCTTGCGGTCCAGAGGGTACTCCAGATCTTATTCCTTGCGGTCCAGAGGGTACTCCAGATCTTATTCCTTGCGGTCCAGAGGGTACTCCAGATCTTATTCCTTGCGGTCCAGAGGGCACTCCAGATCTTATTCCTTGCGGTCCAGAGGATACTCCAGATCTTATTCCTTGCGGTTCAGAGGGCACTCCAGATCTTATTCCTTGCGGTCCAGAGGGCACTCCAGATCTTATTCCTTGTGGTCCACAGGGTTCTCCAGATCTCATTCCTTGCTGTATAGAGGGTACTCCAGATCTTATTCCTTGCGGTCCAGAGGGTACTCCAGATCTTATTCCTTGCGGTCCAGAGGGTACTCCAGATCTTATTCCTTGCGGTCCAGAGGGTACTCCAGATCTTATTCCTTGTGGTCCACAGGGTTCTCCAGATCTTATTCCTTGCGGTCCAGAGGGCACTCCAGATCTTATTCCTTGTGGTCCACAGGGTTCTCCAGATCTCATTCCTTGCTGTATAGAGGGTACTCCAGATCTTATTCCTTGCGGTCCAGAGGGTACTCCAGATCTTATTCCTTGCGGTCCAGAGGGTACTCCAGATCTTATTCCTTGCGGTCCAGACTGTTCTCCAGATCTTATTCCTTGCGGTCCAGACTGTTCTCCAGATCTTATTCCTTGCGGTATAGAGGGTACTCCAGATCTTATTCCTTGCGGTCCAGACTGTTCTCCGGATCTTATTCCTTGCGGTATAGAGGGTACTCCAGATCTTATTCCTTGCGGTCCAGAGGGTACTCCAGATCTTATTCCTTGCGGTATAGAGGGTACTCCAGATCTTATTCCTTGCGGTCCAGAGGGCACTCCAGATCTTATTCCTTGCGGTCCAGACTGTTCTCCGGATCTTATTCCTTGCGGTATAGAGGGTACTCCAGATCTTATTCCTTGCGGTCCAGAGGGCACTCCAGATCTTATTCCTTGTGGTCCACAGGGTTCTCCAGATCTTATTCCTTGTGGTCCAGAGGGCACTCCAGATCTTATTCCTTGTGGTCCACAGGGTTCTCCAGATCTTATTCCTTGTGGTCCACAGGGTTCTCCAGATCTTATTCCTTGCGGACCAGAGGGTTCTCCAGATCTTATTCCTTGTGGTCCACAGGGTTCTCCAGATCTTATTCCTTGCGGTATAGAGGGTACTCCAGATCTTATTCCTTGTGGTCCAAAGTGTTCTTCTGATCTTATTCCTTGCGGTCCAGAGGGTTCTTCTGATCTTATTCCTTGCGGTATAGAGGGTACTCCAGATCTTATTCCTTGTGGTCCAGAGGGTAGTACAGATCTTATTCCTTGCGGTATAGAGGGTACTCCAGATCTTATTCCTTGTGGTCCAGAGGGTAGTACAGATCTTATTCCTTGCGGTCCAGAGGGTTCTCCAGATCTTATTCCTTGCGGTATAGAGGGTACTCCAGATCTTATTCCTTGTGGTCCACAGGGTTCTCCAGATCTTATTCCTTGCGGTATAGAGGGTACTCCAGATCTTATTCCTTGTGGTCCACAGGGTTCTCCAGATCTTATTCTTTGCGGTCCAGAGGGTTCTCCAGATCTCATTCCTTGCTGTATAGAGGGCACTCCAGATCTTATTCCTTGCGGTATAGAGGGTACTCCAGATCTTATTCCTTGCGGTATAGAGGGTACTCCAGATCTTATTCCTTGCGGTCCAGAGGGTACTCCAGATCTTATTCCTTGCGGTCCAGAGGGTACTCCAGATCTTATTCCTTGCGGTCCAGAGGGTACTCCAGATCTTATTCCTTGCGGTCCAGAGGGTACTCCAGATCTTATTCCTTGTGGTCCAGAGGGTACTCCAGATCTTATTCCTTGCGGTATAGAGGGTACTCCAGATCTTATTCCTTGCGGTCCAGAGGGTACTCCAGATCTTATTCCTTGCGGTCCAGAGGGTACTCCAGATCTTATTCCTTGCGGTATAGAGGGTACTCCAGATCTTATTCCTTGCGGTCCGGAGGGTACTCCAGATCTTATTCCTTGTGGTCCAGACTGTTCTCCAGATCTTATTCCTTGCGGTCCAGAGGGTACTCCAGATCTTATTCCTTGCGGTCCAGAGGGTACTCCAGATCTTATTCCTTGTGGTCCAGAGGGTACTCCAGATCTTATTCCTTGCGGTATAGAGGGTACTCCAGATCTTATTCCTAGCGGTCCAGAGGGTACTCCAGATCTTATTCCTTGTGGTCCAGACTGTTCTCCAGATCTTATTCCTTGCGGTCCAGAGGGTACTCCAGATCTTATTCCTTGCGGTCCAGAGGGTACTCCAGATCTTATTCCTTGCGGTCCAGAGGGTACTCCAGATCTTATTCCTTGCGGTATAGAGGGTACTCCAGATCTTATTCCTTGCGGTCCAGAGGGTACTCCAGATCTTATTCCTTGCGGTATAGAGGGTACTCCAGATCTTATTCCTTGCGGTCCAGAGGGTACTCCAGATCTTATTCCTTGCGGTCCAGAGGGTACTCCAGATCTTATTCCTTGCGGTCCAGAGGGTACTCCAGATCTTATTCCTTGCGGTCCAGAGGGTACTCCAGATCTTATTCCTTGTGGTCCAGAGGGTACTCCAGATCTTATTCCTTGCGGTCCAGAGGGTACTCCAGATCTTATTCCTTGCGGTCCAGAGGGTACTCCAGATCTTATTCCTTGCGGTCCAGAGGGTACTCCAGATCTTATTCCTTGCGGTCCAGAGGGTACTCCAGATCTTATTCCTTGTGGTCCAGAGGGTACTCCAGATCTTATTCCTTGCGGTCCAGAGGGTACTCCAGATCTTATTCCTTGCGGTCCAGAGGGTACTCCAGATCTTATTCCTTGCGGTCCAGAGGGTACTCCAGATCTTATTCCTTGCGGTCCAGAGGGTACTCCAGATCTTATTCCTTGCGGTCCAGAGGGTACTCCAGATCTTATTCCTTGCGGTCCAGAGGGTACCCCAGATCTTATTCCTTGCGGTCCAGAGGGTACTCCAGATCTTATTCCTTGCGGTCCAGAGGGTACTCCAGATCTTATTCCTTGCGGTCCAGAGGGTACTCCAGATCTTATTCCTTGCGGTCCAGAGGGTACTCCAGATCTTATTCCTTGCGGTCCAGAGGGTACTCCAGATCTTATTCCTTGCGGTCCAGAGGGTACTCCAGATCTTATTCCTTGCGGTCCAGAGGGTACTCCAGATCTTATTCCTTGCGGTCCAGAGGGTACTCCAGATCCTATTCCTTGCGGTCCAGAGGGTACTCCAGATCTTATTCCTTGCGGTCCAGAGGGTACTCCAGATCTTATTCCTTGCGGTCCAGAGGGTACTCCAGATCTTATTCCTTGCGGTCCAGAGGGCACTCCAGATCTTATTCCTTGCGGTCCAGAGGGTACTCCAGATCTTATTCCTTGCGGTCCAGAGGGTACTCCAGATCTTATTCCTTGTGGTTCAGACTGTTCTCCAGATCTTATTCCTTGTGGTCCAGACTGTTCTCCAGATCTTATTCCTTGCGGTCCAGACTGTTCTCCAGATCTTATTCCTTGCGGTCCAGAGGGCACTCCAGATCTTATTCCTTGCGGTCCAGAGGATACTCCAGATCTTATTCCTTGCGGTCCAGAGGGCACTCCAGATCTTATTCCTTGCGGTCCAGAGGGCACTCCAGATCTTATTCCTTGCGGTCCAGAGGATACTCCAGATCTTATTCCTTGCGGTCCAGAGGGCACTCCAGATCTTATTCCTTGCGGTCCAGAGGATACTCCAGATCTTATTCCTTGCGGTCCAGAGGGCACTCCAGATCTTATTCCTTGCGGTCCAGAGGGCACTCCAGATCTTATTCCTTGCGGTCCAGAGGATACTCCAGATCTTATTCCTTGCGGTCCAGAGGGCACTCCAGATCTTATTCCTTGCGGTCCAGAGGATACTCCAGATCTTATTCCTTGCGGTCCAGAGGGCACTCCAGATCTTATTCCTTGCGGTCCTGAGGGCACTCCAGATCTTATTCCTTGTGGTCCACAGGGTTCTCCAGATCTCATTCCTTGCTGTATAGAGGGTACTCCAGATCTTATTCCTTGCGGTCCAGAGGGTACTCCAGATCTTATTCCTTGCGGTCCAGAGGATACTCCAGATCTTATTCCTTGCGGTCCAGAGGGTACTCCAGATCTTATTCCTTGCGGTCCAGAGGGCACTCCAGATCTTATTCCTTGCGGTCCAGAGGATACTCCAGATCTTATTCCTTGCGGTCCAGAGGGCACTCCAGATCTTATTCCTTGCGGTCCAGAGGGCACTCCAGATCTTATTCCTTGTGGTCCACAGGGTTCTCCAGATCTCATTCCTTGCTGTATAGAGGGTACTCCAGATCTTATTCCTTGCGGTCCAGAGGGTACTCCAGATCTTATTCCTTGCGGTCCAGAGGGTACTCCAGATCTTATTCCTTGCGGTCCAGAGGGTACTCCAGATCTTATTCCTTGTGGTCCACAGGGTTCTCCAGATCTTATTCCTTGCGGTCCAGAGGGCACTCCAGATCTTATTCCTTGTGGTCCACAGGGTTCTCCAGATCTCATTCCTTGCTGTATAGAGGGTACTCCAGATCTTATTCCTTGCGGTCCAGAGGGTACTCCAGATCTTATTCCTTGCGGTCCAGAGGGTACTCCAGATCTTATTCCTTGCGGTCCAGACTGTTCTCCAGATCTTATTCCTTGCGGTCCAGACTGTTCTCCAGATCTTATTCCTTGCGGTATAGAGGGTACTCCAGATCTTATTCCTTGCGGTCCAGACTGTTCTCCGGATCTTATTCCTTGCGGTATAGAGGGTACTCCAGATCTTATTCCTTGCGGTCCAGAGGGTACTCCAGATCTTATTCCTTGCGGTATAGAGGGTACTCCAGATCTTATTCCTTGCGGTCCAGAGGGCACTCCAGATCTTATTCCTTGCGGTCCAGACTGTTCTCCGGATCTTATTCCTTGCGGTATAGAGGGTACTCCAGATCTTATTCCTTGCGGTCCAGAGGGCACTCCAGATCTTATTCCTTGTGGTCCACAGGGTTCTCCAGATCTTATTCCTTGTGGTCCAGAGGGCACTCCAGATCTTATTCCTTGTGGTCCACAGGGTTCTCCAGATCTTATTCCTTGTGGTCCACAGGGTTCTCCAGATCTTATTCCTTGCGGACCAGAGGGTTCTCCAGATCTTATTCCTTGTGGTCCACAGGGTTCTCCAGATCTTATTCCTTGCGGTATAGAGGGTACTCCAGATCTTATTCCTTGTGGTCCAAAGTGTTCTTCTGATCTTATTCCTTGCGGTCCAGAGGGTTCTTCTGATCTTATTCCTTGCGGTATAGAGGGTACTCCAGATCTTATTCCTTGTGGTCCAGAGGGTAGTACAGATCTTATTCCTTGCGGTATAGAGGGTACTCCAGATCTTATTCCTTGTGGTCCAGAGGGTAGTACAGATCTTATTCCTTGCGGTCCAGAGGGTTCTCCAGATCTTATTCCTTGCGGTATAGAGGGTACTCCAGATCTTATTCCTTGTGGTCCACAGGGTTCTCCAGATCTTATTCCTTGCGGTATAGAGGGTACTCCAGATCTTATTCCTTGTGGTCCACAGGGTTCTCCAGATCTTATTCTTTGCGGTCCAGAGGGTTCTCCAGATCTCATTCCTTGCTGTATAGAGGGCACTCCAGATCTTATTCCTTGCGGTATAGAGGGTACTCCAGATCTTATTCCTTGCGGTATAGAGGGTACTCCAGATCTTATTCCTTGCGGTCCAGAGGGTTCTCCAGATCTCATTCCTTGCTGTATAGAGGGCACTCCAGATCTTATTCCTTGCGGTATAGAGGGTACTCCAGATCTTATTCCTTGCGGTATAGAGGGTACTCCAGATCTTATTCCTTGCGGTCCAGAGGGCACTCCAGATCTTATTCCTTGCGGTCCAGAGGGTACTCCAGATCTTATTCCTTGCGGTATAGAGGGTACTCCAGATCTTATTCCTTGCGGTCCAGAGGGTTCTCCAGATCTCATTCCTTGCTGTATAGAGGGCACTCCAGATCTTATTCCTTGCGGTCCAGAGGGCACTCCAGATCTTATTCCTTGCGGTCCAGAGGGCACTCCAGATCTTATTCCTTGCGGTATAGAGGGTACTCCAGATCTTATTCCTTGCGGTATAGAGGGTACTCCAGATCTTATTCCTTGCGGTCCAGAGGGCACTCCAGATCTTATTCCTTGCGGTATAGAGGGCACTCCAGATCTTATTCCTTGCGGTCCAGAGGGTACTCCAGATCTTATTCCTTGCGGTCCAGAGAGTACTCCAGATCTTATTCCTTGTGGTCCAGAGGGTTCTCCAGATCTTATTCCTTGCGGTATAGAGGGCACTCCAGATCTTATTCCTTGTGGTCCAGAGAGTACTCCAGATCTTATTCCTTGCGGTCCAGAGAGTACTCCAGATCTTATTCCTTGCGGTCCAGAGGGTTCTCCAGATCTCATTCCTTGCTGTATAGAGGGCACTCCAGATCTTATTCCTTGCGGTATAGAGGGTACTCCAGATCTTATTCCTTGCGGTATAGAGGGTACTCCAGATCTTATTCCTTGCGGTCCAGAGGGCACTCCAGATCTTATTCCTTGCGGTATAGAGGGCACTCCAGATCTTATTCCTTGCGGTCCAGAGGGTACTCCAGATCTTATTCCTTGCGGTCCAGAGAGTACTCCAGATCTTATTCCTTGTGGTCCAGAGGGCACTCCAGAACTTATTCCTTGCGGTATAGAGGGTACTCCAGATCTTATTCCTTGTGGTCCAAAGTGTTCTTCTGATCTTATTCCTTGCGGTCCAGAGGGTTCTTCTGATCTTATTCCTTGCGGTCCAGAGAGTACTCCAGATCTTATTCCTTGCGGTCCAGAGGGCACTCCAGATCTTATTCCTTGCGGTATAGAGGGTACTCCAGATCTTATTCCTTGTGGTCCAAAGTGTTCTTCTGATCTTATTCCTTGCGGTCCAGAGGGTTCTTCTGATCTTATTCCTTGCGGTCCAGAGGGTACTCCAGATCTTATTCCTTGCGGTCCAGAGGGTACTCCAGATCTTATTCCTTGCGGTCCAGAGGGCACTCCAGATCTTATTCCTTGCGGTATAGAGGGTACTCCAGATCTTATTCCTTGTGGTCCAAAGTGTTCTTCTGATCTTATTCCTTGCGGTCCAGAGGGTTCTTCTGATCTTATTCCTTGCGGTCCAGAGGGTACTCCAGATCTTATTCCTTGCGGTCCAGAGGGTTCTTCTGATCTTATTCCTTGCGGTCCAGAGGGTAGTACAGATCTTCTACCTTGTGGTCCAGACTGTTCTCCAGATCTTATTCCTTGTGGTCCACAGGGTTCTCCAGTTCTTATTCCTTGTTGTCCACAGGGTACTCCAGATCTTATTCCTTGCGGTCCAGACTGTTCTCCAGATCTTATTCCTTGCGGTCCAGAGGGTACTCCAGATCTTATTCCTTGCGGTCCAGAGGGCACTCCAGATCTTATTCCTTGTGGTCCAAAGTGTTCTTCTGATCTTATACCTTGTGGTCCACAGGGTTCTCCAGATCTTATTCCTTGTGGTCCACAGGGTTCTCCAGATCTTATTCCTTGCGGTCCAGAGGGTACTCCAGATCTTATTCCTTGCGGTCCAGAGGGTACTCCAGATCTTATTCCTTGCGGTCCAGAGGGTACTCCAGATCTTATTCCTTGCGGTCCAGACTGTTCTCCAGATCTTATTCCTTGTGGTCCACAGCGTTCTGCAGATCTTATTCCTTGCGGTCCAGACTGTTCTCCAGATCTTATTCCTTGTGGTCCACAGTGTTCTTCTGATCTTATTCCTTGTGGTCCAAAGTGTTCTTCTGATCTTATTCCTTGCGGTCCAGAGGGTACTCCAGATCTTATTCCTTGTGGTCCACAGGGTTCTCCAGATCTTATTCCTTGTGGTCCAAAGTGTTCTTCTGATCTTATACCTTGTGGTCCACAGGGTACTCCAGATCTTATTCCTTGCGGTCCAGACTGTTCTCCAGATCTTATTCCTTGTGGTCCACAGGGTTCTGCAGATCTTATTCCTTGCGGTCCAGACTGTTCTCCAGATCTTATTCCTTGTGGTCCACAGTGTTCTTCTGATCTTATTCCTTGTGGTCCAAAGTGTTCTTCTGATCTTATTCCTTGCGGTCCAGACTGTTCTCCAGATCTTATTCCTTGCGGTCCAGAGGGTACCCCAGATCTTATTCCTTGTGGTCCAAAGTGTTCTTCTGATCTTATTCATTGCGGACCAGAGGGTACTCCAGATCTTATTCCTTGCGGTCCAGACTGTTCTCCAGATCTTATTCCTTGTGGTCCAAAGTGTTCTTCTGATCTTATACCTTGTGGTCCACAGGGTTCTCCAGATCTTATTCCTTGCGGTCCAGAGGGTACTCCAGATCTTATTCCTTGTGCTCCACAGGGTTCTCCAGATCTTATTCCTTGCGGTCCAGAGGGTACTCCAGATCTTATTCCTTGTGGTCCACAGGGTACTCCAGATCTTATTCCTTGCGGTCCAGACTGTTCTCCAGATCTTATTCCTTGTGGTCCACAGGGTTCTCCAGATCGTATTCCTTGTGGTCCGCAGGGTTCTCCAGATCTTATTCCTTGCGGTCCAGAGGGTACTCCAGATCTTATTCCTTGCGGTCCAGACTGTTCTCCAGATCTTATTCCTTGTGGTCCACAGGGTACTCCAGATCTTATTCCTTGCGGTCCAGAGGGTACTCCAGATCTTATTCCTTGCGGTCCAGAGGGTTCTCCAGATCTTATTCCTTGCGGTCCAGAGGGTACTCCAGATCTTATTCCTTGCGGTCCAGAGGGCACTCCAGATCTTATTCCTTGCGGTCCAGAGGGTACTCCAGATCTTATTCCTTGCGGTCCAGAGGGTACTCCAGATCTTATTCCTTGCGGTCCAGAGGGTTCTCCAGATCTTATTCCTTGCGGTCCAGAGGGTACTCCAGATCTTATTCCTTGCGTTCCAGAGGGTACTCCAGATCTTATTCCTTGCGGTCCAGAGGGTACTCCAGATCTTATTCCTTGCGGTCCAGAGGGTACTCCAGATCTTATTCCTTGCGGTCCAGAGGGTACTCCAGATCTTATTCCTTGCGGTCCAGAGGGTACTCCAGATCTTATTCCTTGCGGTCCAGAGGGTACTCCAGATCTTATTCCTTGCGGTCCAGAGGGTACTCCATATCTTATTCCTTGCGGTCCAGACTGTTCTCCAGATCTTATTCTTTGCGGTCCAGAGGGTACTCCAGATCTTATTCCTTGCGGTCCAGAGGGTACTCCAGATCTTATTCCTTGCGGTCCAGAGGGTACTCCAGATCTTATTCCTTGCGGTCCACAGGGTTCTCCAGATCTTATTCCTTGCGGTCCAGAGGGTACTCCAGATCTTATTCCTTGCGGTCCAGTCTATTCTCCAGATCTTATTCCTGTGGTCCAAAGTGTTCTTCTGATCTTATTCCTTGCGGTCCACAGGGTTCTCCAGATCTTATTCCTTGCGTTCCAGAGGGTACTCCAGATCTTATTCCTTGCGGTCCAGAGGGTACTCCAGATCTTATTCCTTGCGGTCCAGACTGTTCTCCAGATCTTATTCCTTGTGGTCCAAAGTGTTCTTCTGAACTTATTCCTTGCGGTCCACAGGGTTCTCCAGATCTTATTCCTTGCGTTCCAGAGGGTACTCCAGATCTTATTCCTTGCGGTCCAGAGGGTACTCCAGATCTTATTCCTTGCGGTCCAGACTGTTCTCCAGATCTTATTCCTTGTGGTCCACAGGGTTCTCCAGATCTTATTCCTTGCGGTCCAGAGGGTACTCCAGATCTTATTCCTTGCGGTCCAGAGGGTACCCCATATCTTATTCCTTGCGGTCCAGAGGGTACTCCAGATCTTATTCCTTGCGGTCCAGACTGTTCTCCAGATCTTATTCCTTGTGGTCCACAGGGTTCTCCAGATCTTATTCCTTGCGTTCCAGAGGGTACTCCAGATCTTATTCCTTGCGGTCCAGAGGGTACTCCAGATCTTATTCCTTGCGGTCCAGAGGGTACCCCATATCTTATTCCTTGCGGTCCAGAGGGTACTCCAGATCTTATTCCTTTCTGTCCAGAGGGTACCCCATATCTTATTCCTTGTGATCCAGTGGGTACTCCAGATCTTATTCCTTGCGGTCCAGAGGGTACTCCAGATCTTATTCCTTGCGGTCCAGAGGGTACTCCAGATCTTATTCCTTGCGGTCCAGAGGGTACCCCATATCTTATTCCTTGCGGTCCAGAGGGTACTCCAGATCTTATTCCTTTCTGTCCACAGGGTACCCCATATCTTATTCCTTGCGGTCCAGAGGGTACCCCAGATCTTATTCCTTGCGGTCCAGAGGGTACTCCAGATCTTATTCCTTTCTGTCCAGAGGGTACCCCATATCTTATTCCTTGCGGTCCAGACTGTTCTCCAGATCTTATTCCTTGCGGTCCAGAGGGTACTCCAGATCTTATTCCTTGCGGTCCAGAGGGTACTCCAGATCTTATTCCTTGCGGTCCAGAGGGTACTCCAGATCTTATTCCTTGCGGTCCAGAGGGTACTCCAGATCTTATTCCTTGCGGTCCAGAGGGTTCTCCAGATCTTATTCCTTGCGGTCCGGAGGGTACCCCATATCTTATTCCTTGCGGTCCAGAGGGTACTCCAGATCTTATTCCTTGCGGTCCAGAGGGTTCTCCAGATCTTATTCCTTGCGGTCCAGAGGGTACCCCATATCTTATTCCTTGCGGTCCAGAGGGTACTCCAGATCTTATTCCTTGTGGTCCAGAGGGTACTCCAGATCTTATTCCTTGCGGTCCAGAGGGTTCTCCAGATCGTATTCCTTGCGGTCCAGAGGGTACTCCAGATCTTATTCCTTGTGATCCAGTGGGTACTCCAGATTTTATTCCTTGCGGTCCAGAGGGTACTCCAGATCTTATACCTTGCGGTCCAGAGGGTACTCCTGATCTTATTCCTTGCGGTCCAGTGGTCACTCCAGATCTTATTCCTTGAGGTCCAGAGGGTACTCCAGATCTTATTCCTTGCTGTCCAGAGGGTACTCCAGATCTTATTCCTTGCTGTCCAGAGGGTACTCCGGATCTTTTCCCTTGCGGCCAGAGGATACTCCAGATCTTTTTCCTTGCGGTCCTTAGGGTACTCCGGATCTTATTCCTTGCGGTCTAGAGGGTACTCCAGATCTTATACCTTGCGGTCCAGAGGGTACTCCGGATCTTTTCCCTTGCGGCCCAGAGGGTAATCCGGATCTTTTCCCTTGCGGTCCTGAGGATACTCCTGATCTCATTCCTTGCTGTCCAGAGGGTACTCCAGATCTTATTCCTTGCGGTCCTGAGGGTACTCCAGATCTTATTCTTTGCGGTCTAGAGGGTACTACAGATCTTATTCCTTGCGGTCTAGAGGGTAATCCGGATATTTTCCCTTGCGGTCCTGAGGGTACTCCTGATCTCATTCCTTGCTGTCCAGAGGGTACTCCATATCTTATTCCTTGCGGTCCAGAGGGTACTCCAGATCTTATTCCTATCGGTCTAGAGGGTACTACAGATCTTATTCCTAGCGGTCCTGAGGGTACTCCAGATCTTTTCCCTTTTCGGTCTAGAGGGTACTACAGATCTTATTCCTTGCGGTCCTGAGGGTTCTCCAGATCTTATTCCTTTCTGTCCAGAGGGTACTCCAGATATTTTTCCTTGCGGTCTAGAGGGTACTTCAGATTTTATCCCTTGCGGTGCTGAGGGTACTCCAGATCTTATTCCTTGCGGTCCAGAGGATACTCCGGATCTTTTCCCTTGCAGCCCAGAGGGTACTCCAGTTCTTTTTCCTTGCGGTCTAGAGGGTACTACAGATCTTATTCCTTGCTGTCCAGAGGGTACTCCAGATCTTATTCCTTGCGGTCCAGAGGGTAATCCAGATCTTATTCCTTGCGGTCCAGAGGGTAATCCAGATCTTATTCCTTGCGTTCCAGAGGGTACTCCAGATCTTATTCCTTGCGGTCCAGTGGGTACTCCAGATCTTATTCCTTGCGGTCCAGAGGGTACTCCAGATCTTATTCCTTGCGGTCCAGAGGGTACTCCAGATCTTATTCCTTGCGGTCCAGACTGTTCTCCAGATCTTATTCCTTGTGGTCCACAGGGTTCTCCAGATCGTATTCCTTGCGGTCCAGACTGTTCTCCAGATCTTATTCCTTGTGGTCCACAGTGTTCTTCTGATCTTATTCCTTGTGGTCCAAAGTGTTCTTCTGATCTTATTCCTTGCGGTCCAGAGGGTACTCCAGATCTTATTCCTTGTGGTCCACAGGGTTCTCCAGATCTTATTCCTTGCGGTCCAGAGGGTACTCCAGATCTTATGCCTTGTGGTCCACAGGGTACTCCAGATCTTATTCCTTGCGGTCCAGACTGTTCTCCAGATCTTATTCCTTGTGGTCCACAGGGTTCTCCAGATCGTATTCCTTGTGGTCCACAGGGTACTCCAGATCTTATTCCTTGCGGTCCAGACTGTTCTCCAGATCTTATTCCTTGTGGTCCACAGGGTTCTCCAGATCGTATTCCTTGTGGTCCAAAGTGTTCTTCTGATCTTATTCCTTGCGGTCCAGAGGGTAATCCTGATCTCATTCCTTGCTGTCCAGAGGGTACTCCAGATGTTATTCCTTACGGTCCAGAGGGTACTCCAGATCTTATTCCTTGCGGTCCAGAGGGTACTCCAGATCTTATTCCTTGCGGTCCAGAGGGTTCTCCAGATCTTATTCCTTGCGGTCCAGAGGGTACTCCAGATCTTATTCCTTGCGGTCCAGAGGGTACTCCAGATCTTATTCCTTGCGGTCCAGAGGGTACTCCAGATCTTATTCCTTGCGGTCCAGAGGGTACTCCAGATCTTATTCCTTGCGGTCCAGAGGGTACTCCAGATCTTATTCCTTGCGGTCCAGAGGGTACTCCAGATCTTATTCCTTGCGGTCCAGAGGGTTCTCCAGATCTTATTCCTTGCGGTCCAGAGGATACTCCAGATCTTATTCCTTGCGGTCCAGAGGGTACTCCAGATCTTATTCCTTGCGGTCCAGAGGGTTCTCCAGATCTTATTCCTTGCGGTCCAGAGGGTACTCCAGATCTTATTCCTTGCGGTCCAGAGGGTTCTCCAGATCTTATTCCTTGCGGTCCAGAGGGTACCCCATATCTTATTCCTTGCGGTCCAGAGGGTTCTCCAGATCTTATTCCTTGCGGTCCAAAGGGTACCCCAGATCTTATTCCTTGCGGTCCAGAGGGTACCCCAGATCTTATTCCTTGCGGTCCAGAGGGTTCTCCAGATCTTATTCCTTGCGGTCCAGTGGGTACTCCAGATCTTATTCCTTGCGGTCCAGAGGGTACCCCAGATCTTATTCCTTGCGGTCCAGAGGGTACCCCAGATCTTATTCCTTGCGGTCCAAAGGGTACCCCAGATCTTATTCCTTGCGGTCCAGAGGGTACCCCAGATCTTATTCCTTGCGGTCCAAAGGGTACCCCAGATCTTATTCCTTGCGGTCCAGAGGGTACCCCAGATCTTATTCCTTGCGGTCCAGAGGGTACCCCAGATCTTATTCCTTGCGGTCCAGAGGGTACCCCAGATCTTATTCCTTGCGGTCCAGAGGGTACCCCAGATCTTATTCCTTGCGGTCCAAAGGGAACCCCAGATTTTATTCCTTGCGGTCCAAAGGGTACCCCAGATCTTATTCCTTGCGGTCCAGAGGGTACCCCATATCTTATTCTTTGCGGTCCAAAGGGTACCCCAGATCTTATTCCTTGCGGTCCAGAGGGTACCCCAGATATTATTCCTTGCGGTCCAGAGGGTACTCCAGATCTTATTCCTTGCGGTCTAGAGGGTACCCCATATCTTATTCCTTGCGGTCCAGAGGGTACTCCAGATCTTATTCCTTGCGGTCCAGAGGGTTCTCCAGATCTTATTCCTTGCGGTCCAGAGGGTACTCCAGATCTTATTCCTTGCGGTCCAGAGGGTACTCCAGATCTTATTCCTTGCGGTCCAGAGGGTACCCCATATCTTATTCCTTGCGGTCCAGAGGGTTCTCCAGATCTTATTCCTTGCGGTCCAGAGGGTACTCCAGATCTTATTCCTTGCGGTCCAGAGGGTACCCCATATCTTATTCCTTGCGGTCCAGAGGGTACTCCAGATCTTATTCCTTGCGGTCCAGAGGGTACCCCATATCTTATTCCTTGCGGTCCAGAGGGTACTCCAGATCTTATTCCTTGTGATCCAGTGGGTACTCCAGATTTTATTCCTTGCGGTCCAGAGGGTACTCCAGATTTTATTCCTTGCGGTCCAGAGGGTACTCCAGATCTTATTCCTTGCGGTCCAGAGGGTTCTCCAGATCTTATTCCTTGCGGTCCAGAGGGTACTCCAGATCTTATTCCTTGTGATCCAGTGGGTACTCCAGATTTTATTCCTTGCGGTCCAGAGGGTACTCCAGATCTTATACCTTGCGGTCCAGAGGGTACTCCTGATCTTATTCCTTGCGGTCCAGTGGTCACTCCAGATCTTATTCCTTGAGGTCCAGAGGGTACTCCAGATCTTATTCCTTGCTGTCCAGAGGGTACTCCAGATCTTATTCCTTGCTGTCCAGAGGGTACTCCGGATCTTTTCCCTTGCGGCCCAGAGGATACTCCAGATCTTTTTCCTTGCGGTCCTGAGGGTACTCCGGATCTTATTCCTTGCGGTCTAGAGGGTACTCCAGATCTTATACCTTGCGGTCCAGAGGGTACTCCGGATCTTTTCCCTTGCGGCCCAGAGGGTAATCCGGATCTTTTCCCTTGCGGTCCTGAGGATACTCCTGATCTCATTCCTTGCTGTCCAGAGGGTACTCCAGATCTTATTCCTTGCGGTCCTGAGGGTACTCCAGATCTTATTCTTTGCGGTCTAGAGGGTACTACAGATCTTATTCCTTGCGGTCTAGAGGGTAATCCGGATATTTTCCCTTGCGGTCCAGAGGGTACCCCATATCTTATTCCTTGCGGTCCAGACTGTTCTCCAGATCTTATTCCTTGCGGTCCAGAGGGTACTCCAGATCTTATTCCTTGCGGTCCAGAGGGTACTCCAGATCTTATTCCTTGCGGTCCAGAGGGTACTCCAGATCTTATTCCTTGCGGTCCAGAGGGTACTCCAGATCTTATTCCTTGCGGTCCAGAGGGTACTCCAGATCTTATTCCTTGCGGTCCAGAGGGTTCTCCAGATCTTATTCCTTGCGGTCCGGAGGGTACCCCATATCTTATTCCTTGCGGTCCAGAGGGTACTCCAGATCTTATTCCTTGCGGTCCAGAGGGTTCTCCAGATCTTATTCCTTGCGGTCCAGAGGGTACCCCATATCTTATTCCTTGCGGTCCAGAGGGTACTCCAGATCTTATTCCTTGTGGTCCAGAGGGTACTCCAGATCTTATTCCTTGCGGTCCAGAGGGTTCTCCAGATCTTATTCCTTGCGGTCCAGAGGGTACTCCAGATCTTATTCCTTGTGATCCAGTGGGTACTCCAGATTTTATTCCTTGCGGTCCAGAGGGTACTCCAGATCTTATTCCTTGTGGTCCAAAGTGTTCTTCTGATCTTATTCATTGCGGACCAGAGGGTACTCCAGATCTTATTCCTTGCGGTCCAGACTGTTCTCCAGATCTTATTCCTTGTGGTCCAAAGTGTTCTTCTGATCTTATACCTTGTGGTCCACAGGGTTCTCCAGATCTTATTCCTTGTGGTCCACAGGGTTCTCCAGATCTTATTCCTTGCGGTCCAGAGGGTACTCCAGATCTTATTCCTTGCGGTCCAGAGGGTACTCCAGATCTTATTCCTTGCGGTCCAGAGGGTACTCCAGATCTTATTCCTTGCGGTCCAGACTGTTCTCCAGATCTTATTCCTTGTGGTCCACAGCGTTCTGCAGATCTTATTCCTTGCGGTCCAGACTGTTCTCCAGATCTTATTCCTTGTGGTCCACAGTGTTCTTCTGATCTTATTCCTTGTGGTCCAAAGTGTTCTTCTGATCTTATTCCTTGCGGTCCAGAGGGTACTCCAGATCTTATTCCTTGTGGTCCACAGGGTTCTCCAGATCTTATTCCTTGTGGTCCAAAGTGTTCTTCTGATCTTATACCTTGTGGTCCACAGGGTACTCCAGATCTTATTCCTTGCGGTCCAGACTGTTCTCCAGATCTTATTCCTTGTGGTCCACAGGGTTCTGCAGATCTTATTCCTTGCGGTCCAGACTGTTCTCCAGATCTTATTCCTTGTGGTCCACAGTGTTCTTCTGATCTTATTCCTTGTGGTCCAAAGTGTTCTTCTGATCTTATTCCTTGCGGTCCAGACTGTTCTCCAGATCTTATTCCTTGCGGTCCAGAGGGTACCCCAGATCTTATTCCTTGTGGTCCAAAGTGTTCTTCTGATCTTATTCATTGCGGACCAGAGGGTACTCCAGATCTTATTCCTTGCGGTCCAGACTGTTCTCCAGATCTTATTCCTTGTGGTCCAAAGTGTTCTTCTGATCTTATACCTTGTGGTCCACAGGGTTCTCCAGATCTTATTCCTTGCGGTCCAGAGGGTACTCCAGATCTTATTCCTTGTGCTCCACAGGGTTCTCCAGATCTTATTCCTTGCGGTCCAGAGGGTACTCCAGATCTTATTCCTTGTGGTCCACAGGGTACTCCAGATCTTATTCCTTGCGGTCCAGACTGTTCTCCAGATCTTATTCCTTGTGGTCCACAGGGTTCTCCAGATCGTATTCCTTGTGGTCCGCAGGGTTCTCCAGATCTTATTCCTTGCGGTCCAGAGGGTACTCCAGATCTTATTCCTTGCGGTCCAGACTGTTCTCCAGATCTTATTCCTTGTGGTCCACAGGGTACTCCAGATCTTATTCCTTGCGGTCCAGAGGGTACTCCAGATCTTATTCCTTGCGGTCCAGAGGGTTCTCCAGATCTTATTCCTTGCGGTCCAGAGGGTACTCCAGATCTTATTCCTTGCGGTCCAGAGGGCACTCCAGATCTTATTCCTTGCGGTCCAGAGGGTACTCCAGATCTTATTCCTTGCGGTCCAGAGGGTACTCCAGATCTTATTCCTTGCGGTCCAGAGGGTTCTCCAGATCTTATTCCTTGCGGTCCAGAGGGTACTCCAGATCTTATTCCTTGCGTTCCAGAGGGTACTCCAGATCTTATTCCTTGCGGTCCAGAGGGTACTCCAGATCTTATTCCTTGCGGTCCAGAGGGTACTCCAGATCTTATTCCTTGCGGTCCAGAGGGTACTCCAGATCTTATTCCTTGCGGTCCAGAGGGTACTCCAGATCTTATTCCTTGCGGTCCAGAGGGTACTCCAGATCTTATTCCTTGCGGTCCAGAGGGTACTCCATATCTTATTCCTTGCGGTCCAGACTGTTCTCCAGATCTTATTCTTTGCGGTCCAGAGGGTACTCCAGATCTTATTCCTTGCGGTCCAGAGGGTACTCCAGATCTTATTCCTTGCGGTCCAGAGGGTACACCAGATCTTATTCCTTGCGGTCCACAGGGTTCTCCAGATCTTATTCCTTGCGGTCCAGAGGGTACTCCAGATCTTATTCCTTGCGGTCCAGTCTATTCTCCAGATCTTATTCCTGTGGTCCAAAGTGTTCTTCTGATCTTATTCCTTGCGGTCCACAGGGTTCTCCAGATCTTATTCCTTGCGTTCCAGAGGGTACTCCAGATCTTATTCCTTGCGGTCCAGAGGGTACTCCAGATCTTATTCCTTGCGGTCCAGACTGTTCTCCAGATCTTATTCCTTGTGGTCCAAAGTGTTCTTCTGAACTTATTCCTTGCGGTCCACAGGGTTCTCCAGATCTTATTCCTTGCGTTCCAGAGGGTACTCCAGATCTTATTCCTTGCGGTCCAGAGGGTACTCCAGATCTTATTCCTTGCGGTCCAGACTGTTCTCCAGATCTTATTCCTTGTGGTCCACAGGGTTCTCCAGATCTTATTCCTTGCGGTCCAGAGGGTACTCCAGATCTTATTCCTTGCGGTCCAGAGGGTACCCCATATCTTATTCCTTGCGGTCCAGAGGGTACTCCAGATCTTATTCCTTGCGGTCCAGACTGTTCTCCAGATCTTATTCCTTGTGGTCCACAGGGTTCTCCAGATCTTATTCCTTGCGTTCCAGAGGGTACTCCAGATCTTATTCCTTGCGGTCCAGAGGGTACTCCAGATCTTATTCCTTGCGGTCCAGAGGGTACCCCATATCTTATTCCTTGCGGTCCAGAGGGTACTCCAGATCTTATTCCTTTCTGTCCAGAGGGTACCCCATATCTTATTCCTTGTGATCCAGTGGGTACTCCAGATCTTATTCCTTGCGGTCCAGAGGGTACTCCAGATCTTATTCCTTGCGGTCCAGAGGGTACTCCAGATCTTATTCCTTGCGGTCCAGAGGGTACCCCATATCTTATTCCTTGCGGTCCAGAGGGTACTCCAGATCTTATTCCTTTCTGTCCACAGGGTACCCCATATCTTATTCCTTGCGGTCCAGAGGGTACCCCAGATCTTATTCCTTGCGGTCCAGAGGGTACTCCAGATCTTATTCCTTTCTGTCCAGAGGGTACCCCATATCTTATTCCTTGCGGTCCAGACTGTTCTCCAGATCTTATTCCTTGCGGTCCAGAGGGTACTCCAGATCTTATTCCTTGCGGTCCAGAGGGTACTCCAGATCTTATTCCTTGCGGTCCAGAGGGTACTCCAGATCTTATTCCTTGCGGTCCAGAGGGTACTCCAGATCTTATTCCTTGCGGTCCAGAGGGTACTCCAGATCTTATTCCTTGCGGTCCAGAGGGTTCTCCAGATCTTATTCCTTGCGGTCCGGAGGGTACCCCATATCTTATTCCTTGCGGTCCAGAGGGTACTCCAGATCTTATTCCTTGCGGTCCAGAGGGTTCTCCAGATCTTATTCCTTGCGGTCCAGAGGGTACCCCATATCTTATTCCTTGCGGTCCAGAGGGTACTCCAGATCTTATTCCTTGTGGTCCAGAGGGTACTCCAGATCTTATTCCTTGCGGTCCAGAGGGTTCTCCAGATCGTATTCCTTGCGGTCCAGAGGGTACTCCAGATCTTATTCCTTGTGATCCAGTGGGTACTCCAGATTTTATTCCTTGCGGTCCAGAGGGTACTCCAGATCTTATACCTTGCGGTCCAGAGGGTACTCCTGATCTTATTCCTTGCGGTCCAGTGGTCACTCCAGATCTTATTCCTTGAGGTCCAGAGGGTACTCCAGATCTTATTCCTTGCTGTCCAGAGGGTACTCCAGATCTTATTCCTTGCTGTCCAGAGGGTACTCCGGATCTTTTCCCTTGCGGCCCAGAGGATACTCCAGATCTTTTTCCTTGCGGTCCTTAGGGTACTCCGGATCTTATTCCTTGCGGTCTAGAGGGTACTCCAGATCTTATACCTTGCGGTCCAGAGGGTACTCCGGATCTTTTCCCTTGCGGCCCAGAGGGTAATCCGGATCTTTTCCCTTGCGGTCCTGAGGATACTCCTGATCTCATTCCTTGCTGTCCAGAGGGTACTCCAGATCTTATTCCTTGCGGTCCTGAGGGTACTCCAGATCTTATTCTTTGCGGTCTAGAGGGTACTACAGATCTTATTCCTTGCGGTCTAGAGGGTAATCCGGATATTTTCCCTTGCGGTCCTGAGGGTACTCCTGATCTCATTCCTTGCTGTCCAGAGGGTACTCCATATCTTATTCCTTGCGGTCCAGAGGGTACTCCAGATCTTATTCCTATCGGTCTAGAGGGTACTACAGATCTTATTCCTAGCGGTCCTGAGGGTACTCCAGATCTTTTCCCTTTTCGGTCTAGAGGGTACTACAGATCTTATTCCTTGCGGTCCTGAGGGTTCTCCAGATCTTATTCCTTTCTGTCCAGAGGGTACTCCAGATATTTTTCCTTGCGGTCTAGAGGGTACTTCAGATTTTATCCCTTGCGGTGCTGAGGGTACTCCAGATCTTATTCCTTGCGGTCCAGAGGATACTCCGGATCTTTTCCCTTGCAGCCCAGAGGGTACTCCAGTTCTTTTTCCTTGCGGTCTAGAGGGTACTACAGATCTTATTCCTTGCTGTCCAGAGGGTACTCCAGATCTTATTCCTTGCGGTCCAGAGGGTAATCCAGATCTTATTCCTTGCGGTCCAGAGGGTAATCCAGATCTTATTCCTTGCGTTCCAGAGGGTACTCCAGATCTTATTCCTTGCGGTCCAGTGGGTACTCCAGATCTTATTCCTTGCGGTCCAGAGGGTACTCCAGATCTTATTCCTTGCGGTCCAGAGGGTACTCCAGATCTTATTCCTTGCGGTCCAGACTGTTCTCCAGATCTTATTCCTTGTGGTCCACAGGGTTCTCCAGATCGTATTCCTTGCGGTCCAGACTGTTCTCCAGATCTTATTCCTTGTGGTCCACAGTGTTCTTCTGATCTTATTCCTTGTGGTCCAAAGTGTTCTTCTGATCTTATTCCTTGCGGTCCAGAGGGTACTCCAGATCTTATTCCTTGTGGTCCACAGGGTTCTCCAGATCTTATTCCTTGCGGTCCAGAGGGTACTCCAGATCTTATGCCTTGTGGTCCACAGGGTACTCCAGATCTTATTCCTTGCGGTCCAGACTGTTCTCCAGATCTTATTCCTTGTGGTCCACAGGGTTCTCCAGATCGTATTCCTTGTGGTCCACAGGGTACTCCAGATCTTATTCCTTGCGGTCCAGACTGTTCTCCAGATCTTATTCCTTGTGGTCCACAGGGTTCTCCAGATCGTATTCCTTGTGGTCCAAAGTGTTCTTCTGATCTTATTCCTTGCGGTCCAGAGGGTAATCCTGATCTCATTCCTTGCTGTCCAGAGGGTACTCCAGATGTTATTCCTTACGGTCCAGAGGGTACTCCAGATCTTATTCCTTGCGGTCCAGAGGGTACTCCAGATCTTATTCCTTGCGGTCCAGAGGGTTCTCCAGATCTTATTCCTTGCGGTCCAGAGGGTACTCCAGATCTTATTCCTTGCGGTCCAGAGGGTACTCCAGATCTTATTCCTTGCGGTCCAGAGGGTACTCCAGATCTTATTCCTTGCGGTCCAGAGGGTACTCCAGATCTTATTCCTTGCGGTCCAGAGGGTACTCCAGATCTTATTCCTTGCGGTCCAGAGGGTACTCCAGATCTTATTCCTTGCGGTCCAGAGGGTTCTCCAGATCTTATTCCTTGCGGTCCAGAGGATACTCCAGATCTTATTCCTTGCGGTCCAGAGGGTACTCCAGATCTTATTCCTTGCGGTCCAGAGGGTTCTCCAGATCTTATTCCTTGCGGTCCAGAGGGTACTCCAGATCTTATTCCTTGCGGTCCAGAGGGTTCTCCAGATCTTATTCCTTGCGGTCCAGAGGGTACCCCATATCTTATTCCTTGCGGTCCAGAGGGTTCTCCAGATCTTATTCCTTGCGGTCCAAAGGGTACCCCAGATCTTATTCCTTGCGGTCCAGAGGGTACCCCAGATCTTATTCCTTGCGGTCCAGAGGGTTCTCCAGATCTTATTCCTTGCGGTCCAGTGGGTACTCCAGATCTTATTCCTTGCGGTCCAGAGGGTACCCCAGATCTTATTCCTTGCGGTCCAGAGGGTACCCCAGATCTTATTCCTTGCGGTCCAAAGGGTACCCCAGATCTTATTCCTTGCGGTCCAGAGGGTACCCCAGATCTTATTCCTTGCGGTCCAAAGGGTACCCCAGATCTTATTCCTTGCGGTCCAGAGGGTACCCCAGATCTTATTCCTTGCGGTCCAGAGGGTACCCCAGATCTTATTCCTTGCGGTCCAGAGGGTACCCCAGATCTTATTCCTTGCGGTCCAGAGGGTACCCCAGATCTTATTCCTTGCGGTCCAAAGGGAACCCCAGATTTTATTCCTTGCGGTCCAAAGGGTACCCCAGATCTTATTCCTTGCGGTCCAGAGGGTACCCCATATCTTATTCTTTGCGGTCCAAAGGGTACCCCAGATCTTATTCCTTGCGGTCCAGAGGGTACCCCAGATATTATTCCTTGCGGTCCAGAGGGTACTCCAGATCTTATTCCTTGCGGTCTAGAGGGTACCCCATATCTTATTCCTTGCGGTCCAGAGGGTACTCCAGATCTTATTCCTTGCGGTCCAGAGGGTTCTCCAGATCTTATTCCTTGCGGTCCAGAGGGTACTCCAGATCTTATTCCTTGCGGTCCAGAGGGTACTCCAGATCTTATTCCTTGCGGTCCAGAGGGTACCCCATATCTTATTCCTTGCGGTCCAGAGGGTTCTCCAGATCTTATTCCTTGCGGTCCAGAGGGTACTCCAGATCTTATTCCTTGCGGTCCAGAGGGTACCCCATATCTTATTCCTTGCGGTCCAGAGGGTACTCCAGATCTTATTCCTTGCGGTCCAGAGGGTACCCCATATCTTATTCCTTGCGGTCCAGAGGGTACTCCAGATCTTATTCCTTGTGATCCAGTGGGTACTCCAGATTTTATTCCTTGCGGTCCAGAGGGTACTCCAGATTTTATTCCTTGCGGTCCAGAGGGTACTCCAGATCTTATTCCTTGCGGTCCAGAGGGTTCTCCAGATCTTATTCCTTGCGGTCCAGAGGGTACTCCAGATCTTATTCCTTGTGATCCAGTGGGTACTCCAGATTTTATTCCTTGCGGTCCAGAGGGTACTCCAGATCTTATACCTTGCGGTCCAGAGGGTACTCCTGATCTTATTCCTTGCGGTCCAGTGGTCACTCCAGATCTTATTCCTTGAGGTCCAGAGGGTACTCCAGATCTTATTCCTTGCTGTCCAGAGGGTACTCCAGATCTTATTCCTTGCTGTCCAGAGGGTACTCCGGATCTTTTCCCTTGCGGCCCAGAGGATACTCCAGATCTTTTTCCTTGCGGTCCTGAGGGTACTCCGGATCTTATTCCTTGCGGTCTAGAGGGTACTCCAGATCTTATACCTTGCGGTCCAGAGGGTACTCCGGATCTTTTCCCTTGCGGCCCAGAGGGTAATCCGGATCTTTTCCCTTGCGGTCCTGAGGATACTCCTGATCTCATTCCTTGCTGTCCAGAGGGTACTCCAGATCTTATTCCTTGCGGTCCTGAGGGTACTCCAGATCTTATTCTTTGCGGTCTAGAGGGTACTACAGATCTTATTCCTTGCGGTCTAGAGGGTAATCCGGATATTTTCCCTTGCGGTCCAGAGGGTACCCCATATCTTATTCCTTGCGGTCCAGACTGTTCTCCAGATCTTATTCCTTGCGGTCCAGAGGGTACTCCAGATCTTATTCCTTGCGGTCCAGAGGGTACTCCAGATCTTATTCCTTGCGGTCCAGAGGGTACTCCAGATCTTATTCCTTGCGGTCCAGAGGGTACTCCAGATCTTATTCCTTGCGGTCCAGAGGGTACTCCAGATCTTATTCCTTGCGGTCCAGAGGGTTCTCCAGATCTTATTCCTTGCGGTCCGGAGGGTACCCCATATCTTATTCCTTGCGGTCCAGAGGGTACTCCAGATCTTATTCCTTGCGGTCCAGAGGGTTCTCCAGATCTTATTCCTTGCGGTCCAGAGGGTACCCCATATCTTATTCCTTGCGGTCCAGAGGGTACTCCAGATCTTATTCCTTGTGGTCCAGAGGGTACTCCAGATCTTATTCCTTGCGGTCCAGAGGGTTCTCCAGATCTTATTCCTTGCGGTCCAGAGGGTACTCCAGATCTTATTCCTTGTGATCCAGTGGGTACTCCAGATTTTATTCCTTGCGGTCCAGAGGGTACTCCAGATCTTATACCTTGCGGTCCAGAGGGTACTCCTGATCTTATTCCTTGCGGTCCAGTGGTCACTCCAGATCTTATTCCTTGAGGTCCAGAGGGTACTCCAGATCTTATTCCTTGCTGTCCAGAGGGTACTCCAGATCTTATTCCTTGCTGTCCAGAGGGTACTCCGGATCTTTTCCCTTGCGGCCCAGAGGATACTCCAGATCTTTTTCCTTGCGGTCCTGAGGGTACTCCGGATCTTATTCCTTGCGGTCTAGAGGGTACTCCAGATCTTATACCTTGCGGTCCAGAGGGTACTCCGGATCTTTTCCCTTGCGGCCCAGAGGGTAATCCGGATCTTTTCCCTTGCGGTACTGAGGATATTCCTGATCTCATTCCTTGCTGTCCAGAGGGTACTCCAGATCTTATTCCTTGCGGTCCTGAGGGTACTCCAGATCTTATTCTTTGCGGTCTAGAGGGTACTACAGATCTTATTCCTTGCGGTCCAGAGGGTACTCCAGATCTTATTCCTTGCGGTCCAGAGGGTACTCCAGATCTTATTCCTTGCGGTCCAGAGGGTACTCCAGATCTTATTCCTTGCGGTCCAGAGGGTACTCCAGATCTTATTCCTTGCGGTCCAGAGGGTTCTCCAGATCTTATTCCTTGCGGTCCGGAGGGTACCCCATATCTTATTCCTTGCGGTCCAGAGGGTACTCCAGATCTTATTCCTTGCGGTCCAGAGGGTTCTCCAGATCTTATTCCTTGCGGTCCAGAGGGTACCCCATATCTTATTCCTTGCGGTCCAGAGGGTACTCCAGATCTTATTCCTTGTGGTCCAGAGGGTACTCCAGATCTTATTCCTTGCGGTCCAGAGGGTTCTCCAGATCGTATTCCTTGCGGTCCAGAGGGTACTCCAGATCTTATTCCTTGTGATCCAGTGGGTACTCCAGATTTTATTCCTTGCGGTCCAGAGGGTACTCCAGATCTTATACCTTGCGGTCCAGAGGGTACTCCTGATCTTATTCCTTGCGGTCCAGTGGTCACTCCAGATCTTATTCCTTGAGGTCCAGAGGGTACTCCAGATCTTATTCCTTGCTGTCCAGAGGGTACTCCAGATCTTATTCCTTGCTGTCCAGAGGGTACTCCGGATCTTTTCCCTTGCGGCCCAGAGGATACTCCAGATCTTTTTCCTTGCGGTCCTTAGGGTACTCCGGATCTTATTCCTTGCGGTCTAGAGGGTACTCCAGATCTTATACCTTGCGGTCCAGAGGGTACTCCGGATCTTTTCCCTTGCGGCCCAGAGGGTAATCCGGATCTTTTCCCTTGCGGTCCTGAGGATACTCCTGATCTCATTCCTTGCTGTCCAGAGGGTACTCCAGATCTTATTCCTTGCGGTCCTGAGGGTACTCCAGATCTTATTCTTTGCGGTCTAGAGGGTACTACAGATCTTATTCCTTGCGGTCTAGAGGGTAATCCGGATATTTTCCCTTGCGGTCCTGAGGGTACTCCTGATCTCATTCCTTGCTGTCCAGAGGGTACTCCATATCTTATTCCTTGCGGTCCAGAGGGTACTCCAGATCTTATTCCTATCGGTCTAGAGGGTACTACAGATCTTATTCCTAGCGGTCCTGAGGGTACTCCAGATCTTTTCCCTTTTCGGTCTAGAGGGTACTACAGATCTTATTCCTTGCGGTCCTGAGGGTTCTCCAGATCTTATTCCTTTCTGTCCAGAGGGTACTCCAGATATTTTTCCTTGCGGTCTAGAGGGTACTACAGATTTTATCCCTTGCGGTAATGAGGGTACTCCAGATCTTATTCCTTGCGGTCCAGAGGATACTCCGGATCTTTTCCCTTGCAGCCCAGAGGGTACTCCAGTTCTTTTTCCTTGCGGTCTAGAGGGTACTACAGATCTTATTCCTTGCTGTCCAGAGGGTACTCCAGATCTTATTCCTTGCGGTCCAGAGGGTAATCCAGATCTTATTCCTTGCGGTCCAGAGGGTAATCCAGATCTTATTCCTTGCGTTCCAGAGGGTACTCCAGATCTTATTCCTTGCGGTCCAGTGGGTACTCCAGATCTTATTCCTTGCGGTCCAGAGGGTACTCCAGATCTTATTCCTTGCGGTCCAGAGGGTACTCCAGATCTTATTCCTTGCGGTCCAGACTGTTCTCCAGATCTTATTCCTTGTGGTCCACAGGGTTCTCCAGATCGTATTCCTTGCGGTCCAGACTGTTCTCCAGATCTTATTCCTTGTGGTCCACAGTGTTCTTCTGATCTTATTCCTTGTGGTCCAAAGTGTTCTTCTGATCTTATTCCTTGCGGTCCAGAGGGTACTCCAGATCTTATTCCTTGTGGTCCACAGGGTTCTCCAGATCTTATTCCTTGCGGTCCAGAGGGTACTCCAGATCTTATTCCTTGTGGTCCACAGGGTACTCCAGATCTTATTCCTTGCGGTCCAGACTGTTCTCCAGATCTTATTCCTTGTGGTCCACAGGGTTCTCCAGATCGTATTCCTTGTGGACCACAGGGTACTCCAGATCTTATTCCTTGCGGTCCAGACTGTTCTCCAGATCTTATTCCTTGTGGTCCACAGGGTTCTCCAGATCGTATTCCTTGTGGTCCAAAGTGTTCTTCTGATCTTATTCCTTGCGGTCCAGAGGGTAATCCTGATCTCATTCCTTGCTGTCCAGAGGGTACTCCAGATGTTATTCCTTACGGTCCAGAGGGTACTCCAGATCTTATTCCTTGCGGTCCAGAGGGTACTCCAGATCTTATTCCTTGCGGTCCAGAGGGTTCTCCAGATCTTATTCCTTGCGGTCCAGAGGGTACTCCAGATCTTATTCCTTGCGGTCCAGAGGGTACTCCAGATCTTATTCCTTGCGGTCCAGAGGGTACTCCAGATCTTATTCCTTGCGGTCCAGAGGGTACTCCAGATCTTATTCCTTGCGGTCCAGAGGGTACTCCAGATCTTATTCCTTGCGGTCCAGAGGGTACTCCAGATCTTATTCCTTGCGGTCCAGAGGGTTCTCCAGATCTTATTCCTTGCGGTCCAGAGGATACTCCAGATCTTATTCCTTGCGGTCCAGAGGGTACTCCAGATCTTATTCCTTGCGGTCCAGAGGGTTCTCCAGATCTTATTCCTTGCGGTCCAGAGGGTACTCCAGATCTTATTCCTTGCGGTCCAGAGGGTTCTCCAGATCTTATTCCTTGCGGTCCAGAGGGTACCCCATATCTTATTCCTTGCGGTCCAGAGGGTTCTCCAGATCTTATTCCTTGCGGTCCAAAGGGTACCCCAGATCTTATTCCTTGCGGTCCAGAGGGTACCCCAGATCTTATTCCTTGCGGTCCAGAGGGTTCTCCAGATCTTATTCCTTGCGGTCCAGTGGGTACTCCAGATCTTATTCCTTGCGGTCCAGAGGGTACCCCAGATCTTATTCCTTGCGGTCCAGAGGGAACCCCAGATCTTATTCCTTGCGGTCCAAAGGGTACCCCAGATCTTATTCCTTGCGGTCCAGAGGGTACCCCAGATCTTATTCCTTGCGGTCCAAAGGGTACCCCAGATCTTATTCCTTGCGGTCCAGAGGGTACCCCAGATCTTATTCCTTGCGGTCCAGAGGGTACCCCAGATCTTATTCCTTGCGGTCCAGAGGGTACCCCAGATCTTATTCCTTGCGGTCCAGAGGGTACCCCAGATCTTATTCCTTGCGGTCCAAAGGGAACCCCAGATTTTATTCCTTGCGGTCCAAAGGGTACCCCAGATCTTATTCCTTGCGGTCCAGAGGGTACCCCATATCTTATTCTTTGCGGTCCAAAGGGTACCCCAGATCTTATTCCTTGCGGTCCAGAGGGTACCCCAGATATTATTCCTTGCGGTCCAGAGGGTACTCCAGATCTTATTCCTTGCGGTCTAGAGGGTACCCCATATCTTATTCCTTGCGGTCCAGAGGGTACTCCAGATCTTATTCCTTGCGGTCCAGAGGGTTCTCCAGATCTTATTCCTTGCGGTCCAGAGGGTACTCCAGATCTTATTCCTTGCGGTCCAGAGGGTACTCCAGATCTTATTCCTTGCGGTCCAGAGGGTACCCCATATCTTATTCCTTGCGGTCCAGAGGGTTCTCCAGATCTTATTCCTTGCGGTCCAGAGGGTACTCCAGATCTTATTCCTTGCGGTCCAGAGGGTACCCCATATCTTATTCCTTGCGGTCCAGAGGGTACTCCAGATCTTATTCCTTGCGGTCCAGAGGGTACCCCATATCTTATTCCTTGCGGTCCAGAGGGTACTCCAGATCTTATTCCTTGTGATCCAGTGGGTACTCCAGATTTTATTCCTTGCGGTCCAGAGGGTACTCCAGATTTTATTCCTTGCGGTCCAGAGGGTACTCCAGATCTTATTCCTTGCGGTCCAGAGGGTTCTCCAGATCTTATTCCTTGCGGTCCAGAGGGTACTCCAGATCTTATTCCTTGTGATCCAGTGGGTACTCCAGATTTTATTCCTTGCGGTCCAGAGGGTACTCCAGATCTTATACCTTGCGGTCCAGAGGGTACTCCTGATCTTATTCCTTGCGGTCCAGTGGTCACTCCAGATCTTATTCCTTGAGGTCCAGAGGGTACTCCAGATCTTATTCCTTGCTGTCCAGAGGGTACTCCAGATCTTATTCCTTGCTGTCCAGAGGGTACTCCGGATCTTTTCCCTTGCGGCCCAGAGGATACTCCAGATCTTTTTCCTTGCGGTCCTGAGGGTACTCCGGATCTTATTCCTTGCGGTCTAGAGGGTACTCCAGATCTTATACCTTGCGGTCCAGAGGGTACTCCGGATCTTTTCCCTTGCGGCCCAGAGGGTAATCCGGATCTTTTCCCTTGCGGTCCTGAGGATACTCCTGATCTCATTCCTTGCTGTCCAGAGGGTACTCCAGATCTTATTCCTTGCGGTCCTGAGGGTACTCCAGATCTTATTCTTTGCGGTCTAGAGGGTACTACAGATCTTATTCCTTGCGGTCTAGAGGGTAATCCGGATATTTTCCCTTGCGGTCCAGAGGGTACCCCATATCTTATTCCTTGCGGTCCAGACTGTTCTCCAGATCTTATTCCTTGCGGTCCAGAGGGTACTCCAGATCTTATTCCTTGCGGTCCAGAGGGTACTCCAGATCTTATTCCTTGCGGTCCAGAGGGTACTCCAGATCTTATTCCTTGCGGTCCAGAGGGTACTCCAGATCTTATTCCTTGCGGTCCAGAGGGTACTCCAGATCTTATTCCTTGCGGTCCAGAGGGTTCTCCAGATCTTATTCCTTGCGGTCCGGAGGGTACCCCATATCTTATTCCTTGCGGTCCAGAGGGTACTCCAGATCTTATTCCTTGCGGTCCAGAGGGTTCTCCAGATCTTATTCCTTGCGGTCCAGAGGGTACCCCATATCTTATTCCTTGCGGTCCAGAGGGTACTCCAGATCTTATTCCTTGTGGTCCAGAGGGTACTCCAGATCTTATTCCTTGCGGTCCAGAGGGTTCTCCAGATCTTATTCCTTGCGGTCCAGAGGGTACTCCAGATCTTATTCCTTGTGATCCAGTGGGTACTCCAGATTTTATTCCTTGCGGTCCAGAGGGTACTCCAGATCTTATACCTTGCGGTCCGGAGGGTACTCCTGATCTTATTCCTTGCGGTCCAGTGGTCACTCCAGATCTTATTCCTTGAGGTCCAGAGGGTACTCCAGATCTTATTCCTTGCTGTCCAGAGGGTACTCCAGATCTTATTCCTTGCTGTCCAGAGGGTACTCCGGATCTTTTCCCTTGCGGCCCAGAGGATACTCCAGATCTTTTTCCTTGCGGTCCTGAGGGTACTCCGGATCTTATTCCTTGCGGTCTAGAGGGTACTCCAGATCTTATACCTTGCGGTCCAGAGGGTACTCCGGATCTTTTCCCTTGCGGCCCAGAGGGTAATCCGGATCTTTTCCCTTGCGGTACTGAGGATACTCCTGATCTCATTCCTTGCTGTCCAGAGGGTACTCCAGATCTTATTCCTTGCGGTCCTGAGGGTACTCCAGATCTTATTCTTTGCGGTCTAGAGGGTACTACAGATCTTATTCCTTGCGTCTAGAGGGTAATCCGGATATTTTCCCTTGCGGTCCTGAGGGTACTCCTGATCTCATTCCTTGCTGTCCAGAGGGTACTCCATATCTTATTCCTTGCGGTCCAGAGGGTACTCCAGATCTTATTCCTTTTCGGTCTAGAGGGTACTACAGATCTTATTCCTTGCGGTCCTGAGGGTACTCCAGTTCTTTTTCCTTGCGGTCTAGAGGGTACTACAGATCTTATTCCTTGTGGTCCAGAGAGTACTCCAGATCTTATTCCTTGCGGTCCAGAGAGTACTCCAGATCTTATTCCTTGCGGTCCAGAGGGTTCTCCAGATCTCATTCCTTGCTGTATAGAGGGCACTCCAGATCTTATTCCTTGCGGTATAGAGGGTACTCCAGATCTTATTCCTTGCGGTATAGAGGGTACTCCAGATCTTATTCCTTGCGGTCCAGAGGGCACTCCAGATCTTATTCCTTGCGGTATAGAGGGCACTCCAGATCTTATTCCTTGCGGTCCAGAGGGTACTCCAGATCTTATTCCTTGCGGTCCAGAGAGTACTCCAGATCTTATTCCTTGTGGTCCAGAGGGCACTCCAGATCTTATTCCTTGCGGTATAGAGGGTACTCCAGATCTTATTCCTTGTGGTCCAAAGTGTTCTTCTGATCTTATTCCTTGCGGTCCAGAGGGTTCTTCTGATCTTATTCCTTGCGGTCCAGAGAGTACTCCAGATCTTATTCCTTGCGGTCCAGAGGGCACTCCAGATCTTATTCCTTGCGGTATAGAGGGTACTCCAGATCTTATTCCTTGTGGTCCAAAGTGTTCTTCTGATCTTATTCCTTGCGGTCCAGAGGGTTCTTCTGATCTTATTCCTTGCGGTCCAGAGGGTACTCCAGATCTTATTCCTTGCGGTCCAGAGGGTACTCCAGATCTTATTCCTTGCGGTCCAGAGGGCACTCCAGATCTTATTCCTTGCGGTATAGAGGGTACTCCAGATCTTATTCCTTGTGGTCCAAAGTGTTCTTCTGATCTTATTCCTTGCGGTCCAGAGGGTTCTTCTGATCTTATTCCTTGCGGTCCAGAGGGTACTCCAGATCTTATTCCTTGCGGTCCAGAGGGTTCTTCTGATCTTATTCCTTGCGGTCCAGAGGGTAGTACAGATCTTCTACCTTGTGGTCCAGACTGTTCTCCAGATCTTATTCCTTGTGGTCCACAGGGTTCTCCAGATCTTATTCCTTGTGGTCCACAGGGTACTCCAGATCTTATTCCTTGCGGTCCAGACTGTTCTCCAGATCTTATTCCTTGCGGTCCAGAGGGTACTCCAGATCTTATTCCTTGCGGTCCAGAGGGCACTCCAGATCTTATTCCTTGTGGTCCAAAGTGTTCTTCTGATCTTATACCTTGTGGTCCACAGGGTTCTCCAGATCTTATTCCTTGTGGTCCACAGGGTTCTCCAGATCTTATTCCTTGCGGTCCAGAGGGTACTCCAGATCTTATTCCTTGCGGTCCAGAGGGTACTCCAGATCTTATTCCTTGCGGTCCAGAGGGTACTCCAGATCTTATTCCTTGCGGTCCAGACTGTTCTCCAGATCTTATTCCTTGTGGTCCACAGCGTTCTGCAGATCTTATTCCTTGCGGTCCAGACTGTTCTCCAGATCTTATTCCTTGTGGTCCACAGTGTTCTTCTGATCTTATTCCTTGTGGTCCAAAGTGTTCTTCTGATCTTATTCCTTGCGGTCCAGAGGGTACTCCAGATCTTATTCCTTGTGGTCCACAGGGTTCTCCAGATCTTATTCCTTGTGGTCCAAAGTGTTCTTCTGATCTTATACCTTGTGGTCCACAGGGTACTCCAGATCTTATTCCTTGCGGTCCAGACTGTTCTCCAGATCTTATTCCTTGTGGTCCACAGGGTTCTGCAGATCTTATTCCTTGCGGTCCAGACTGTTCTCCAGATCTTATTCCTTGTGGTCCACAGTGTTCTTCTGATCTTATTCCTTGTGGTCCAAAGTGTTCTTCTGATCTTATTCCTTGCGGTCCAGACTGTTCTCCAGATCTTATTCCTTGCGGTCCAGAGGGTACCCCAGATCTTATTCCTTGTGGTCCAAAGTGTTCTTCTGATCTTATTCATTGCGGACCAGAGGGTACTCCAGATCTTATTCCTTGCGGTCCAGACTGTTCTCCAGATCTTATTCCTTGTGGTCCAAAGTGTTCTTCTGATCTTATACCTTGTGGTCCACAGGGTTCTCCAGATCTTATTCCTTGCGGTCCAGAGGGTACTCCAGATCTTATTCCTTGTGCTCCACAGGGTTCTCCAGATCTTATTCCTTGCGGTCCAGAGGGTACTCCAGATCTTATTCCTTGTGGTCCACAGGGTACTCCAGATCTTATTCCTTGCGGTCCAGACTGTTCTCCAGATCTTATTCCTTGTGGTCCACAGGGTTCTCCAGATCGTATTCCTTGTGGTCCACAGGGTTCTCCAGATCTTATTCCTTGCGGTCCAGAGGGTACTCCAGATCTTATTCCTTGCGGTCCAGACTGTTCTCCAGATCTTATTCCTTGTGGTCCACAGGGTACTCCAGATCTTATTCCTTGCGGTCCAGAGGGTACTCCAGATCTTATTCCTTGCGGTCCAGAGGGTTCTCCAGATCTTATTCCTTGCGGTCCAGAGGGTACTCCAGATCTTATTCCTTGCGGTCCAGAGGGCACTCCAGATCTTATTCCTTGCGGTCCAGAGGGTACTCCAGATCTTATTCCTTGCGGTCCAGAGGGTACTCCAGATCTTATTCCTTGCGGTCCAGAGGGTTCTCCAGATCTTATTCCTTGCGGTCCAGAGGGTACTCCAGATCTTATTCCTTGCGTTCCAGAGGGTACTCCAGATCTTATTCCTTGCGGTCCAGAGGGTACTCCAGATCTTATTCCTTGCGGTCCAGAGGGTACTCCAGATCTTATTCCTTGCGGTCCAGAGGGTACTCCAGATCTTATTCCTTGCGGTCCAGAGGGTACTCCAGATCTTATTCCTTGCGGTCCAGAGGGTACTCCAGATCTTATTCCTTGCGGTCCAGAGGGTACTCCATATCTTATTCCTTGCGGTCCAGACTGTTCTCCAGATCTTATTCTTTGCGGTCCAGAGGGTACTCCAGATCTTATTCCTTGCGGTCCAGAGGGTACTCCAGATCTTATTCCTTGCGGTCCAGAGGGTACTCCAGATCTTATTCCTTGCGGTCCACAGGGTTCTCCAGATCTTATTCCTTGCGGTCCAGAGGGTACTCCAGATCTTATTCCTTGCGGTCCAGTCTATTCTCCAGATCTTATTCCTGTGGTCCAAAGTGTTCTTCTGATCTTATTCCTTGCGGTCCACAGGGTTCTCCAGATCTTATTCCTTGCGTTCCAGAGGGTACTCCAGATCTTATTCCTTGCGGTCCAGAGGGTACTCCAGATCTTATTCCTTGCGGTCCAGACTGTTCTCCAGATCTTATTCCTTGTGGTCCAAAGTGTTCTTCTGATCTTATTCCTTGCGGTCCACAGGGTTCTCCAGATCTTATTCCTTGCGTTCCAGAGGGTACTCCAGATCTTATTCCTTGCGGTCCAGAGGGTACTCCAGATCTTATTCCTTGCGGTCCAGACTGTTCTCCAGATCTTATTCCTTGTGGTCCACAGGGTTCTCCAGATCTTATTCCTTGCGGTCCAGAGGGTACTCCAGATCTTATTCCTTGCGGTCCAGAGGGTACCCCATATCTTATTCCTTGCGGTCCAGAGGGTACTCCAGATCTTATTCCTTGCGGTCCAGACTGTTCTCCAGATCTTATTCCTTGTGGTCCACAGGGTTCTCCAGATCTTATTCCTTGCGTTCCAGAGGGTACTCCAGATCTTATTCCTTGCGGTCCAGAGGGTACTCCAGATCTTATTCCTTGCGGTCCAGAGGGTACCCCATATCTTATTCCTTGCGGTCCAGAGGGTACTCCAGATCTTATTCCTTTCTGTCCAGAGGGTACCCCATATCTTATTCCTTGTGATCCAGTGGGTACTCCAGATCTTATTCCTTGCGGTCCAGAGGGTACTCCAGATCTTATTCCTTGCGGTCCAGAGGGTACTCCAGATCTTATTCCTTGCGGTCCAGAGGGTACCCCATATCTTATTCCTTGCGGTCCAGAGGGTACTCCAGATCTTATTCCTTTCTGTCCAGAGGGTACCCCATATCTTATTCCTTGCGGTCCAGAGGGTACCCCAGATCTTATTCCTTGCGGTCCAGAGGGTACTCCAGATCTTATTCCTTTCTGTCCAGAGGGTACCCCATATCTTATTCCTTGCGGTCCAGACTGTTCTCCAGATCTTATTCCTTGCGGTCCAGAGGGTACTCCAGATCTTATTCCTTGCGGTCCAGAGGGTACTCCAGATCTTATTCCTTGCGGTCCAGAGGGTACTCCAGATCTTATTCCTTGCGGTCCAGAGGGTACTCCAGATCTTATTCCTTGCGGTCCAGAGGGTACTCCAGATCTTATTCCTTGCGGTCCAGAGGGTTCTCCAGATCTTATTCCTTGCGGTCCGGAGGGTACCCCATATCTTATTCCTTGCGGTCCAGAGGGTACTCCAGATCTTATTCCTTGCGGTCCAGAGGGTTCTCCAGATCTTATTCCTTGCGGTCCAGAGGGTACCCCATATCTTATTCCTTGCGGTCCAGAGGGTACTCCAGATCTTATTCCTTGTGGTCCAGAGGGTACTCCAGATCTTATTCCTTGCGGTCCAGAGGGTTCTCCAGATCGTATTCCTTGCGGTCCAGAGGGTACTCCAGATCTTATTCCTTGTGATCCAGTGGGTACTCCAGATTTTATTCCTTGCGGTCCAGAGGGTACTCCAGATCTTATACCTTGCGGTCCAGAGGGTACTCCTGATCTTATTCCTTGCGGTCCAGTGGTCACTCCAGATCTTATTCCTTGAGGTCCAGAGGGTACTCCAGATCTTATTCCTTGCTGTCCAGAGGGTACTCCAGATCTTATTCCTTGCTGTCCAGAGGGTACTCCGGATCTTTTCCCTTGCGGCCCAGAGGATACTCCAGATCTTTTTCCTTGCGGTCCTTAGGGTACTCCGGATCTTATTCCTTGCGGTCTAGAGGGTACTCCAGATCTTATACCTTGCGGTCCAGAGGGTACTCCGGATCTTTTCCCTTGCGGCCCAGAGGGTAATCCGGATCTTTTCCCTTGCGGTCCTGAGGATACTCCTGATCTCATTCCTTGCTGTCCAGAGGGTACTCCAGATCTTATTCCTTGCGGTCCTGAGGGTACTCCAGATCTTATTCTTTGCGGTCTAGAGGGTACTACAGATCTTATTCCTTGCGGTCTAGAGGGTAATCCGGATATTTTCCCTTGCGGTCCTGAGGGTACTCCTGATCTCATTCCTTGCAGTCCAGAGGGTACTCCATATCTTATTCCTTGCGGTCCAGAGGGTACTCCAGATCTTATTCCTATCGGTCTAGAGGGTACTACAGATCTTATTCCTAGCGGTCCTGAGGGTACTCCAGATCTTTTCCCTTTTCGGTCTAGAGGGTACTACAGATCTTATTCCTTGCGGTCCTGAGGGTTCTCCAGATCTTATTCCTTTCTGTCCAGAGGGTACTCCAGATATTTTTCCTTGCGGTCTAGAGGGTACTACAGATTTTATTCCTTGCGGTGCTGAGGGTACTCCAGATCTTATTCCTTGCGGTCCAGAGGATACTCCGGATCTTTTCCCTTGCAGCCCAGAGGGTACTCCAGTTCTTTTTCCTTGCGGTCTAGAGGGTACTACAGATCTTATTCCTTGCTGTCCAGAGGGTACTCCAGATCTTATTCCTTGCGGTCCAGAGGGTAATCCAGATCTTATTCCTTGCGGTCCAGAGGGTAATCCAGATCTTATTCCTTGCGTTCCAGAGGGTACTCCAGATCTTATTCCTTGCGGTCCAGTGGGTACTCCAGATCTTATTCCTTGCGGTCCAGAGGGTACTCCAGATCTTATTCCTTGCGGTCCAGAGGGTACTCCAGATCTTATTCCTTGCGGTCCAGACTGTTCTCCAGATCTTATTCCTTGTGGTCCACAGGGTTCTCCAGATCGTATTCCTTGCGGTCCAGACTGTTCTCCAGATCTTATTCCTTGTGGTCCACAGTGTTCTTCTGATCTTATTCCTTGTGGTCCAAAGTGTTCTTCTGATCTTATTCCTTGCGGTCCAGAGGGTACTCCAGATCTTATTCCTTGTGGTCCACAGGGTTCTCCAGATCTTATTCCTTGCGGTCCAGAGGGTACTCCAGATCTTATTCCTTGTGGTCCACAGGGTACTCCAGATCTTATTCCTTGCGGTCCAGACTGTTCTCCAGATCTTATTCCTTGTGGTCCACAGGGTTCTCCAGATCGTATTCCTTGTGGTCCACAGGGTACTCCAGATCTTATTCCTTGCGGTCCAGACTGTTCTCCAGATCTTATTCCTTGTGGTCCACAGGGTTCTCCAGATCGTATTCCTTGTGGTCCAAAGTGTTCTTCTGATCTTATTCCTTGCGGTCCAGAGGGTAATCCTGATCTCATTCCTTGCTGTCCAGAGGGTACTCCAGATGTTATTCCTTACGGTCCAGAGGGTACTCCAGATCTTATTCCTTGCGGTCCAGAGGGTACTCCAGATCTTATTCCTTGCGGTCCAGAGGGTTCTCCAGATCTTATTCCTTGCGGTCCAGAGGGTACTCCAGATCTTATTCCTTGCGGTCCAGAGGGTACTCCAGATCTTATTCCTTGCGGTCCAGAGGGTACTCCAGATCTTATTCCTTGCGGTCCAGAGGGTACTCCAGATCTTATTCCTTGCGGTCCAGAGGGTACTCCAGATCTTATTCCTTGCGGTCCAGAGGGTACTCCAGATCTTATTCCTTGCGGTCCAGAGGGTTCTCCAGATCTTATTCCTTGCGGTCCAGAGGATACTCCAGATCTTATTCCTTGCGGTCCAGAGGGTACTCCAGATCTTATTCCTTGCGGTCCAGAGGGTTCTCCAGATCTTATTCCTTGCGGTCCAGAGGGTACTCCAGATCTTACTCCTTGCGGTCCAGAGGGTTCTCCAGATCTTATTCCTTGCGGTCCAGAGGGTACCCCATATCTTATTCCTTGCGGTCCAGAGGGTTCTCCAGATCTTATTCCTTGCGGTCCAAAGGGTACCCCAGATCTTATTCCTTGCGGTCCAGAGGGTACCCCAGATCTTATTCCTTGCGGTCCAGAGGGTTCTCCAGATCTTATTCCTTGCGGTCCAGTGGGTACTCCAGATCTTATTCCTTGCGGTCCAGAGGGTACCCCAGATCTTATTCCTTGCGGTCCAGAGGGTACCCCAGATCTTATTCCTTGCGGTCCAAAGGGTACCCCAGATCTTATTCCTTGCGGTCCAGAGGGTACCCCAGATCTTATTCCTTGCGGTCCAAAGGGTACCCCAGATCTTATTCCTTGCGGTCCAGAGGGTACCCCAGATCTTATTCCTTGCGGTCCAGAGGGTACCCCAGATCTTATTCCTTGCGGTCCAGAGGGTACCCCAGATCTTATTCCTTGCGGTCCAGAGGGTACCCCAGATCTTATTCCTTGCGGTCCAAAGGGAACCCCAGATTTTATTCCTTGCGGTCCAGAGGGTTCTCCAGATCTTATTCCTTGCGGTCCAAAGGGTACCCCAGATCTTATTCCTTGCGGTCCAGAGGGTACCCCAGATCTTATTCCTTGCGGTCCAGAGGGTTCTCCAGATCTTATTCCTTGCGGTCCAGTGGGTACTCCAGATCTTATTCCTTGCGGTCCAGAGGGTACCCCAGATCTTATTCCTTGCGGTCCAGAGGGTACCCCAGATCTTATTCCTTGCGGTCCAGAGGGTACCCCAGATCTTATTCCTTGCGGTCCAAAGGGTACCCCAGATCTTATTCCTTGCGGTCCAGAGGGTACCCCAGATCTTATTCCTTGCGGTCCAGAGGGTACCCCAGATCTTATTCCTTGCGGTCCAGAGGGTACCCCAGATCTTATTCCTTGCGGTCCAGAGGGTACCCCAGATCTTATTCCTTGCGGTCCAAAGGGAACCCCAGATTTTATTCCTTGCGGTCCAAAGGGTACCCCAGATCTTATTCCTTGCGGTCCAGAGGGTACCCCATATCTTATTCTTTGCGGTCCAAAGGGTACCCCAGATCTTATTCCTTGCGGTCCAGAGGGTACCCCAGATATTATTCCTTGCGGTCCAGAGGGTACTCCAGATCTTATTCCTTGCGGTCTAGAGGGTACCCCATATCTTATTCCTTGCGGTCCAGAGGGTACTCCAGATCTTATTCCTTGCGGTCCAGAGGGTTCTCCAGATCTTATTCCTTGCGGTCCAGAGGGTACTCCAGATCTTATTCCTTGCGGTCCAGAGGGTACTCCAGATCTTATTCCTTGCGGTCCAGAGGGTACCCCATATCTTATTCCTTGCGGTCCAGAGGGTTCTCCAGATCTTATTCCTTGCGGTCCAGAGGGTACTCCAGATCTTATTCCTTGCGGTCCAGAGGGTACCCCATATCTTATTCCTTGCGGTCCAGAGGGTACTCCAGATCTTATTCCTTGCGGTCCAGAGGGTACCCCATATCTTATTCCTTGCGGTCCAGAGGGTACTCCAGATCTTATTCCTTGTGATCCAGTGGGTACTCCAGATTTTATTCCTTGCGGTCCAGAGGGTACTCCAGATTTTATTCCTTGCGGTCCAGAGGGTACTCCAGATCTTATTCCTTGCGGTCCAGAGGGTTCTCCAGATCTTATTCCTTGCGGTCCAGAGGGTACTCCAGATCTTATTCCTTGTGATCCAGTGGGTACTCCAGATTTTATTCCTTGCGGTCCAGAGGGTACTCCAGATCTTATACCTTGCGGTCCAGAGGGTACTCCTGATCTTATTCCTTGCGGTCCAGTGGTCACTCCAGATCTTATTCCTTGAGGTCCAGAGGGTACTCCAGATCTTATTCCTTGCTGTCCAGAGGGTACTCCAGATCTTATTCCTTGCTGTCCAGAGGGTACTCCGGATCTTTTCCCTTGCGGCCCAGAGGATACTCCAGATCTTTTTCCTTGCGGTCCTGAGGGTACTCCGGATCTTATTCCTTGCGGTCTAGAGGGTACTCCAGATCTTATACCTTGCGGTCCAGAGGGTACTCCGGATCTTTTCCCTTGCGGCCCAGAGGGTAATCCGGATCTTTTCCCTTGCGGTCCTGAGGATACTCCTGATCTCATTCCTTGCTGTCCAGAGGGTACTCCAGATCTTATTCCTTGCGGTCCTGAGGGTACTCCAGATCTTATTCTTTGCGGTCTAGAGGGTACTACAGATCTTATTCCTTGCGGTCTAGAGGGTAATCCGGATATTTTCCCTTGCGGTCCAGAGGGTACCCCATATCTTATTCCTTGCGGTCCAGACTGTTCTCCAGATCTTATTCCTTGCGGTCCAGAGGGTACTCCAGATCTTATTCCTTGCGGTCCAGAGGGTACTCCAGATCTTATTCCTTGCGGTCCAGAGGGTACTCCAGATCTTATTCCTTGCGGTCCAGAGGGTACTCCAGATCTTATTCCTTGCGGTCCAGAGGGTACTCCAGATCTTATTCCTTGCGGTCCAGAGGGTTCTCCAGATCTTATTCCTTGCGGTCCGGAGGGTACCCCATATCTTATTCCTTGCGGTCCAGAGGGTACTCCAGATCTTATTCCTTGCGGTCCAGAGGGTTCTCCAGATCTTATTCCTTGCGGTCCAGAGGGTACCCCATATCTTATTCCTTGCGGTCCAGAGGGTACTCCAGATCTTATTCCTTGTGGTCCAGAGGGTACTCCAGATCTTATTCCTTGCGGTCCAGAGGGTTCTCCAGATCTTATTCCTTGCGGTCCAGAGGGTACTCCAGATCTTATTCCTTGTGATCCAGTGGGTACTCCAGATTTTATTCCTTGCGGTCCAGAGGGTACTCCAGATCTTATACCTTGCGGTCCAGAGGGTACTCCTGATCTTATTCCTTGCGGTCCAGTGGTCACTCCAGATCTTATTCCTTGAGGTCCAGAGGGTACTCCAGATCTTATTCCTTGCTGTCCAGAGGGTACTCCAGATCTTATTCCTTGCTGTCCAGAGGGTACTCCGGATCTTTTCCCTTGCGGCCCAGAGGATACTCCAGATCTTTTTCCTTGCGGTCCTGAGGGTACTCCGGATCTTATTCCTTGCGGTCTAGAGGGTACTCCAGATCTTATACCTTGCGGTCCAGAGGGTACTCCGGATCTTTTCCCTTGCGGCCCAGAGGGTAATCCGGATCTTTTCCCTTGCGGTACTGAGGATACTCCTGATCTCATTCCTTGCTGTCCAGAGGGTACTCCAGATCTTATTCCTTGCGGTCCTGAGGGTACTCCAGATCTTATTCTTTGCGGTCTAGAGGGTACTACAGATCTTATTCCTTGCGGTCTAGAGGGTAATCCGGATATTTTCCCTTGCGGTCCTGAGGGTACTCCTGATCTCATTCCTTGCTGTCCAGAGGGTACTCCATATCTTATTCCTTGCGGTCCAGAGGGTACTCCAGATCTTATTCCTATCGGTCTAGAGGGTACTACAGATCTTATTCCTAGCGGTCCTGAGGGTACTCCAGATCTTTTCCCTTTTCGGTCTAGAGGGTACTACAGATCTTATTCCTTGCGGTCCTGAGGGTTCTCCAGATCTTATTCCTTTCTGTCCAGAGGGTACTCCAGATCTTATTCCTTGCGGTCCAGAGGGTACTCCAGATCTTATTCCTTGCGGTCCAGAGGGTACTCCGGATCTTTTCCCTTGCGGCCCAGAGGGTACTCCAGATATTTTTCCTTGCGGTCTAGAGGGTACTACAGATCTTTTCCCTTTTCGGTCTAGAGGGTACTACAGATCTTATTCCTTGCGGTCCTGAGGGTACTCCAGTTCTTTTTCCTTGCGGTCTAGAGGGTACTACAGATCTTATTCCTTGCTGTCCAGAGGGTACTCCAGATCTTATTCCTTGCGGTCCAGAGGGTAATCCAGATCTTATTCCTTGCGGTCCAGAGGGTACTCCAGATCTTATTCCTTGTGGTCCAGAGGATACTCCGGATCTTTTCCCTTGCAGCCCAGAGGGTACTCCAGTTCTTTTTCCTTGCGGTCTAGAGGGTACTACAGATCTTATTCCTTGCTGTCCAGAGGGTACTCCAGATCTTATTCCTTGCGGTCCAGAGGGTACTCCAGTTCTTTTTCCTTGCGGTCTAGAGGGTACTACAGATCTTATTCCTTGCTGTCCAGAGGGTACTCCAGATCTTATTCCTTTCTGTCCAGAGGGTACTCCAGTTCTTTTTCCTTGCGGTCTAGAGGGTACTACAGATCTTATTCCTTGCTGTCCAGAGGGTACTCCAGATCTTATTCCTTGCGGTCCAGAGGGTAATCCAGATCTTATTCCTTGCTGTCCAGAGGGTACTCCAGATCTTATTCCTTGTGGTCCAGAGGATACTCCGGATCTTTTCCCTTGCAGCCCAGAGGGTACTCCAGTTCTTTTTCCTTGCGGTCTAGAGGGTACTACAGATCTTATTCCTTGCTGTCCAGAGGGTACTCCAGATCTTATTCCTTGCGGTCCAGAGGGTAATCCAGATCTTATTCCTTGCGTTCCAGAGGGTACTCCAGATCTTATTCCTTGCGGTCCAGTGGGTACTCCAGATCTTATTCCTTGCGGTCCAGAGGGTACTCCAGATCTTATTCCTTGCGGTCCAGAGGGTACTCCAGATCTTATTCCTTGCGGTCCAGAGGATACTCCGGATCTTTTCCCTTGCAGCCCAGAGGGTACTCCAGTTCTTTTTCCTTGCGGTCTAGAGGGTACTACAGATCTTATTCCTTGCTGTCCAGAGGGTACTCCAGATCTTATTCCTTGCGGTCCAGAGGGTAATCCAGATCTTATTCCTTGCGTTCCAGAGGGTACTCCAGATCTTATTCCTTGCGGTCCAGTGGGTACTCCAGATCTTATTCCTTGCGGTCCAGAGGGTACTCCAGATCTTATTCCTTGCGGTCCAGAGGGTACTCCAGATCTTATTCCTTGCGGTCCAGAGGGTACTCCAGATCTTATTCCTTGCGGTCCAGTGGGTACTCCAGATCTTATTCCTTGCGGTCCAGAGGGTACTCCAGATCTTATTCCTTGCGGTCCAGTGGGTACTCCAGATCTTATTCCTTGCGGTTTAGAGGGTACTCCAGATCTTATTCCTTGCGGTCTAGAGGGTACTCCAGATCTTATTCCTTGCGGTCCAGAGGGTACTCCAGATCTTATTCCTTGCGGTCCAGAGGGTACTCCATATCTTATTCCTTGCGGTCCAGAGGGTACTCCAGATCTTATTCCTTGCGGTTTAGAGGGTACTCCAGATCTTATTCCTTGCGGTTTAGAGGGTACTCCAGATCTTATTCCTTGCGGTCCAGAGGGTACTCCAGATCTTATTCCTTGCGGTCCAGTGGGTACTCCAGATCTTATTCCTTGCGGTTTAGAGGGTACTCCAGATCTTATTCCTTGCGGTCCAGAGGGTACTCCAGATCTTATTCCTTGCGGTCCAGTGGGTACTCCAGATCTTATTCCTTGCGGTTTAGAGGGTACTCCAGATCTTATTCCTTGCGGTCCAGAGGGTACTCCAGATCTTATTCCTTGCGGTCCAGAGGGTACTCCATATCTTATTCCTTGCGGTCCAGAGGGTACTCCAGATCTTATTCCTTGCGGTCCAGAGGGTACTCCAGATCTTATTCCTTGCGGTCCAGAGGGTACTCCATATCTTATTCCTTGCGGTCCAGAGGGTACTCCAGATCTTATTCCTTGCGGTCTAGAGGGTACCCCAGATCTTATTCCTTGCGGTCCAGTGGGTACTCCAGATCTTATTCCTTGCGGTTTAGAGGGTACTCCAGATCTTATTCCTTGCGGTCTAGAGGTTACTCCAGATCTTATTCCTTGCGGTCCAGAGGGTACTCCATATCTTATTCCTTGCGGTCCAGAGGGTACTCCAGATCTTATTCCTTGCGGTCCAGAGGGTACTCCAGATCTTATTCCTTGCGGTCCAGTGGGTACTCCAGATCTTATTCCTTGCGGTTTAGAGGGTACTCCAGATCTTATTCCTTGCGGTCTAGAGGTTACTCCAGATCTTATTCCTTGCGGTCTAGAGAGTACTCTTATTCCAGAGGGTGATGACGTATGATTCTGTCACGGGTCAGCGTCTTCACTCTCCACCTCTGGCTTACCTTGCTGTGTCAGCATATAAGATTGCCCATGGGTGAGGTGTTTGTATGTTGACTGTTACTGTTCAGCACTAAACGATCCACAAAACAGTCTACAACTGCATGTATTTAACTTTAATGTATTTAACTGAATGTGAAGTCCAATATATAGGACAAACGGGATGTAATTTTGCAATCAGATACAAAGAGCAAAAATATGGAATATTCTCAGCCATTTGTGAACATAGCATAGAAAAGGACACGAAAATACTTCATAGGTTATTTCTTTGTACGTACATCTATGGCATACCGTATGTCATTTTTTGTCTGTATTGATTTTAAATACAAAATATTATTTTCCACTTTTCAATACAATTTTTTTCACACTTTCATAGGTACCTATTAGATTGTAGAAAAGCAAAGAGATGAGAGTTTGACCCACTGACGCCATAATGATTAGAACGAGGACCAAGGAGAATCAACAACAAAGACTCGCCATTCATGGCTTTCATCATAAGATTTGTTTAATCAGATCTTACCATAGCTCCATTGACAAATGTTATGTGTACCAAGTACTTAGTAATTACGGTAAAACTTAATGCCCATTCAAGCGCTCCTTCTTCCTTTTTTGTGTTTGGTTGGTTGGTTCCTTAGTTTAGGGGCTGCGACAACGCGGTCATGTAGCCCCGTGTACTTTGGGTGTGTGTAGAATCTGTCTGATAACCGGTGTTAATTGTGATGACTGTATTAGTGTGTGTATCTGTTTTGTAATTCAAGTAGAGACTGCAACTTTGAATTTTCAAATAGTTCCTACTTTTGCCGCCAAACGCCACCGTCAACGACTACTAGGCCTAGTTCAGAACTAGCTACTAGACGCCACCGCAGTCGGCTCTTGGCAACGAACGTAGCAACCTAAGAGCGTTGTTTACATTCTTAACCTATCCAATTTAGTTTCACACAGGTGTAATTAGTGGAAAGATCTTTAACATGCCATAAATCTATGACATGGGACCGCCGGCTTTACTTCCCCTCCGAAGGAAGGCATACTGAGGGATTTTTAACGCTCTTAAAAATCCGACGGCTTCGGCCGGGTTTGCTTTTTTGTGTTTAATTTAGTTGTTGTTTCAATAAAGGAAATCTTTCATTCATTCATTGGTACATGTTTCGGGTCTTAATGACCTTCATCAGCCTAAAATGTATTAAACTTTCACATCACATCAAGTGAATATTTCATGCAACATATCTTGTTCTTGTTCTAGCCTATGTCTTCGGCTGTTGTGCACAATTGCCTCCATCTTGCTCGGTCGGCAGCGTCCATGTGGCTGCTCCCATGTCCTCCTTGATTTGGTCAAGCCACCGCTTCTTTGGCCGTCCTTGTGGTGGCTTGCCTACTACATCTCTTTTTGTCACTCCATATAGTACATGCCCCCACCAGCATCTTGTCACAGTGAATGGTGCCTTTTACAAGGACATTGTTGACATGATCTAGAGTTGTTAGGCCAGTGGACCAGCGCAGCATCCTCATCTCCATGGATTGCAGCACTCAGTTCCATACAATGCTACAGGTCTGATCACAGTGCAGTTGTACAGGAATCTTACGATCACATAAAACTCAAGTCACCTGTCGCCATTTAGGCTAGCCCAAGCTGGAATATTTCCAACCGGTGTCTCCATCTGTACAGCTCTGCGTGGATAACAAAAATTATCCATATCCACCCCACGTCCTCATGACCGTTATCTCTATCCGCACGTATCCACCCCACGTCCGCACGACGGTTATCTCTATCCGCACGTATCCACCCCACGTCCTCATGACCGTTATCTCTATCCGCACGTATCCACCCCACGTCCTCATGACCGTTATCTCTATCCGCACGTATCCACCCCACGTCCTCACGACCGTTATCTCTATCCGCACGTATCCACCCCACGTCCGCATGACCGTTATCTCTATCCGCACGTATCCACCCCACGTCCGCACGACGGTTATCTCTATCCGCACGTATCCACCCCACGTCCGCACGACGGTTATCTCTATCCGCACGTATCCATCCCACGTCCGCACGACGGTTATCTCTATCCGCACGTATCCACCCCACGTCCTCATGACCGTTATCTCTATCCGCACGTATCCACCCCACGTCCGCATGACCGTTATCTCTATCCGCACGTATCCACCCCACGTCCGCATGACCGTTATCTCTATCCGCACGTATCCACCCCACGTCCTCATGACCGTTATCTCTATCCGCACGTATCCACCCCACGTCCGCACGACGGTTATCTCTATCCGCACGTATCCACCCCACGTCCTCATGACCGTTATCTCTATCCGCACGTATCCACCCCACGTCCTCACGACCGTTATCTCTATCCGCACGTATCCACCCCACGTCCGCACGACCGTTATCTCTATCCGCACGTATCCACCCCACGTCCTCATGACCGTTATCTCTATCCGCACGTATCCACCCCACGTCCGCATGACCGTTATCTCTATCCGCACGTATCCACCCCACGTCCTCATGACCGTTATCTCTATCCGCACGTATCCACCCCACGTCCGCACGACGGTTATCTCTATCCGCACGTATCCACCCCACGTCCTCATGACCGTTATCTCTATCCGCACGTATCCACCCCACGTCCGCACGACGGTTATCTCTATCCGCACGTATCCACCCCACGTCCGCATGACCGTTATCTCTATCCGCACGTATCCACCCCACGTCCGCACGACGGTTATCTCTATCCGCACGTATCCACCCCACGTCCGCATGACCGTTATCTCTATCCGCACGTATCCACCCCACGTCCTCATGACCGTTATCTCTATCCGCACGTATCCACCCCACGTCCTCATGACCGTTATCTCTATCCGCACGTATCCACCCCACGTCCGCACGACCGTTATCTCTATCCGCACGTATCCACCCCACGTCCTCATGACCGTTATCTCTATCCGCACGTATCCACCCCACGTCCGCACGACCGTTATCTCTATCCGCACGTATCCACCCCACGTCCTCATGACCGTTATCTCTATCCGCACGTATCCACCCCACGTCCTCATGACCGTTATCTCTATCCGCACGTATCCACCCCACGTCCTCATGACCGTTATCTCTATCCGCACGTATCCACCCCACGTCCGCATGACCGTTATCTCTATCCGCACGTATCCACCCCACGTCCTCATGACGGTTATCTCTATCCGCACGTATCCACCCCACGTCCTCATGACCGTTATCTCTATCCGCACGTATCCACCCCACGTCCTCACGACCGTTATCTCTATCCGCACGTATCCACCCCACGTCCTCATGACCGTTATCTCTATCCGCACGTATCCACCCCACGTCCTCATGACCGTTATCTCTATCCGCACGTATCCACCCCACGTCCGCATGACCGTTATCTCTATCCGCACGTATCCACCCCACGTCCTCATGACCGTTATCTCTATCCGCACGTATCCACCCCACGTCCGCACGACGGTTATCTCTATCCGCACGTATCCACCCCACGTCCTCATGACCGTTATCTCTATCCGCACGTATCCACCCCACGTCCGCATGACCGTTATCTCTATCCGCACGTATCCACCCCACGTCCTCATGACCGTTATCTCTATCCGCACGTATCCACCCCACGTCCGCATGACCGTTATCTCTATCCGCACGTATCCACCCCACGTCCGCATGACGGTTATCTCTATCCGCACGTATCCACCCCACGTCCGCATGACCGTTATCTCTATCCGCACGTATCCACCCCACGTCCTCATGACGGTTATCTCTATCCGCACGTATCCACCCCACGTCCTCATGACCGTTATCTCTATCCGCACGTATCCACCCCACGTCCGCATGACCGTTATCTCTATCCGCACGTATCCACCCCACGTCCTCATGACCGTTATCTCTATCCGCACGTATCCACCCCACGTCCTCATGACCGTTATCTCTATCCGCACGTATCCATCCCACGTCCTCATGACCGTTATCTCTATCCGCACGTATCCACCCCACGTCCGCACGACGGTTATCTCTATCCGCACGTATCCACCCCACGTCCTCATGACCGTTATCTCTATCCGCACGTATCCATCCCACGTCCTCATGACCGTTATCTCTATCCGCACGTATCCACCCCACGTCCTCATGACCGTTATCTCTATCCGCACGTATCCACCCCACGTCCTCATGACCGTTATCTCTATCCGCACGTATCCACCCCACGTCCGCACGACCGTTATCTCTATCCGCACGTATCCACCCCACGTCCGCATGACCGTTATCTCTATCCGCACGTATCCACCCCACGTCCGCATGACCGTTATCTCTATCCGCACGTATCCACCCCACGTCCTCATGACCGTTATCTCTATCCGCACGTATCCATCCCACGTCCTCATGACCGTTATCTCTATCCGCACGTATCCACCCCACGTCCTCATGACCGTTATCTCTATCCGCACGTATCCACCCCACGTCCTCACGACCGTTATCTCTATCCGCACGTATCCACCCCACGTCCTCATGACCGTTATCTCTATCCGCACGTATCCACCCCACGTCCTCATGACCGTTATCTCTATCCGCACGTATCCACCCCACGTCCGCATGACCGTTATCTCTATCCGCACGTATCCACCCCACGTCCTCATGACGGTTATCTCTATCCGCACGTATCCACCCCACGTCCTCATGACCGTTATCTCTATCCGCACGTATCCACCCCACGTCCGCATGACCGTTATCTCTATCCGCACGTATCCACCCCACGTCCGCATGACCGTTATCTCTATCCGCACGTATCCACCCCACGTCCTCACGACCGTTATCTCTATCCGCACGTATCCACCCCACGTCCTCATGACGGTTATCTCTATCCGCACGTATCCACCCCACGTCCGCATGACCGTTATCTCTATCCGCACGTATCCACCCCACGTCCTCATGACCGTTATCTCTATCCGCACGTATCCACCCCACGTCCGCATGACCGTTATCTCTATCCGCACGTATCCACCCCACGTCCGCACGACCGTTATCTCTATCCGCACGTATCCACCCCACGTCCTCATGACCGTTATCTCTATCCGCACGTATCCACCCCACGTCCTCATGACCGTTATCTCTATCCGCACGTATCCACCCCACGTCCGCACGACGGTTATCTCTATCCGCACGTATCCACCCCACGTCCTCATGACCGTTATCTCTATCCGCACGTATCCACCCCACGTCCGCATGACCGTTATCTCTATCCGCACGTATCCACCCCACGTCCTCATGACCGTTATCTCTATCCGCACGTATCCACCCCACGTCCTCATGACCGTTATCTCTATCCGCACGTATCCACCCCACGTCCTCATGACCGTTATCTCTATCCGCACGTATCCACCCCACGTCCTCACGACCGTTATCTCTATCCGCACGTATCCACCCCACGTCCGCATGACCGTTATCTCTATCCGCACGTATCCACCCCACGTCCGCACGACGGTTATCTCTATCCGCACGTATCCACCCCACGTCCGCACGACGGTTATCTCTATCCGCACGTATCCACCCCACGTCCGCATGACCGTTATCTCTATCCGCACGTATCCACCCCACGTCCTCATGACGGTTATCTCTATCCGCACGTATCCACCCCACGTCCGCACGACCGTTATCTCTATCCGCACGTATCCACCCCACGTCCGCACGACCGTTATCTCTATCCGCACGTATCCACCCCACGTCCGCACGACGGTTATCTCTATCCGCACGTATCCACCCCACGTCCGCATGACCGTTATCTCTATCCGCACGTATCCACCCCACGTCCGCACGACGGTTATCTCTATCCGCACGTATCCACCCCACGTCCGCATGACCGTTATCTCTATCCGCACGTATCCACCCCACGTCCTCATGACGGTTATCTCTATCCGCACGTATCCACCCCACGTCCGCACGACCGTTATCTCTATCCGCACGTATCCACCCCACGTCCGCACGACCGTTATCTCTATCCGCACGTATCCACCCCACGTCCGCATGACCGTTATCTCTATCCGCACGTATCCACCCCACGTCCGCACGACCGTTATCTCTATCCGCACGTATCCACCCCACGTCCTCATGACCGTTATCTCTATCCGCACGTATCCACCCCACGTCCGCATGACGGTTATCTCTATCCGCACGTATCCACCCCACGTCCGCATGACCGTTATCTCTATCCGCACGTATCCACCCCACGTCCGCACGACGGTTATCTCTATCCGCACGTATCCACCCCACGTCCTCATGACCGTTATCTCTATCCGCACGTATCCACCCCACGTCCGCATGACCGTTATCTCTATCCGCACGTATCCACCCCACGTCCGCATGACCGTTATCTCTATCCGCACGTATCCACCCCACGTCCTCATGACCGTTATCTCTATCCGCACGTATCCACCCCACGTCCGCATGACCGTTATCTCTATCCGCACGTATCCACCCCACGTCCTCATGACCGTTATCTCTATCCGCACGTATCCACCCCACGTCCGCACGACCGTTATCTCTATCCGCACGTATCCACCCCACGTCCGCATGACCGTTATCTCTATCCGCACGTATCCACCCCACGTCCTCATGACCGTTATCTCTATCCGCACGTATCCACCCCACGTCCGCATGACCGTTATCTCTATCCGCACGTATCCACCCCACGTCCTCACGACCGTTATCTCTATCCGCACGTATCCACCCCACGTCCTCATGACCGTTATCTCTATCCGCACGTATCCACCCCACGTCCTCATGACCGTTATCTCTATCCGCACGTATCCACCCCACGTCCGCATGACCGTTATCTCTATCCGCACGTATCCACCCCACGTCCGCATGACCGTTATCTCTATCCGCACGTATCCACCCCACGTCCGCATGACCGTTATCTCTATCCGCACGTATCCACCCCACGTCCTCATGACCGTTATCTCTATCCGCACGTATCCACCCCACGTCCGCATGACCGTTATCTCTATCCGCACGTATCCACCCCACGTCCGCACGACGGTTATCTCTATCCGCACGTATCCACCCCACGTCCGCATGACCGTTATCTCTATCCGCACGTATCCACCCCACGTCCTCATGACCGTTATCTCTATCCGCACGTATCCACCCCACGTCCGCATGACCGTTATCTCTATCCGCACGTATCCACCCCACGTCCTCATGACCGTTATCTCTATCCGCACGTATCCACCCCACGTCCGCACGACGGTTATCTCTATCCGCACGTATCCATCCCACGTCCTCATGACCGTTATCTCTATCCGCACGTATCCACCCCACGTCCGCATGACCGTTATCTCTATCCGCACGTATCCACCCCACGTCCGCATGACCGTTATCTCTATCCGCACGTATCCACCCCACGTCCTCATGACCGTTATCTCTATCCGCACGTATCCACCCCACGTCCTCATGACCGTTATCTCTATCCGCACGTATCCACCCCACGTCCGCACGACGGTTATCTCTATCCGCACGTATCCACCCCACGTCCGCACGACGGTTATCTCTATCCGCACGTATCCACCCCACGTCCTCATGACCGTTATCTCTATCCGCACGTATCCACCCCACGTCCGCACGACGGTTATCTCTATCCGCACGTATCCACCCCACGTCCTCATGACCGTTATCTCTATCCGCACGTATCCACCCCACGTCCTCATGACGGTTATCTCTATCCGCACGTATCCATCCCACGTCCTCATGACCGTTATCTCTATCCGCACGTATCCACCCCACGTCCTCATGACCGTTATCTCTATCCGCACGTATCCACCCCACGTCCGCATGACCGTTATCTCTATCCGCACGTATCCACCCCACGTCCGCATGACCGTTATCTCTATCCGCACGTATCCACCCCACGTCCGCACGACGGTTATCTCTATCCGCACGTATCCACCCCACGTCCGCATGACCGTTATCTCTATCCGCACGTATCCACCCCACGTCCTCATGACCGTTATCTCTATCCGCACGTATCCACCCCACGTCCGCATGACCGTTATCTCTATCCGCACGTATCCACCCCACGTCCTCATGACCGTTATCTCTATCCGCACGTATCCACCCCACGTCCTCATGACCGTTATCTCTATCCGCACGTATCCACCCCACGTCCGCATGACCGTTATCTCTATCCGCACGTATCCACCCCACGTCCTCATGACCGTTATCTCTATCCGCACGTATCCACCCCACGTCCGCACGACGGTTATCTCTATCCGCACGTATCCATCCCACGTCCTCATGACCGTTATCTCTATCCGCACGTATCCACCCCACGTCCGCACGACGGTTATCTCTATCCGCACGTATCCACCCCACGTCCGCACGACGGTTATCTCTATCCGCACGTATCCACCCCACGTCCTCATGACCGTTATCTCTATCCGCACGTATCCACCCCACGTCCGCACGACGGTTATCTCTATCCGCACGTATCCACCCCACGTCCTCATGACCGTTATCTCTATCCGCACGTATCCACCCCACGTCCTCATGACGGTTATCTCTATCCGCACGTATCCATCCCACGTCCTCATGACCGTTATCTCTATCCGCACGTATCCACCCCACGTCCTCATGACCGTTATCTCTATCCGCACGTATCCACCCCACGTCCTCATGACCGTTATCTCTATCCGCACGTATCCACCCCACGTCCTCATGACCGTTATCTCTATCCGCACGTATCCACCCCACGTCCGCACGACCGTTATCTCTATCCGCACGTATCCACCCCACGTCCTCATGACCGTTATCTCTATCCGCACGTATCCACCCCACGTCCGCACGACCGTTATCTCTATCCGCACGTATCCACCCCACGTCCTCATGACCGTTATCTCTATCCGCACGTATCCACCCCACGTCCTCATGACCGTTATCTCTATCCGCACGTATCCACCCCACGTCCTCATGACCGTTATCTCTATCCGCACGTATCCACCCCACGTCCTCATGACCGTTATCTCTATCCGCACGTATCCACCCCACGTCCGCACGACCGTTATCTCTATCCGCACGTATCCACCCCACGTCCTCATGACCGTTATCTCTATCCGCACGTATCCACCCCACGTCCGCACGACCGTTATCTCTATCCGCACGTATCCACCCCACGTCCTCATGACCGTTATCTCTATCCGCACGTATCCACCCCACGTCCTCATGACCGTTATCTCTATCCGCACGTATCCACCCCACGTCCTCATGACGGTTATCTCTATCCGCACGTATCCACCCCACGTCCGCATGACCGTTATCTCTATCCGCACGTATCCACCCCACGTCCGCATGACCGTTATCTCTATCCGCACGTATCCACCCCACGTCCTCATGACCGTTATCTCTATCCGCACGTATCCACCCCACGTCCGCACGACCGTTATCTCTATCCGCACGTATCCACCCCACGTCCGCACGACCGTTATCTCTATCCGCACGTATCCACCCCACGTCCTCATGACCGTTATCTCTATCCGCACGTATCCACCCCACGTCCTCATGACGGTTATCTCTATCCGCACGTATCCATCCCACGTCCTCACGACGGTTATCTCTATCCGCACGTATCCACCCCACGTCCTCATGACCGTTATCTCTATCCGCACGTATCCACCCCACGTCCTCATGACGGTTATCTCTATCCGCACGTATCCATCCCACGTCCTCACGACGGTTATCTCTATCCGCACGTATCCACCCCACGTCCGCATGACCGTTATCTCTATCCGCACGTATCCACCCCACGTCCGCACGACGGTTATCTCTATCCGCACGTATCCACCCCACGTCCGCACGACGGTTATCTCTATCCGCACGTATCCACCCCACGTCCTCATGACCGTTATCTCTATCCGCACGTATCCACCCCACGTCCTCATGACCGTTATCTCTATCCGCACGTATCCACCCCACGTCCGCATGACCGTTATCTCTATCCGCACGTATCCACCCCACGTCCGCATGACCGTTATCTCTATCCGCACGTATCCACCCCACGTCCGCACGACCGTTATCTCTATCCGCACGTATCCACCCCACGTCCGCATGACCGTTATCTCTATCCGCACGTATCCACCCCACGTCCGCATGACCGTTATCTCTATCCGCACGTATCCACCCCACGTCCGCACGACCGTTATCTCTATCCGCACGTATCCACCCCACGTCCGCATGACCGTTATCTCTATCCGCACGTATCCACCCCACGTCCTCACGACCGTTATCTCTATCCGCACGTATCCACCCCACGTCCTCATGACCGTTATCTCTATCCGCACGTATCCACCCCACGTCCTCACGACCGTTATCTCTATCCGCACGTATCCACCCCACGTCCTCATGACCGTTATCTCTATCCGCACGTATCCACCCCACGTCCTCACGACCGTTATCTCTATCCGCACGTATCCACCCCACGTCCGCACGACGGTTATCTCTATCCGCACGTATCCACCCCACGTCCGCATGACCGTTATCTCTATCCGCACGTATCCACCCCACGTCCGCATGACCGTTATCTCTATCCGCACGTATCCACCCCACGTCCGCATGACCGTTATCTCTATCCGCACGTATCCACCCCACGTCCTCACGACCGTTATCTCTATCCGCACGTATCCATCCCACGTCCGCACGACGGTTATCTCTATCCGCACGTATCCACCCCACGTCCTCATGACCGTTATCTCTATCCGCACGTATCCACCCCACGTCCTCACGACCGTTATCTCTATCCGCACGTATCCATCCCACGTCCGCACGACGGTTATCTCTATCCGCACGTATCCACCCCACGTCCTCATGACCGTTATCTCTATCCGCACGTATCCACCCCACGTCCTCACGACCGTTATCTCTATCCGCACGTATCCACCCCACGTCCGCATGACCGTTATCTCTATCCGCACGTATCCACCCCACGTCCGCACGACGGTTATCTCTATCCGCACGTATCCACCCCACGTCCTCATGACCGTTATCTCTATCCGCACGTATCCACCCCACGTCCTCATGACGGTTATCTCTATCCGCACGTATCCATCCCACGTCCTCATGACCGTTATCTCTATCCGCACGTATCCACCCCACGTCCTCATGACCGTTATCTCTATCCGCACGTATCCACCCCACGTCCTCATGACCGTTATCTCTATCCGCACGTATCCACCCCACGTCCGCATGACCGTTATCTCTATCCGCACGTATCCACCCCACGTCCGCATGACCGTTATCTCTATCCGCACGTATCCACCCCACGTCCGCATGACCGTTATCTCTATCCGCACGTATCCACCCCACGTCCGCATGACCGTTATCTCTATCCGCACGTATCCACCCCACGTCCTCATGACCGTTATCTCTATCCGCACGTATCCACCCCACGTCCTCATGACGGTTATCTCTATCCGCACGTATCCACCCCACGTCCGCATGACCGTTATCTCTATCCGCACGTATCCACCCCACGTCCGCATGACCGTTATCTCTATCCGCACGTATCCACCCCACGTCCTCATGACCGTTATCTCTATCCGCACGTATCCACCCCACGTCCGCACGACCGTTATCTCTATCCGCACGTATCCACCCCACGTCCTCATGACCGTTATCTCTATCCGCACGTATCCACCCCACGTCCGCACGACGGTTATCTCTATCCGCACGTATCCACCCCACGTCCTCATGACCGTTATCTCTATCCGCACGTATCCACCCCACGTCCGCACGACGGTTATCTCTATCCGCACGTATCCACCCCACGTCCGCACGACGGTTATCTCTATCCGCACGTATCCATCCCACGTCCTCATGACCGTTATCTCTATCCGCACGTATCCACCCCACGTCCGCACGACGGTTATCTCTATCCGCACGTATCCACCCCACGTCCGCACGACGGTTATCTCTATCCGCACGTATCCACCCCACGTCCTCATGACCGTTATCTCTATCCGCACGTATCCACCCCACGTCCTCATGACGGTTATCTCTATCCGCACGTATCCATCCCACGTCCTCATGACCGTTATCTCTATCCGCACGTATCCACCCCACGTCCTCATGACCGTTATCTCTATCCGCACGTATCCACCCCACGTCCGCATGACCGTTATCTCTATCCGCACGTATCCACCCCACGTCCGCATGACCGTTATCTCTATCCGCACGTATCCACCCCACGTCCTCATGACCGTTATCTCTATCCGCACGTATCCACCCCACGTCCGCATGACCGTTATCTCTATCCGCACGTATCCACCCCACGTCCTCATGACCGTTATCTCTATCCGCACGTATCCACCCCACGTCCTCATGACCGTTATCTCTATCCGCACGTATCCACCCCACGTCCTCACGACCGTTATCTCTATCCGCACGTATCCACCCCACGTCCTCATGACCGTTATCTCTATCCGCACGTATCCATCCCACGTCCTCATGACCGTTATCTCTATCCGCACGTATCCACCCCACGTCCTCACGACCGTTATCTCTATCCGCACGTATCCACCCCACGTCCGCATGACCGTTATCTCTATCCGCACGTATCCACCCCACGTCCGCATGACCGTTATCTCTATCCGCACGTATCCACCCCACGTCCGCATGACCGTTATCTCTATCCGCACGTATCCACCCCACGTCCTCATGACCGTTATCTCTATCCGCACGTATCCACCCCACGTCCTCATGACCGTTATCTCTATCCGCACGTATCCACCCCACGTCCGCATGACCGTTATCTCTATCCGCACGTATCCACCCCACGTCCGCATGACCGTTATCTCTATCCGCACGTATCCACCCCACGTCCGCATGACCGTTATCTCTATCCGCACGTATCCACCCCACGTCCTCATGACCGTTATCTCTATCCGCACGTATCCACCCCACGTCCGCATGACCGTTATCTCTATCCGCACGTATCCACCCCACGTCCTCACGACCGTTATCTCTATCCGCACGTATCCACCCCACGTCCGCATGACCGTTATCTCTATCCGCACGTATCCACCCCACGTCCGCATGACCGTTATCTCTATCCGCACGTATCCACCCCACGTCCGCATGACCGTTATCTCTATCCGCACGTATCCACCCCACGTCCGCATGACCGTTATCTCTATCCGCACGTATCCACCCCACGTCCGCATGACCGTTATCTCTATCCGCACGTATCCACCCCACGTCCGCATGACCGTTATCTCTATCCGCACATATCCACCCCACGTCCGCACGACCGTTATCTCTATCCGCACGTATCCATCCCACGTCCGCATGACCGTTATCTCTATCCGCACGTATCCACCCCACGTCCTCATGACCGTTATCTCTATCCGCACATATCCACCCCACGTCCGCACGACCGTTATCTCTATCCGCACGTATCCATCCCACGTCCGCATGACCGTTATCTCTATCCGCACATATCCACCCCACGTCCGCACGACCGTTATCTCTATCCGCACGTATCCACCCCACGTCCGCACGACGGTTATCTCTATCCGCACGTATCCACCCCACGTCCGCATGACCGTTATCTCTATCCGCACGTATCCACCCCACGTCCTCATGACCGTTATCTCTATCCGCACGTATCCACCCCACGTCCTCATGACCGTTATCTCTATCCGCACGTATCCACCCCACGTCCGCATGACCGTTATCTCTATCCGCACGTATCCACCCCACGTCCGCATGACCGTTATCTCTATCCGCACGTATCCACCCCACGTCCGCATGACCGTTATCTCTATCCGCACGTATCCACCCCACGTCCGCACGACCGTTATCTCTATCCGCACGTATCCACCCCACGTCCTCATGACCGTTATCTCTATCCGCACGTATCCACCCCACGTCCTCATGACCGTTATCTCTATCCGCACGTATCCACCCCACGTCCGCACGACCGTTATCTCTATCCGCACGTATCCACCCCACGTCCTCATGACGGTTATCTCTATCCGCACGTATCCACCCCACGTCCTCATGACCGTTATCTCTATCCGCACGTATCCACCCCACGTCCTCATGACCGTTATCTCTATCCGCACGTATCCACCCCACGTCCTCATGACCGTTATCTCTATCCGCACGTATCCACCCCACGTCCGCACGACCGTTATCTCTATCCGCACGTATCCACCCCACGTCCTCATGACGGTTATCTCTATCCGCACGTATCCACCCCACGTCCTCATGACCGTTATCTCTATCCGCACGTATCCACCCCACGTCCTCATGACCGTTATCTCTATCCGCACGTATCCACCCCACGTCCGCACGACCGTTATCTCTATCCGCACGTATCCACCCCACGTCCGCATGACCGTTATCTCTATCCGCACGTATCCACCCCACGTCCGCACGACCGTTATCTCTATCCGCACGTATCCACCCCACGTCCTCATGACCGTTATCTCTATCCGCACGTATCCACCCCACGTCCGCACGACCGTTATCTCTATCCGCACGTATCCACCCCACGTCCTCATGACGGTTATCTCTATCCGCACGTATCCACCCCACGTCCTCATGACCGTTATCTCTATCCGCACGTATCCACCCCACGTCCGCATGACCGTTATCTCTATCCGCACGTATCTACCCCACGTCCGCATGACCGTTATCTCTATCCGCACGTATCCACCCCACGTCCGCACGACGGTTATCTCTATCCGCACGTATCCACCCCACGTCCTCATGACCGTTATCTCTATCCGCACGTATCCACCCCACGTCCTCACGACCGTTATCTCTATCCGCACGTATCCACCCCACGTCCGCATGACCGTTATCTCTATCCGCACGTATCCACCCCACGTCCGCACGACGGTTATCTCTATCCGCACGTATCCACCCCACGTCCTCATGACCGTTATCTCTATCCGCACGTATCTACCCCACGTCCGCATGACGGTTATCTCTATCCGCACGTATCCACCCCACGTCCTCATGACCGTTATCTCTATCCGCACGACTGTTATCTCTATCCGCACGTATCCACCCCACGTCCTCATGACCGTTATCTCTATCCGCACGTATCTACCCCACGTCCGCATGACGGTTATCTCTATCCGCACGTATCCACCCCACGTCCTCATGACCGTTATCTCTATCCGCACGTATCTACCCCACGTCCGCATGACGGTTATCTCTATCCGCACGTATCCACCCCACGTCCTCATGACCGTTATCTCTATCCGCACGACTGTTATCTCTATCCGCACGTATCCACCCCACGTCCGCATGACCGTTATCTCTATCCGCACGACTGTTATCTCTATCCGCACGACTGTTACCTCTATCCGCTGATATTACAATAATATGTGTAATTTATTAGATAAAGCATGAAGTATTAAAGCAACACATGTGTTCCTCTAGGTTATGTGTGAATCGCAAGACAATGTCTGTCCCTGTGAGTAACGGCAAGTGGCTAACTATAGCACTCACTTAGTCGTCGAATATAGGCTGCCCCCGCAGGAAGCGCAGATGTAAAGGATTCTTTTTGGCATAAGTCAACAGTAATTGAGGGTATAGTCTTCCCTCACTTCTCTGTTATTCCCATACATTGCAAGCGACAGCAAATAGGGAAATAACAGGAAACGTGAAAGACGCAGATCTTAGAAAAAACTACAATTATGTTAAGATAAAATCCAGCTTAACATCGTATTCTAAAAAGTATCCGCAAACTTACTCTAAACATCCGCACAGCCAAGCAAACTATATCCGCATGGCGAAATATTCGCGAATATCTCCGGGTTTATCCTTGTATATCCGCATCCGAGCAATGCTGATGTTACGTCTTGTTGCCATCTCCACACTCCATGTATTCACTTTTGAAAATGTTTCATTTTATGAATCACATGTAAGTTTGAATTTCTCTATTGATCTGGATTAAAAATTCTTTGATTTAAAGATTCTTAACCCTCAGAGTCCGGCTCCGTGGCCAAATGGTTAGCGGACTAGGCTTTGGCCCGAAGTGTCCCGGGTTCGATTCCCGGCCGAGCCATCCGGGATTTTAATCTCCTGGGGTTAATTCCCATGGCTCGGGGACTGGGTGTATGTGACGTCTTCATCATTACTTCATCCTCATTACGACACGGAGGTCGCCCACGGGCATCAACTAGAAAGATCTGCACTCGGCCCCACGATCATTATCATTATTTATTAACCCTTAGAGGGCACAATTAAATCGCCAGACAGGTTACCCCCGAGCGGAATTTAATATATTATATCATCAGAGATCCGCCGATACCGGCGCAAGAAACTCAACAGATGGCAGTAAACTACTGGCCTAACAGGGAATCCCCGAATTGAGTGCAAGCTTCTCACAAGCTGAGAGAGATTATCGTGTTCAGTCCAGCTTGCGTCGGGAGTTATAAGAACGGCTGTTGTGAATTATATAGCTATTTTGCGACATGCGCTGTAAAACGAGGACATTTTGGACTCCACGTATGCACTGAAGATGAAAGTGATTTTTCATTTCAAGAGTCCGAAGATAGATATTCAAGTAGTGTCTCTTATGCCCTTTATGCACTAAAAAGTTTCGATAATATCCTACGCACTTCTGAGACAGAGTATATCCAATAATCAAGGTAAGCCATTAATACTATGTACATATGCATGTTTATAACTAGTGTTTGATAATTCTGGACGAGATTTAATTTGCTGTATTTTCGGTCCGCGTACAGATATAAAATGCATCCGTCCGCGTAGGGTTAAAATATCGTCCTCATACCGTGGCTGAACAGAAGGAACAGCTGTGGAGGCGATCCCATTGGATCGGCTGATGTTCGCCGCCAGGGGGAATGCGTGGCCAGCTGTCTCGTGTTATAATCAAAACCAAGTAAATGGCACATATTTGTATTTGTTCTCAATGCGTATTTCAATAAACCTTTCGATTTGTTTTGACGTTCTGTCCTTTTTATATCCTACTATTGATTCCGCCGCACCCTGTACATCCTGTTGTACATATATCTTACCGAAAATACATATTATGTAAATTCAGAGGTGGTAAGATTTACAATCGGATCGTGAGTGACACTATATTTATCCCAACTGCTTGCACGCCGTAATATCTCAATATCGACTCCCATGTCCATCGAAAATGTGCCTAATGAAGGCTGTTTTACCGTTTATGTTCGATCCTGACTATTATATGTCAGAAAACTGTACTATAATGATGGTCATTATAACACTATTTTTCACTATGAAACAGTTTCTCCCACCAATCACAGCTCAAGAAACAGTTGTTTGACCAATTAGATAATTAGATGCGCTGAGTTCCACGGCCTTCTAATGTAAATCACACTGCCTGGCCTAGTGTCATAGTGGAGTAATCGAGGAGGCCATGGTCAAATACAAGGCATTCTCTGCGTCCCATGCGCTCTGTTCAGTACATAAAACTGGCGAAATCTTGACAGATATTTATGAATATTTACGTTCGAACATAAAATACTTATAATATCGTCGAACTTAAACAGTCGTATGCAACTCGCCTATAATGGTAATTAAGACACTCGTATGGAAATTATAAAACTCGCATACGCTCGTTTTATAAACATACTCGTGTCTTAGTTATTGCCATTATATGCACGTTGCATAATGTACTATTATTCGTGAATTCAGTGGTGATGACAATATTACAATTGGCCGGTGAATGATGCTGTTCTCATTTCCGGACATACATGTACTGCAATTTCTTGTTATCAACTCCCACAGCCACCGAAATTAGGGTGCGGGGATTATTGGATGGAAGGTTGTATATGTGGTATTCCAACCTCTTTGACAATGACTAATGCTTGGTTCTATTTCAAGCAGGTTGATGATGATGAAGAATCCTCCAAAGATACAAACCAATATCTGAACCAACCGGAAGCAAAGTCCAGCGATATTCACCCGTATCCATCATCAGGAGATGAGAACTTCGTGTCCCTTATCGAAAAGCCCAAGGGCGAGTCAAGCGATTACTCAAGCAGCGAGAGTAGGGAGGATGCCCAGTTGGGTATTCAAGTTCAGAGGAAGATAGCGCGGGAAGGAGGTACTCGCAATTACAGCGACATGGTAGCTGCACAGGACGAGGCAGAAGGTGATGTGATAGCTCACAAGATGTACTTGGCACATCTCAACTCAAATGATCCGGTTAAAGCAGTGGTTACCACTGGTGCATCTGCTAAAAGTCCTGCAAAGAGCATTCACACTCACTCTTCGCCTCCAACTCCAGTAAGTCTCAAAGAATTCAACTATTTTATCATTTCAAATGATCTTGTCGACTTCGTCGTTATGGTTGGGGTCCATCGTTATGCGTTACGGACACGGACACGGAGACGGACGTGACGTCATGCAGCCGCACGGGAAGTGACGTCATGCAGCTGCGCGGGAACGTGACGTCATGCTCACGCGGGGAGCGAGAAGCAGACGCTAATGATTATTGGAGTCTGTTGAAAGAGGCCTGGCGTCGAGCGACCTGGGGCTTTGAGCGAAGCGAACACAAGAATACAGGGTGACTTCTAAAGAGATATACAAGATGCCATATAAGAATACAGGGTGCCTCCTAAAGAGGTGTGCAGGATGTCAGAGCAAAAAATTACAGTCAGTTTGAAATAAGAATACAGGGTGCCTCCTAAAGAGGTGTGCAGGATGTCAGAGCAAAGCATCGAACCAGTCCCAATATACCATCCCTACTCTCACTCAAAAAATCCCCCCCCCCCCTACTGTTCAGCCCGCCACTGCTCGCTCCCAGGTTCTACAACTCATCTCCCAACTCTCTACCATTACACTAGTCTAGCCAGATCGAACACAGGCCTGCCAGGGGCAAAAACACTCCTTTTCAGAGACATAACAACTCCGCAACAAGCTACACGAAAACCCAAATTAAAATCGAAAATTACATTCTACAAACACCCAATTCAAACTTCCCTCATTTCAGTTACCGGTACTCTACACTTTAAACAGACACAGAAGGCATAGTCATGACTCGTTCATGGAGTAGGCTATTGTCTAATCATGTTCACCACTCCTTCACCTTTACCATAAATTTCATAAACTCTATTTAAAAATCAGAAACTCACTCCACAAATCTGTAAATCAGTAATCCTCCCTTATTTCAGATACACTATTCATTAAACCAACATATAAGGAATAGTCATGACCCCTTCATGGAGTAGGCTATTGTCTAAATCTGGACACTCATACTACATCCTTACACTAATTCAAATTTACGGACAAATGATCCTTCTGACAAGGAGGCAAAGGTTTCCGCCGGCTTGCCTGGGAAGATGGGCCACAAAACCGCTATCCAAAAAGTACACAATTTACACTTTATTCAACCAAACACATCTCTAATACAAGTAAAAGAAACACATTTCTTCCCGTGCCCGCGCGGCAAGCCTAAGTTAATGGGTGATGCAGTCTGTTGAAAGAGTCCTGGGTCTTCGAGCAAAGCGCGAAGCCCTCCTGAGCCTTTCTAACATGTATAGCATTTGTAGCATGCGTCATTTGAAATGATACAATGTCTAGTCTTTCAGACTGACTGTGATGTTTTTACTTACCGGTAAGATCTTTGGTTCCCAGCTCTTTTTATCTGGGGGCAGGGCTATGTGGCTCAGTCGGTAGAGGCGCTGAGCTTCCAACTGAAAGGGAGTGGGTTCGATCCCCACGCAGGTAGTAGATTTTAGAAACAAAATTACCACTTTTGGATACGCAAATGGCCCTGGGGTTCACTCAGCCTACACCAGAAATGAGTACCAGGGTAATTGCTGGGAGCAAAAAGTGGAAGCCTCTACCTTCCACTATTGCCAGGGCCTCCATCTGACATTGTGGCATTGTATCTTTTTGTAATTTAACATCTTAGCAACATCTTAACGAAGTTAAACATCTTGCATATCCATGAGAACCACAAAAGAAAATCAAAACACACAATAACTTTCTTTCTCTCTTTCTTTCTTAGTCGTTTACCCTCCAGGTTGGTGGAACCCACGGACTCAGAGAGGGAACTCACCACTACTGCCTATACGGGCAGTGTCCTAGAGCTGGGAACATCTAATCGGAGTGGATACAACTGGTGAGGTGTGATTGGCACCTCGCCCACGCGGCCTCACCTGCAAAGCGAACAGGGGCCTCGTGAGGGAAGGTAATGGATGGTCAGGATGGATAGGCAAGGAAGAGTGAAGGAGGCGGCCGTGGCCTTGAAGAAGGTACTGTACCCGATAATCCGGACAGCCGTTTGTCAGAAATCCGTCCCCACAATCGGATTGCCTACCTCATTATGCTCCGGCTCTACTACATCATTTGAAATGGCTCTGACAAGCACTATCGGGATCATAGCACAGCAGTTTACAAGATTATTGTGGAACACACCAAACTACACGGGAAAAACACTTACCTTACTTATCGTTCTCGGGGTTTATGGGTGGCACCCTATCGCTCAAAAGTGTGTCCGCACAATATCTCGCATACATCATATTTAAAATGAACCCACACGTCAAAGACTATGAAAACTGAACGGTGAAATTTTATTTCACATAAATATAAATGGAATTATACACTAAAAAAAGTAGAGTCTTGTGAAACCATCACAAATTCTCCTCAGCCACCACTGGACTGTAAAACAATTACATAAAAGTTACGAGCTTATACGGACTACTGTAAGCTAGTCAAAACATCATTTTAAATTAACAAAAACTGGAAGCCTTTAGTAGCAATCAGCTCTATCGCTGTGCATCTTGAGGTAACTTCCTCATTCCAATGACACATATACGCAAGGCCACAGAGTTGTTGACCTCAATACACAAGTCCTTATCTGAACATATGGACTATGAATGATACACACACACCTTGCCTCCCCCACTGTTAAATGCAGCCGGTCAATAGCGACGTGCGAGAATCAGTCTCGAACACGCTAGATCATTGCCACTAAACAAATGCTGATAACTCTGAACCTAAGCTACAGAATATCATGAAATATTTTATACACTCTTCCAGACACACCCTACATTGTTTCGAACCAATGCAGTTCCAGATTCACTCTTACAAAATTTTCATCATTTACTCGTCATTCATTCACAAAAATTTAATTTTAACAAATTATTATATGACCCTAATAAACATTATTAGGAAGTAGGAGACTTCTGTTACTTAGGAAGCAGAATAACCAGTGATGGACGAAGCAAAGAGGATATAAAAAGTAGGTTGGCTCAGGCAAGGAAAGCCTTTCTACAAAAAAGGAATCTGTTGACATCGAATATAGATTTCGGTATTAGGAAGTCATTTTTGAAAGCCTTTGTCTGGAGCGTAGCGCTCTATGGAAGTGAAACTTGGACTATTGGTGCAGCAGAAAAGAGGAGAATTGAAGCATTTGAAATGTGGTGTTACAGGAGAATGATGAAGATCAGATGGGTAGATAGGGTTACAAACGAAGAGGTATTAAGGCGAGTGGGAGAGGAGAGATGTTTCTGGCGACTGCTAATGAAGAGAAGAGATAGGTTGATAGGACACATACTAAGACACCCAGGAATAGCAAGCTTAGTTATGGAAGGAAGGGTCGAGGACAAGAACTGTAGGGGTAGACCAAGGTTAGAATATGTTAAACAGATAGCCTCGGATGTAGGGTGTGGTAGCTATGTAGAGATGAAACGATTGGCTCAGGACAGGGAGGCATGGAGAGCTGCATCAAACCAGTCAAAAGACTGAAGACTCAAACAACAACAAACATTATTATATTATTATATTAATTCCAGATTTATTTTACATAGTTATATGATTATATACAGCGTTGCCTAATATGGACAAAACGCTAAACACTACACTGAAGTGTGTATTTAAATGATCTCTAAATAAATGTAGAGTCTTTGAAAATGTCGTCAATCGACAATCGAATTTACATTAGAATATAGAAATTCTATTTCTTTATATTATTTTTATACATTACACTCAAGTCATGTCGGGTTATAGTTACAAAATTAGTTCAGATACAACCGACCAATTAAGGTTATTTGCATGTAGTTACATATTCGTGGTTAATAAATTTTAATAGGGAATATCTGTGACACTAATCTTTATCTGCAGTCGAAAAAGTATTCAACTCACATCCTCTGTTAAATAAAACAGTAAATTTACATGAATACAATCTGGATGGGGAATAGCATCACTAAACTTGCGGGAAAAACCTCGCTCCAAGCACACTATGGCTTAACAACCTCATATGTATATTACATCATATATGGAAAACTTCCTCTGTTTAAACAAAATCACCAATGATTAATTTGTTATAAACAATATCGTGGGAAAACATCCTTCAACAAGTGCTCTATCAATCAGTGACTTTCACACGTCCACTGAGCTATAATTTATACATCCCATCGTTCCTCTCGAAAACTCTACATTATCAAAACGTATTCAAACTGTTGCATAATTTTAACCACCATGAGTATCTTTAACAAAACGATATGAAATAAAAATCGGCCAGTCACAAATATGATTAATAAAAATACAAACTGGCTCCCCTCACTTGTCTATCTAAAAAAAATCATTATAATATTATCGCAGTACAATAAAATATTACACTCAAGAGAATTTAAATAATTGCAGGTTATTTAAATCAAGTCGGATAGAAGTCAATCTAGACTGGAATATGCAAGCATCGATATCCTAGCCTAAGATATGAAAATCTTCTACCAAAAGAGTTATTTTCAACTGTTAACTGAATAAAGCTCATTCAATACTCAAGTTACATAAAGTTGTCTTCGCTGAAATGTTTTTCATTATCTAATGATATTGTCTTTATTTCAACAACACATTCTAAAGAACGACTAGTAATTCAATAGATAATCGTAAAGTTACATATATTTTAACGCTGTAATTAACGTTCGATGGTTTCTTCTCTCTTCAAGTTGGACAGAAAAATTTTCAAAGTAAGTTAACGGAGACATTACTTTGAAATGATGACTCGATGCCTGAATTCTGACTTGAAATGGAATCTATTTATTTTTAAGTCAACCCGTAACTGCTAAATTAATCCACATTCTCTAAAGAATATTTAAATGTCAGTAAAACTGATCCTCACAAAAATTGAAATATAAATATGAAAGACTAAGGTCTCTAGACACTAAAGAAAACATAATACACCTGAAAAGTGTACAGAATACAAGAACATATTAAAATATAAAATATGGGGAAAGATCGTTGCTCAAATTTCACTATACAGCTCACATTATAACAAATAAATATCACGGCTACCTGATATGATGTTCAGACGTTCTTGAAGAGTATTCACAGAATACTATAGATGTTCCTATGAAACCAGAGTACATATCTGGACAGTACTCGAACATCGGAACAGCGACCTCGGATAATAGAACGATTCTATCTCCGGAATACACCCATCCGTGTTAACAAGTAACTTCCTTCTGGCAACTTCTTCTGTTTGTGCTGGGATACCCTAGCCACTCTTGAAAATCCCCAAAGTTCTACGTCGAAATTAACCATGAAATCCATTGTATAATCGAGGCAGAAATAGTCATGATAATGGATAATGAATAAATTTCCACTGCCGTATGGATGTTATATCAGCGTTTGATAGATATGCATGAGTGTAAATGGTGGTTACCCACTCCACGCTAGTATTGCAAGAATACTGACTATCGTAATTCCATGTTGGATCTTCACGCAATCGATATATGTCGCAGGTGCATAGTTAGTGTAATACTCCATCACTACTTTCATATTAATGTCTATTAATATAATAACTGAGTATTAACTGCCATTGTAATGTCAATTGTCTGTAGCACCAACTGAATAATGTTCTGTTTCACACTTTCAGTACGCCTGCCCTCTGAATGTTCCAAAGTTGTAGCATGAAAAGTGATTCTGGGATCTGTGAAAAACACTTTTGTATTTCGTCTTCTATCGCTTATATTTCCCAAATTATAAAAGCTGGAATGTTCTGCTTTTAATACAGACTCTATATAATTAAGTACAAGTTTTTCGGGCTTGTAGGCCGTGGTCCAGACAGGATATCTCTGGAGCACGGCCCGAAAAACTTGTACTTAATTATGAACGCCGGCCGTGAAAGCCTAAGCTGTTATATCAGGCTCTATATAGTCTTACACTGCTTGATTGTAATAAACGCTGAAGCCTAATTGTGTATGTTCATGAGATAATGTCACTTATACTTGCGTTTTAACTTCGCCTAGATTTGAGTTGTATAATGCACTGCAGCTTACCCAAACTGTGCTGTTTCACGAGCGGACAACCTCCACGCTCGGACTCGAAGAAACTTTTGGGACTGCGTTAACCGATCAACACACTTCACTCGTCGACTGACTGATAAGAAAGAGTCTCGGCTCTCCACTCCCGTCGTTTAAATACTCTGACAGGGGGGCGTATCCTCCATCCCTTCCATAGCTTCTATATGCGTCATTACTCATTTTCAACATTAGCTATAATCAATCGATTTGAAGATTTTAAAGTAGTAGAAATAATGTCTTCTTAATTCCATTCCATTTCTTGTGCTGAAAATAACTTTCCATAGTTTTAAAAGCCGATTTTCACTAAAAATCATAGTTGCAATAAATTCCGTCTTCACTAAGACGTTCGCTCATTGGTTCAAGACAGCCAACCAATAGCTTAATTTCTCTCTTCGAATATTATATTATTTCCTTCTAGATGTTGCGTCATGCTTCCAGAGCTTTCTCGAAAAATTCTTATACGTCATCATGGATCTCAGCGGAGCCTCCCTGCTTGCCTGAGCTATGAGCCAGCCGTGCCTACGTCATTAAAACAGGTAATAGCTATGACGGCTGCAACTTTACTCATGCTCTCCCAAATACTACCATCGTGGTCCCTGGATAATTCAATTTACGGGGGCAGTACCATCCCGGCATTTGCCCGAAGACGAAGTGGGAAACCACGGAAAACCACTTCGAGGATGGCTGAGGTGGGAATCAAACCCCCTCTACTCATTTGGAACACCCGAGGCTGAGTAGACCCCGTTCCAGTCCTCATACCACTTTTCAAATTTCGTGGCAGAGCCGGGAATCCAACCCAGGACCTCCGGGGCGGCAGCTAACCATCCTGACCGCTACGCTACGGAGGCGACAACACACAATAACACGTGTCAAAATCCAACCGTAAATTACGAAACAATAGTTCTTTAGCAGAGGCAATTCACTTCAAAATTTCCATTGTAGCAGAAAAATACTGCACATTCAATAACCTACATATTCCAACCTTTGCTCCACTCCGCTCTTATAGAAATCACACCACATTAATCATTACAAGATATTCACTTAAAGAAAAATTGTTTGTCTGTTTCTTAGTAATATACAATCACCATCTGTTTAGATATGTCATTTTCACTAAATTGCTTTACATTATCATCAATTTAAGACCCATTATTGTTCCAGATCTGATTTTTTAAACTATTTTGATATATTTTTAAATTAATTCTTCAAAGTAAAATGTCAAAATATAATACTCAAACTTTCCTCGCAATTATAATAGTTTCTCCAAAAAAGAAAAAAATAACCAATTGCTGAGGTCAGCCACAATGTTGCCGAAACGTGGGGATTTGCGTTCTTCCCTACTTCCATTACTCGGTTGAAAATGTGCGTGTCGTGAGCTTGTTTCTTGTAAGGGTAGAAGCAGGTTACCCTTTGTATGAATATTATGCACAGCAACACAATATAATAAATCAATTAGAGCATGCACACTGATTTCTACTAAGATTAAGAGTGCTTATCCAATAGAATACCGTAATCCTTTTCCCACGCACAGTGTTTGCACAGGAGTTCACTTGTCGCTAGCCTACACCAGGCTCGAGCACAAATTGACAGTTTAAAACTTACATTTCCACATGCACTCCTTTTGCAACTCCAATTATTGTAAATAGTATAGTGTACTTTGTCTTTGAGGTACCCAGACACTCACATTGGAACACTTAAATCAAACCAAATACAGTACATTTAATTTGTCAGGGAATGTAGCTGTCATCATCTTGCTCCACTCTGGGTGCCCTTTCCTCATCTGATATTCCCTTTTTCTTCTCTATTTGCATTTTGTTCCATTGTAATATTCAACTAATATAAATCATTTTGTACTTGTTTGAAACAATAATTTTTGATGTGTAACATCTTTCCACTCGGTTGCTGGATATTTGTGCGAGTGATTTTGTAAAATGGGACAGAAGTGGATCGCACGATCCATCTGGCAGTGGTGGATCGAACGGAAGTGTATAAGACGCACTGCCAGCTGGATCGCATTGCTGAACACTTTCATTCTGACGGTAAACGTTCATGCGAACTCTGGTGTCAAGTGATTGAAACAAATGACATGGCACATATTCGATGTCTTCGTATCAGTATTTAAATGATAAAATGCTTTAATATCAACCATTGTAAGTGGTCGGCATTGCCGGTATTATGTTTCTGCACAATGGCTATTCAAATATTAACCCACATAACGGTAATGCAGTCATCAATATAATATAATTGTTGTGTTTATAGGAGAGCTGAGCAAGCCTTCATGAACTATTGCTGAAAACATTCTCATTACTCACAAGAGGGCCTATTCATAAGGCATTTTAAACTCAATTTCACGCAGGAGCATTATCGAAACAAGCAAAATATAAATGAAACTTAATTTCGTGATGCAGTATTATTGGTACGTGAAAGTAAGTCACCATCTTGTGCACAATATTCGTGTGGTCGAAATAGCCGTGGGGTTAGCGTCATTGACTGTGAATCTAGAGATCTCGGGTTCCAATCCCAGACGGGTTAGATATTTTTGCTACCAGATTATCGTTGTAAACGATATTTATCATATTAATATGACTCATTTTAACAGAATCCATATGAAATTACGTGTTGGTCTGTGAATCAAGAGGACCTGTTTATAAGGAATTTAAGGTTTTGAGCGGTGTCGCGTCTATTAATCTAGTTGATCCATATCGTATTCATTATTTAGGCTAGTGCTGGTGGAAGCTACAAAACCTCTAATAAAATGAGTTCCGTATTATAAACTACAATATCTGTAAAACACTCCCTTTTACAATAGATTAATATTTGTGCCAAAAATATTATAAAATACCGTCCTTGAAATGGTTTTCCGTGGTTTCCCATTTTCAACTCCAGGCAAATGCTGGGACGGTACCTTCGGACAGGCCACAGCCGCTTCTTTCCATATCCTTACCCAGTTTCATTCACCATCATTCATTTCATCTCTCATTAACACCTCTCGTGAGGTTGGCGTCAGGAAGGGCAGCCGGCCGTAAAAACCATCCGCCACAAATACTTCCATCGCATCTCATCCCCGACCCCGTAGGAAAACGGGAATAATAAGGGGTAGACTTACAATACCGGTTTCTTCTATGTCATATGCGACTACTGTAGGGCTCCATCCACCTGCTGATTTTTATTTTTTATATTTTTTATTAATGATTGTTCTGATTATCCTTCTGCAGTTGATCTGTCATTTTGGTGGCTTCGGTGGCGTAGTTGGTAGCATGCTGAACTACTATGCCCAAGATCGCGGGTTCAAACCCGGCCAAAGTCGTTGGCTTTTTTAAGATCGTTAAAAAAAACCTCAGTATGCCTTCCTTCGGAGGGAAAGTAAAGCCAGCGGGCCCATGTCATAGATTTATGGCATGATAAAGAACCTTCCACTAAGTACACCTGTGTGAAGATAAATTATAGGTTAAATTTACCTAACGCTCTTAAGTTCCAATGTTCATCGCCAGGTGGCTTTTGGTAGCAAAAGTAGGAACTTCTAGAAAATTCAATGTCTGCAGTCCTTACTTGAATTAAAAACAGATAACACACACTAATACAGTCATCACAATTAACACCCGTTATCAGACAGCAGCCTCCGTGGCTTAGACGGCAGCACACCGGCCTCTCACCGCTGGATCCGTGGTTCAAATCCCGGTCACTCCATGTGAGATATGTGCTGGACAAAACGGAGGCAGACAGGTTTTTCTCCAGGTACTCCGGTTTTCCCTGTCACAATTTCATTCCGGCAACACCCTCCACTATCATTTCATTTCATCTGTCATTCATTTAATCATTGACCCAGAGGAGTGCGTCAGGCCTCGGCTGCCGGCACAGTTCATATCCTCGCCGCTAGATGGGGGCTTCATTCATTCCATTCCTGACCCGGTCGGAGACTGGAAGCAGGCTGTGGATTTTCATTTTCATCAGACAGATACTAGTGCACGGGGCTACATGACCGTGTTGTCGCAGCCCCTAAACTGAGAAACCAACCACGATCTGTCCTTGATTTGGTGATTAATTCAAATGGTTTGGAAAATCATCTACGTTGAAATAAAACTCCGTGATACCACAGCCCATGAAGAGCGCTGGCTTACCAAGCGACCGGTGCCCAGTCATTCAGCCTGCAGATTGGTCAGCGCATCGGCTCCCCTCGGCCGCTAATCCTGCCTCATTGTGTTAAACTGCTACTCAATTGCCGTCATGATGCTGATGGTATCGTCCCTGGAGGGAAAATGCTCGTGAGGTCTTTACAATTGTCCAAACCTTATTTGAGATATTATTCATATGTCTCTAAAATCTCTGACAGAGCCGGGAATCGAACTCAGGGCCTTCTTATGAGAGGCAGCCGTGCTACCCCAAAACCACAACGCTGGCCGTACACTGAAATTCCATCACGAAAAGATGTAAAATCAAGAAATTCTTAATTTTGTTTTGTGTGTAAATTATAGAATTGCACATAACTGAGAGAAAAATGGCCATAACTCATCTCAGAAAGATGTTATCTCGGCGTATTTAAATACAAATAATATCTCAAATGAGCTTCGGACAGTTGTAAAGTCCTCACGAGCACGCAACACAACTCGCTTCTTCGATTAAATTATTATTGTTCCTAGTGTTTTCCCTCCGGATCTTTGATCACCTGTGTATCAGTTGGGGACAATTACCCAAGCTCTCTTCCAAACGTCATCAGCTGCGTGGCTTTGTTAGTTCCACTCATAGCGTGAGAGAAGCAATGACTGGGTGCGCGCGCACCTTTCAGAACGCCATTGTTGTTTGTCAAGTACCTTCTTTTCGTGGAATAACAGTGAAGCAGTTGTTATTAGACAAGTGTTGTTTAATGTATGTGTTACTTCGGCAAGTCTTCAAGATGAGAATCATCCATCCATCATTGGTCATCAACTTAGATGGATTGGACATGTCCATCGGATGGATGATACGAGACTACCACGCCAGGTTCTGTATGGTAAACTCACCTCCGGCACCAGACCTCATGGAGGCCCTAAGAGACGTTACAAGGACCAATTTAAACAGAATATGAAGTTGACAGGTCTCAAACCTGGGCCCAGCTTGCTTAAGACCGTTCAACTTGGCGCCAGACCATCCCGGCTACTGTCAAAATATTTGAAGAAGAACGTCGTAGAATTGTTAAGGCCAAGCGACAAGCACGAAAGTTCCGTGCAGCACAGCCACGCCCTCCACCTACAGTTCTGTGTGATCTGTGTGGACGTTTGTTTCATGCACGCATTGGACTGTTCAGTCAACGCAAACATGCCCACAGACCTCAACCTTAAGATTATGGTAGACTGTTTTGAAAGAAGGCCTATACTCGGAATCGAGTTAAAGCCGACGACGACGACTTCGGCAAGTTTACTCGAAATCTTTGTGAATTTCATGGAAAAGTACAGTCCTTGGAAAGCGTCAGGCAAGAAGATGCAATGACAGAAAAATCTCAACATGTGTAAAATACGAAAAACTAATTTGCCGGGAACATAAACCTATGTGTGGAGATTGTGTGGGACAAGTGAAGTCATGGACCAGGACATCTTGTACAGTTCTTGCACTCGGCTCTGTTTATAGGATGTAACGCTTTTGAAACAGTATCTTCTTCTTCTTCTACTTTCGAATAACCCATTTGCAGGGTGCGCTGGCTATTGTCCATTGTACTCAATTTCCTTTGTTTCCAAATTTCCTTCATTCGTCTAGAGTGACGATCTTTCTCCTCTTGAGTTCACATTCTGCGAGTTGTTTGTTTGTTTGTTTGTATCTTTGCTTCTTCCTTTCTTGAAATTTTGCCTTTTGAATAGCTTCTCTGAAGAGTGATCTGTTTGCTATTGTGTCTGTCTGAATTCTGGCGTTTGTCAAATCTTTGTCAATTTCAATGAACCATGTGGGTTTGGATTTGTAACTTGTATCCTTGTTGTTTAAAGAAGGATAGTTTAAGATCCATAGCCCAACTGTATGACAGTCTGGAGGGTCAGTTGAGAGCACTTGATTCCTTGGGAGAAATACGCTGCAATGTTATTTCCACTAGTAGAGAGTGCCTTGTCAGAGGTTATGTTTAGAACTTGGGACAGGTATAATAATAATAATTATATCGTATGGCCTCGGATGCCGGGTGCAAGCTTTGTTATTTGACACCCAAAGGGTAGCTTGCATGTCAAATGTCGTTGTTCCTTGAAGCAGGGACATGTATCGTGTATCAAAGAAACGTCTACCAAGGAACCTAACTGTTGCTTGAGTGAATTGTTAGCCTTCTTAAAGACTGAGGTAGAAGGTGAAGAACGGCTTAAGCTAAGACATAGTTCTTTTGAAGTTAACGAGAGGACGGAGCGAGTTAAGCAAGATGATAGGACCAAGACTAAGAATAGGGACGTACCTTCAGCGGCTTCTTTAATTTCAATAGAGGATGTTTCAGTTAGTAAGGGAAACAGAAATAACAAAGATACGGCTTGTATATTCTGTAGCACAACCTCACATGTTTCTCAAGACTGAGCTTTGGATATTGATTATTCTCTAGAAGAACGCCAAGGAACGTTAATGGAAAAGGAAGCTTGTTTTAGGTGTCTACGACCGGGACATGTCAGTGTTAAGTGTAAGATGTTTGTGAAGTGCCCATTTTGCAAGGGGAAACATTACGCTTTGATGTGTGCGAAAACAGCCTCAGATGAACCAAAAGGTGATTCGGTTCCAAAAACAGTTAGCATGTTGGCAGGTAGTAATAAAGGGTATGTGACCTATCTGCAGACCTTAGTTGCTAGAGTAGTTGTTGGTGGATCCACGCACCGAGGAAGAGTTCTGTGTGATAGAGGATCGCAGAGAAGCTACATAAAGAAGTCTTGTGCTAAGAAATTAGAGTTGGAACAAACTGGAAAGGTAACACAAGTCAAGAATTATTTGGAGGTAGGAAAACAGCACCTGTTTGTTTCGAGTCCTATCAAATAACTTTGCTGGGTATGAACGAGGAAAACAGATGTGAGGTTGCAGTGTTAGGCTCTGATAGTATCTGTGGAGGTGCTCCCCTAGTTGATGCTGACTTGTTATGAAAGCCGGATCTAAAGATCTTATAGGCTTTCATATAGCCGTGGTAGGATTAACAATTCTGTCTGTATGTATGTATGTGCGTGACGTTTTTGCGTTTAGCAAAGTACAGGTCGCAATTTTCAAGATATTGAGCTGAAATTTGGTACGGTGAAAGAGTTGGGGCCTGTGACGAACCCTATTGTTGGGCGTTAAAATCGGTGCAGGGCCGGACCTATTTTCGGGGCCCTAAATTTCATCCTATTTTTTTGAATCGATATATCTCGGAAACGGCTGGTCGTATCGAAAAACGTTTAATGTACAGGTGTAAGACCTCCGCGGTATGCAACTTTTTTACTCGTAACGATTTTTTGATATCTCTCACCGTTTTCTTTTTTTGGGGCCCTGAAGATGTCCATTGTGCGTGACATATTTGTGTTTAGCGAAGCACAGGTCGCAATTTTCAAGATATCGAACTGAAATTTGGTGCGGTGAAAGAGTTAGACCCTGTGAGGAAACCTATTGTCAGACGTTAAAAACGGTGCAGGGCCGGATCTTTTTTGGGGGCCATAAATTTCAAACTTTTTTTTGGAATCGTTATATATCGGAAACGGTTGGTCGTATCGAAAAACGTTAAATGTACAGGTGTATGATCTCCGCGGTTAGCAACTATTTTACTCAAAATGATTTTTTGATATCTCTCACCGTTTTCGTTTTTTGGGGCCCTGAAAATGTCCATTGTGCTGTAATTTCTGGGATTAGCTAAGTACAGGTCGCAATTTTCAAGATATCGAGCTGAAATTCGGAGCTGTGAAAGAGTTGGACCCTGTGAGGAAACCTGTTGTCGGGTGTTAAAAACGGTGCAGGGCCGGAACATTGGGGGGGGGGGGGGGGGGCTGAATTTCAAACTTTTTTTTTGAATCGATATATCTCGGAGACGGTTGGTCGTATCGAAAAACGTTAAATGTACAGGTGTAAGATCTCCGCGGTATGCAACTTTTTAACTCAAAACCATTTTTTGATATCTCTCACCGTTTTCTAGTTTTTGGGGCCCTGAAAATGTCCATTGTGCGTGACATTTTTGCGTATAGCAAAGTACTGGTCGCAATTTTCAAGATCTCAAGCTGAAATTTGGTACGGTGAAAGAGTTAGTGACTGTGACGAATCCTATTGTTGGGCTCTAAAATCGGTGCAGGGCTGGATCTTTTTGGGGGGCCCTGAATTTCAAACTTTTTTTTGGAATCGATATATCTCGGAAACAGTTGGTCGTATCCAAGAACGTTAAATGTACATGTGTAAGATCTCCACGGTATGCAACTTTTTTACTCAAAACGATTTGTTGATATCTCTCACCGTTTTCTTTTTTTTTGGGCCCTAAAAAAGTCCATTGTGCGTGACATTTTTGGGTTGAGCGAAGTACAGGTCGCAATTTTCATGATATCGAGCTGAAGTTTTGAGCGGTGAAAGAGTTAGACCCTGTGAGGAAATCTGTTGTCGGGCGTTAGAAACGGTGCAGGGCCCGATCTTTTTTGGGGGCCTTGAATTTCAAACTTTTTTTTTTTGAATCGATCTCGGAAACGGTTGGTCGTATCGAAAAACGTTAAATGTACAGGTGTAAGATCTCCGCGGTATGCAACTTTTCTGCCCATAATGATTTTTTGATATCTCTCACCGTTTTCTTTTTTTTGGGCCCTGAAGATGTCCATTGTGCGTGACATATTTGGGTTTAGCGAAGTACAGGTCGACATTTTCAAGATATCGAACAGAAATTTGGTGCGGTGAAAGAGTTAGACCCTGTGAAGAAACCAATTGTCGGGCGTTAAAAACGGTGCAGGGCCGGATCTTTTTTGGGGGCCCTGAATTTCAAACTTTTTTTTGGAATCAATATATCTCGGAAACGGTTGGTCGTATCGAAAAAGTTAAATGTACAGGTGTAAGATCTCCCCGGAATGCAACTTTTTTACTCAAAATGATTTTTTAATATCTCTCACCGTTTTATTTTTTTGGGGCCCTGAAAATGTCCATTGTGCGTCACATTTTTGGGTTTAGCGAAGTACAGGTCGCAATAATCAAGATATCGAGCTGAAATTTGGAGCGGTGAAGGAGTTGAACCCTGTGAGGAAACTTGTCGTCGGGGGCTAAAACGGTGCTGGGCCGGATCTTTTTGGGGGGCCCTGAATTTCAAACTTTTTTGGAATCGATATATCTCGGAAACGGCTGGTCGTATCGAAAAACGTTAAATGTACAGGTGTAAGATCTCCGCGGTATGCATCTTTTTTTTTACTAAAAACGATTTTTTGATATCTCTCACCGTTTTCTTTTTCGGGGCCCTGAAGATGTGCGTATGTGCGTGACGTTTTTGGGTTTAGCAAATTACAGGTCGTAATTTTCAAGATATCAAGCTGAAATTTCGAGCTGTAAAGGAGCTAGAGCCTATGAGGAACCCTATTTTTGGGCGTTAAAATCGGTGGAGGGCCGGATCTTTTTTTGGGGCCCTGAATTTGAAACACTTTTGGAATCGATATATCTCGGAGACGGTTGGTCATATCGAAAAAAGTTAAATACACAGGTGTAAAATCTCCGCGGTATGCAACATTTTTACCCATAACAATTTTTGATATCTCTCAGCGTTGTCTTATTTTGGGGCCCTGAAAATGTACGTATGTGCGTGACGTTTTTACGTTTAGCAAACTAAAGGTCGGAATTTTCAAGATATCGAGCTGAAATGTGGTACGGGGAAAGAAATCGGGCCTGTGAGGAACTCTGTTGTCGGACGTTAAAATTGGTGCAGGGCCGGACCTTTGTTTGGGGCCCTGAATTTCAACCTTTTTTTTACCCCTGATGATGTTTTGATATCTCTCACCGTTTTCCTTTTCTGGGGCCCTGAATGTCTTCCTTTTTTTCGAACCGTTATATCTGGGAAACGGTTGGCCGTATCTTACAAAGTTAAATCTACAGGTGTAATATCTCAGTGATTAGCAACTTTTTCAACCCTTAAGATTTTTCTATATCTCTCACCGTTTTGATTTTCTGCGGCCCTGAATTTCTTCCTTTTTTCGGACCGTTATATTTGGGAAACGGTTGGCCGTATCGAACAAAGTAAAATCTACAGATATAGGACCTCAGTGATTAGCAACTTTTTTAACTCTTATAATTTTTTCATATCTCTCACCATTTTCCTTTTTTTGGGGCCGTGAATTTCATTCTTTTTTTCGAATCGTTATATCTCGGAAAGCGTCGATCCTATTGAAAAAGTTAAATCTACAGGTGTAAGATCTCAGTGATTTGCAACTTTTCTACCCCTTATCATTCTTTGATATCTCTCACCGTTTTGATGTTATTCAATGTTTTCGGTTTTTGAAAAAAAGAATGGGGCCCAAATGTATATGATAACTGGTAAAAATTCAACTGGTCGCCTCCGTAGCGTAGCGGTCAGCATGGTTAGCTGCCGCCCCGGAGGTCCTGGGTTCGATTCCCGGCTCTGCGACGAAATTTGAAAAGTGGTACGAGGACTGGAACGGGGTCTACTCAGCCTTGGGTGGCCCAAATGAGTAGAGGGGGTTTGATTCCCCCTCAGCCATCATCGAAGTGGTTTTCCGTGGTTTCCCACTTCGTCTTCGGGAAAATGCCGGGATGGTAACTTCTTCAAGGCCACGACCGCCTCCTTCCCTCTTCCTTGCCTATCCATCCTAACCATCCCTTACCTTCCCTCATGAGGCCCCTCTTCGCCTGGGCGAGGTGCCAATACCACCTCACCAGTTGTATCCCTTCCGATTCGATGTTCCCCGCTCTAGGACACTGCCCGTAGAGGTGGCAGTGGTGAGTTCCCTTGCTGAGTCCGTGTGTTTCACCAACCTGGAGGGTAAACGACTAAAAAAAAAAAAATTCAACTGATGGTCTAATTGAATTTTACGGAACATTATCTATAATAACTCGTTTTAACCTTTTCAATAAGTTGAATCATGTATTTACAGCAGTAAGATATTTTCCACTTCCGAGGACGTCCGGCTTTCATAACCATGTGATGGTGTCAGCATTGCCTAGAATAACATTTTATAATTTTCCTACATTTCCTCGCAATCGGGTCGAAGGTCCGAAATGCAATTTCGCAGGCCTTGCCGCCAACGAAGTTGTTGTTTGAGATGATAACCCCTCTTGCTGGCCCCTTGCTGCTGCGCCACCGTCTCATCAAAAGCAGGTCGTGCTGCGTGGACTCCTACTTGTTATGAAAGCCGGATCTAAAGATCCTATAGGCTTTCATATAGCCGTGGTATATTGGAAAATGTCTGTATGTATGTATATCTGTATGTGCGTGACAATTTTGCGTTTAGCAAAGTACAGGTCGCAATTTTCAAGATATCGAGCTGAAATTTGGTACGGTGAAAGAGTTGGGGCCTGTGACGAACCCTATTGTTGGGCGTTAAAATCGGTGCAGGGCCGGACCTTTTTTTGGGGCCCGGAATTTCATCCTATTTTTAGAATCGATATATCTCGGAAAAGGTTGGTCGTATCGAAAAATGTTAAAGATATAGGTGTAAGATTTCCGCGGTATGCAACTTTTTTATTCAAAACAATTTTTTGATATTTTTCACCGTTTTCTTTTTTTGGGGCCCTGAAAATGTCCATTGTGTGTGACATTTTTGCGTTTAGCTAAGTACTGGTCGCAATTTTCAAGATATTAAGCTGAAATTTGGTACGGTGAAAGAGTTAGTAACTGTGACGAATCCTATTGTTGGGCGTTAAAATCGGTGCAGGGCCGGATCTTTTTTGGGGGCCATGAATTTCAAACTTATTTTAGGAATCGATATATCTCGGAAATGGTTGGTCGTTTTGAAAAACGTTAAATGTACAAGTGTAAGACCTCCGCGGTACGCAACTTTTTTACTCAAAACGATTTTTTGATATCTCTCACCGTTTTCTATTTTTTGGGCCCTGAAAATGTCCATTGTGCGTGACATTTTTGGGTTTAGCGAAGTACAGGTCGCAATTATCAAGATATCGAGCTGAAATTTGGAGCTGTGAAAGAGTTGGTCCCTGTGGGGAAACCAGTTGTCGGGCGTTAAAAACGGTGCAGGGCCGGATCTTTTTGGGGGGCCCAGAATTTCAAACTTTTTTTGGAATCGATATATCTCGGAAACGGTTGGTCGCATCGAAAAACGTTAAATGTACAGGTGTAAGATCTCCACGGTATGCAACTTTTTTACTCAATACGATTTTTTGATATCTCTCACCGTTTTCTTTTTTGGGGGCCCTGAAAATGTCCATTGTGCGTGACATTTTTGCGTTTAGCTAAGTACTGGTCGCAATTTTCAAGATATTGAGCTGAAATTTGGTACGATGAAAGAGTTAGTGACTGTGACGAATCCTATTGTTGGGCGTTAAAATCGGTGCAGGGCCGGATCTTTTTTGGGGGCCCTGAATTTCAAACTTTTTTTTGGAATCGATATATCTCGGAAACGGTTGATCGTATCGAAAAATGTTAAAGGTATAGGTGTAAGATCTCCGCGGTATGCAACTTTTTTACACAAAATGATTTTTTAATATCTCTCACCGTTTTCTTTTTTGGGGCCCTGAAAATGTCCATTGTGCGTCACATTTTTTGGGTTTAGCGAAGTACTGGTCGCAATTTTCAAGATATTAAGCTGAAATTTGGTACGGTGAAAGAGTTAGTGACTGTGACAAATCCTATTGTTTGGAGTTAAAATCGGTGCAGGGCCGGATCTTTTTTGGGGGCCCTGAATTTCTAACTGTTTTTTGGAATCGATATATCTCGGAAACGGTTGGTCGTATCGAATAATGTTAAAGGTACAGGTGTAAGACCTCCGCAGTATGCAACTTTTTTACTCAAAACGATTTTTTGATATCTCTCACCGTTTTCATTTTTTGGGGCCCTGAAAATGTCCATTGTGCGTCACATTTTTGGGTTTAACAAAGTACAGGTCGCAATAATTAAGATATCGAGCTGAAATTTGGTACGGTGAAGGAGGTAGTGACTGTGACGAATCGTATTGTTGGCCGTTAAAATCGGTGCAGGGCCGGATCTTTTTTGGGGCCCTGAATTTCAAACTTATTTTTGGAATCGATATATCTCGGAAACGGTTGGTCGTATCGAAAAATGTTAAACGTACAGGTGTAAGATCTCTGCGGTATGCAACTTTTTTACTCAAAACGATTTTTTGATATCTCTCACCGTTTTCTTTTTAGGGCCCTGAAAATGTCCATTGTGCGTGACATTTTTGCGTTTTGGTTAGTACTGGTCGCCATTTTCAATATATGAAGCTGAAATTTGGTACGGTGAAAGAGTTAGTGACTGTGACGAATCCTGTTGTTGGGCGTTAAAATCGGTGCTGGGCCGAATCTTGTTTTTGGGGCCCTGTTTTCAATTTTTTTTTTTTGGAATCGATTTATCTCGGAAACGGTTGGTCGCATCGAAAAAGTTAAATGTACAGGTGTAAGATCTCCGCGGTATGCAACTTATTTACTCTAAACGATTTTTTGATATCTCTCACCGTTTTCTATTTTTGGGCCCTGAAAATGTCCATTGTGCGTGACATTTTTGGGTTTAGCGAAGTATAGGTCGCAATTTTCAAGATATTGAGCTGAAATTTGGAGCTGTGTAAGAGTTGGACCCTGTGAGGAAACCAGTTGTCGGGCGTTAAAAACGGTGCAGGGCCGGATCTTTTTGGGGGGCCCAGAGTTTCAAACTTTTTTTGAATCGATATATCTCGGAAACGGTTGGTCGCATCGAAAAACGTTAAATGTTCAGGTGTAAGATCTCCGCGGTATGCATCTTTTTTACTCATAACGATTTTTTGATATCTCTCACCGTTTTCTAATTTTGGGGCCCTGAAGATGTTATTAAATGTTTTTGGTTTTTGAAAAAAAATGGGGCCCTCATGTATATAATAATAGGTAAAAATTTAAACGATGGTCTAATTGAATTCTACGGAAAATTATCTAAAAAAAACCGTTTTCACCCTTTCAATAAGTTAAATAATGTATTTACAGCTGTAATATACTTTCCATTTCCCAGGACGTCCGGCTTTCATAACCACGTGATGGTGTCAGCATTGCCTAGAATAACATTTTATAATTTTCCTACATTACCACACAATCGGGACAAAGGCCCGAAATGCTAGGCATCAGGCCTTGCCGCCAACGAAGTTGTTGTTTGAGATTATAACCCCTCTTGCTGGCCCCTTGCTGCTGAGCCACTGTCTCATCAAAAGCAGGTCGTGCTGCGGGGACTCCTACTTGTTTAATTTACTGAGGGACAAGGGAGTTGAACTTAGTGATGTTGGCCAAGATAATGGTGGCAACAGTACTGACATACAGGTATTGTTAGGAGCTGATGTGTGGGCTCAGATAATCACGCCAGACTTTCTACATGTAAACAAGAGTCTAGTAGCTGTGAGAACTTGTTTAGGGTGGACACTTATGGGCTCTTCTGAGATCACCTCAACTGCTGCCTCATCTTACACTCTACTTACTTTAACTCAATCAACAAGAGTGGCAGATTTGTGGGAAATTGAGACTTTGGGTATTAAAGATCCTGGCGAACAGATAAAAAAGGAAGAAAGGGAACAACAAGTTCAGATGTTCTTCGATTGGACTGTGAAGAGAGAAGAGGAATCTGGGCGCTACATTGTCAAACTACCCTGGATTGATGGAAACGAATCGTGCAATTACTCAGAAACGATTATTGAACGCTTTAAGAAAGTTACGAGGGATGCAGAAATTTCAGGATTATGATGAGGTGTTACAGGAATGGGTAAACAAAGGAATTATCGAAGGTGTTGAAAACGAGGTTTTGGATGGACCTACACATTATTTGCCTCGTAGAGCTGTGCTGAAGGGTGGTGGCACTGTAAAGATAAGGCCGGTGTTCGATGCTTCCAACAAAGACAGAAATGGTCATTCCTTGAATGATTGCCTCAAGCCTGGACCCAACCTCATCGACCTTGTTCCATCAGTGCTGACCAATTTTCGAACCTATCCTATAGGTCTAATAGCTGATATAGAGAAGGCATTCCTGCAGATTATAATTGATCCTGGAGACAGGGATATGCTTCGTTTTCTCTGGTGGGATAATGATAAGATCACCACTTTTCGACGTTGCAGAGTGGTTTTTGGTGTTTGTTTCAGTCCCTTCCTATTGATTTTCGTACTGAACAACCTTCTGGAGGAACCCCCAACTCATTTGAAGGAAGTAGCTACAAAAATGAAACCTGCATTTTATGTGTACACAAGAATTGATGTTATCCGCAGGTTTCAATTTGAGGGGATGGGTGAATTCCTTTTATTGTGGTGTTGGTAAAACTGAGAATGTCTTAGGACTTCGATGGCATTGCGACGTAGATGAACTTGGATGTAACTTCAGCCCGACTACAGGTTTAGTAACCTGAAGAGTGGTACTATCCAGCGTGCAGAAAATATTTGATCCGATAGGATTTTCGGCCCCAGTAACTCTTATTCCCAAACTTATCCTACAGAAGACATCGCAGAGAAGTATAGGATGGGATGAGGTTTTACCGGGAGACATATGTGAGGAATTCTGTCGATGGACCCAGCAGTTGCGATACCTACATGACTGTCGGATACCTAGAAGGATTTTCCTGAACGACAACAGCACTTTGCATGTATTTGTCGACGCTAGCAAAAGAGCGTTTGATTGTTGCATATTTCTGAGAACAGAAGAAGAAAGTAAGATCAAACTGAGTCTTCTGATGGCTAAATCTAGATTCGCGCCTCTCAAAGAACTCACACTACCCCGCCTTGAACTGATGGGAGCGCTCCTTGGAGTTAGAATGTCTTGGTTGAGCCTTCGATGCTTACACCGGGATGACATACACACAGTGTTTTGGTCCGATTCAACAGTAGTCTTGGCTTGGATTGCTAATAAAGGGCTTTGGTCGCTGTTTGTAGAGAATCGGGTAAAGGAAATTCATGAGTACAGTAAGGCTAGTTCATGGAGACACATACCGGGCAGCCTCAATCCAGCAGATCTCCAGTCTAGAGGGTGTTCACCAACACAACTTTGGAGATCCAGATGGTGGGAGGGTCCGTCTTGGTTCTGACGACACTCCTAAGTATACCTATTCAGTTGTACTTCCATCGAAACATGTGATGGTTGAAAGAATGATTGAACAATTTCATCGATTCCATAACCATGCTGGGACGCACACACTACTTGTTTTTTTTGCGCCAAAGGGTTTGGATAATTAGAGGAAGAAGGACGGTGGCAGCAGTTGTTCGGAAATGTGTGATCTGTCGTCGTAACTCTGCTAAGGGTTTTGAGCAGTGGCGTAGCCAGGGGGGTGTTAGGGGGGGATTAGAACCCCCCCCCCCCATTGGAAAATTGGCAGGTTGTGATTTGTGTCTGTGGTGATGTACTGTTGTCGCCTTTCGGCCCGGGTCCCCATTTGTGGCTACACACGTCTTCATGACAATGTATAACCACAGTATACCTACACATCGAGAAGCTTGGCTCATATTTTTCCACCGCGAGACAATAATGCTCTCATGCAGCCAGCAAGAATGTGCCGACCGCGCTATGTTGGTGTATGTTATTGTTGCTGGATTTACTGTATGTGAGCATTGTGTAAAGGTTATTTCTTTAATTTAACATGTGCTTTACAAGAGGAGCTGTGCAGTTCAATAAACAGATCTAATGTTAGAAGCAATATTTCAGTGTTGCTAAGTAACCTATATGATCGCTTTTCAGTCGGTCAACACGAGTGTCCGGTACCCAATTAGATTAAGTGGGCAGTGGCAATTTATCTCCTAATGCCTGAAATAAAAATACATGAATAGTTTATACACTTAATAAAACACTTCTCACATAAAGGGGGGGGGGGGTCGTATGAGAAGCGTTTTATTAAATGTATAAATAATTATTGTATTATGAATTGCACAGGGAAATTAATTGTTACTCCTCGCCCAATCTAATTGGGTGTATTCATGTTGACGGATCGGGAAGTCAGACTGTTCAGTTCAAATAGCAAGACGACACCCGAGTCTCCAAAGGACCGTAAAAGGTAAGATTTGAACTATGGATTTTAGGCTAGTATTATAAAGCTTTTCAAGGGGAGCATGATGGTGCAGTGGCTTAGCTGCTCGTCAACCACCCGGACGGCCGGAGTTCCAAACCCGGTGACAGAGGGGTGGAATTTTCACCCGAAAAATTACGTGGCGTCAGGAGGGGCATCCCGCCTTAATTCCCTGGCCAAAACCAAAAGGAGCCTGATTGGCTCCGGCGACCCCAATTAATTGGGATACGCAGTAGAAAGTATTATACAGCTTTTCAATCAAGCAACGGAACTAGGTCTTTAACAGGTTATAAATCAATAATAATGTTTTGCATATTAAGGCTTTCACGGCCCGGATTATTACATAAATAATTCATGCTTTTGGGCTAATGCCGTGTGTATTTTTAATTTAAACCATACGTTTCGGAGAAACCTTGCCTCCTTTTTCAATGGAAATAAACAATGTGGCCAAAGAAAGTATATCAATGTGATTACAAAAAATATAGATAAATTCCTCTGTTCGTCACCAGAGAGCAGCTGCCAGAAATTACTCTATGGACCATGGTGGAACGGCGGACAGAGTAGTAAGTAACGAGAAGGTAAAGGGGGCGGTGTGAAAATATAGAAACTCCTCGAAGAATGAGGAGGGGGGGGGGGGAGGGCAGGCTGGAGGGTTAGATGGATATAAGGAAACATAAACAAAAGGGAAGTGTAGCTGAACGATGCCTAACGCCATACAGTCAATGGCGAAAAAAACAGATGGAAACTCCTCCAGTGACGAACAAAGGAGATCAAATCCAGGCTCTGAGCCCTAGAGGGAAAAAATGTACAATTTTAAATATGTGAAGAACAGAGAGACTGAGAGGAACTATCTTCCTAGATCCTTAATAACTGGTAGCCAAGTGTCACTTAGCTACATTGGACAAACAAAACGGTCCATTGCAACTCGCATCAAAGAGCATCAAAGGAACATCCGTCTAAACCAACCTGACAAATCAGCTATAGTTGAACATGCCCTGTCTTCAGGGCACGATGTACACACATCAAAAAAAGTTTTGCATCACCTCGGTTCCCAGATCTCCGGCATATAGACGTTGACTGTGTATATTGTATCCAAGATACAGTCCCTTTGACTGTTCATAGATGTCACTAAAACTGCTCAAAGATGTAAACAACCATGCATGAGCAGGGCCTATTAGACGGAGGGGGTACGACAGCCGATCAGTTCCAGTCATTCCACCAGGACGAAGGTACGCTGCTCATGTTGTCTGTAGTTCTACCATGCCTAGAAGGTCAATACCGCAGTTCGATCGCGTCCGCATTGTTACTTTGTGTCAAGAAGGGCTCTCAACAAGGGAAGTTTCCAGGCGTCTCAGAGTGAACCAAAGCGATGTTGTTCGGACATGGAGGAGGTACAGAGATACAGGAACTGTCGATGACAGGCCTCGCTCAGGCCGCCCAAGGGCTACTACTCTAGTGGATGACCGCTACTTACGGATTGCCGCTCGGAGGAACCCTGACAGCAATGCCACCATGTTGAATAATGCGTTTCGTTCAGCCACAGGACGTCGTGTTTCAACTCAAACTGTGCGCAATAGGCTGCATGATGCGCAACTTCACTCCCGACGTCCATGGCGAGGTCCAGCTTTGCAACCCCGACACCATGCAGCGCGGTACAGATGGGCCCAACAACATGCTGAATGGACCCCACGGAATTGGCATCACGTTCTCTTCACCGATGAGTGTCGCATATGCCTTCAACCAGACAATCGTCGGAGACGTGTTTGGAGGCACCCTGGTCAGGCTGAACGTCTTAGACACACTGTCCAGCGAGTGCAGCAAAGTGGTGGTTCCCTGATGTTTTGGGGGTGGCATTATGTGGGGCCGACGTACGCCACTGGTGGTCATGGAAGGCTCCGAAACGGCTTTACGATACCTGAATGACATCCTCCGACCCATAGTGCAACCATATCGGCAGAATATTGGAGAGGCATTTGTCTTCATGGACGACAATTCTCGACCTCATCGTGCACATCTTGTGAATGCGTTCCTTCAAGATAACGACATCGCTCGACTACAGTGGCCAGCATGTTCGCCAGACATGAACCCTATCGAACATGCCTGGGATATGTTGAAAAGGGCTGTTTATGGACGTCTTGACCCACCAACCACTCTGAGAGATTTACGCCGAATTGTCGTTGAGGAGTGGGACAATTTGGACCAACAGTGTCTTGATGAACTTGTGGATAGTATGCCACGACGAATACAGGCATGCATCAATGCAAGAGGACGTGCTACTGGGTATTAGAGGTAGTGGTGTGTACTGCAATCTGGACCACAAATGCTGAAAGTCTAGCTGTATGATGGTACAACATGCAATGTGTGGGTCTCATGAGCAATAAAACGAGCTGAAATGTTGTTTGTGTTGATCTCTATTCCCTTTGTATTTAAAGGTTCCGGAACTCTTGGAACCGAGGTGATGCAAAACTTTTTTTGATGTGTGTATGTTTCAAGGATGCTCATGCGCTTGCCCTTGTTAAGCACAACTGGTCTAGAATTATAAGGGAGGCAGTTGAAATTCGTAAAAATCCCAATAATTTTAACAGAGACACTGGATATCTGCTAAGTGACACTTGGCTACCAGTTATTAAGGATCTAGGGAGATAGTTCCTCTCAGTCTCTCTGTTCTTCACATATTTAAAATTGTACATTTTTTCCCTCTAGGGCTCAGAGCCTGGATTTGATCTCCTTTGTTCGTCACTGGAGGAGTTTCCATCTGTTTTTTCGCCATTGACTGTATGGCGTTAGGCATCGTTCAGCTACACTTCCCTTTTGTTTATGTTTCCTTATATCCATCTAACCCTCCAGCCTGCCCTCCCCCCACCCCCCCCCCCCCCCCCCCCCCACCCCTCCTCATTCTTCGAGAAGTTTCTATATTTTCACACCGCCCCCCTTTACCTTCTCGTTACTTACTACTCTGTCCGCCGTTCCACCATGGTCCATAGAGTAATTTCTGGCAGCTGCTCTCTGGTGACGAACAGAGGAATTTATCTATATTTTTTGTAATCTCATTGATATACTTTCTTTGGCCACATTGTTTATTTCCATTGAAAAAGGAGGCAAGGTTTCTCCGAAACGTATGGTTTAAATTAAAAATACACACGGCATTAGCCCAAAAGCATGAATTATTTATGTAATAATCCGGGCCGTGAAAGCCTTAATATGCAAATTAGAAACCTCTATGGGGAGGAAGTTGTTCGATAATCATCTAAATTTAGTAAGTTGAGGCGAAGAAGGAGCTCTCTCCTTTCATCGTTGTCCTTCTTTCTTAGATGCAGGGATCATAACATCATTCCCAACTGTGTAAAATTGAAGCAAACTATACACACTCATAAAGCTATGAGAATTTATCAGCGCGCTAGCAAGGCACTCGTTATCGAGAGGATCCAGAACTCTCGTACTGAATTGGACGCAGTTTCCCGTGAGTTATTACACTTACATCTGCTTCTTAGTAGCATTCTCTCAGAGGAATTGTGGCTGTTCTTTGAACGTATCTCCGCTATTCAGGCCGAGAATAATTTTTGTCGGGCTGTAGATAGACAAAGAGCTAAGTTCCTTCGATTGTCCTCGAGACAAACAGCTCCTCGTACGGTTCTTGATACTAGTAAAGTTGTAGTCAATCTTTCTAATACCCCTTTAGATGACTATCAAACAACTTTACTAAGCAGAGGTCTCAACTTTGCTCTCGCACCCTCCAAAATTCCTACAGCGGAGTTAATCACATCCGTTGAGGCTGCCATCTACAATTTACCTCCAGATGAAGCTGAAGAAGTTAGACAAGAAAGTGTGAGGATATTAAGATTCTCTTAAGTACCCGCACCCAATTTAACTCGGGGTGAAAGAAAGGCATTGAAGGAACTAAGAAATAATGACACCATTTCTATTCTTCATGCTGACAAGGGAAATGCGACAGTGGTGATGGATACCGTTGAATATAAAAGTAAAATCTCGATTCTGTTATCTGATCCTGTCTACAGACTGTGCACTCGTGATACAACCACTCGTGTATCCAATGCCACTGCTAAGCTTGTTAAACTGTCATCTATTCCAAAAGAAGAGGGAAGATGTCTTATTCCGAGAGATGCTGTTCCTCCGAGATTGTATGGTCTTCCAAAAATCCATAAGCAAGACGTCCCTCTTCGACCAATTGTTAGCACAATAGGTTCTCCAACTTATGCTCTTGCGCAATATCTCAGCAAGTTGCTTCAGCCGCACTTGGGGCGCACACAGTCCTACATTAGGGATTCAACCCATTTCGTCGAAAAATTGTCAACCATCACCGTTCAACCAAATGCTATTTTGGTAAGTTTTGATGTGGAGTCCTTGTTTACCAGAGTGCCGGTGGACTCGGTCATGTCACTCATCAAGGATTTGTTTCCTGAGGACACTGTCCGATTATTCCACCACTGCTTGTGTTCCAGTTATTTCTTGTGGGATGGTAAATATTACGAGCAGACTGATGGTGTGGCCATGGGAAGTCCACTCTCGCCTGTCGAGGCAAATTTTTTCATGGAACATTTTGAGGGGGAGGCTATATCTTCGGCGTCTTTCAAACCTGTGATTTGGTGGAGGTATGTGGATGATACGTTCGTGGTGTGGGAGGAGGGTTCAGAGAAACTGAACCACTTTCTGAACCACCTAAATCAGCTGCATCCTTCAATCCACTTCACAATGGAGCTAGAGTCAGGTGGATGCTTACCTTTTTTGGATGTTCTTGTGAGGAGGAAAGCGGATGGCTCCATGGGGCACAGCGTCTACCGTAAGCCAACTCACACTAACCGTTATTTACATGCGGACTCCCACCACCACCCAGCACAAAAACAAGGAATTATAACAACTCTAGCCAAAAGAGCGGAACGTATTTGTGAGGCATCAACTCTTCAGGAAGAGTTACATGCCTTACAAACCATGTTTAAGGGTAATGCCTATAATGAATCCACTATATATAGGTCCCTACATCCCAGAAGGAGGGATAGACAACCTTCTCAGAGCTCCGACGTGAAAGGAACTGCTTACCTCCCTTATATTCACAACACCACTGACCGCGTTGCTAAGATTCTCCGCAAGCACAAGATAAAAACAGTTTTCGGCACTATGACGAAAATTGGTCAACGTTTAGCATTAAACAAAGATAAATTGTCCCCAATACTACAACCTGGGGTGTATGAAGTCCCATGTACTTGCGGAAAAGTCTACATTGGACAAACAAAACGGTCCATTGCAACTCGCATCAAAGAGCATCAAAGGAACATCCGTCTAAACCAACCTGACAAATCAGCTATAGCTGAACATGCCCTGTCTTCAGGGCACGATGTATGTTTCAAGGATGCTCATGCGCTTGCCCTTGTTAAGCACAACTGGTCTAGAATTATAAGGGAGGCAGTTGAAATTCGTAAAAATCCCAATAATTTTAACAGAGACACTGGATATCAGCTAAGTGACACTTGGCTACCAGTTATTAAGGATCTAGGGAGATAGTTCCTCTCAGTCTCACTGTTCTTCACATATTTAAAATTGTACATTTTTTCCCTCTAGGGCTCAGAGCCTGGATTTGATCTCCTTTGTTCGTCACTGGAGGAGTTTCCATCTGTTTTTTCGCCATTGACTGTATGACGCCCCCCACCACCCCCCCTCCTCATTCTTCGAGGAGTTTCTATATTTTCACACCGCCCCCTTTACCTTCTCGTTACTTACTACTCTGTCCGCCGTTCCACCATGGTCCATAGAGTAATTTCTGGCAGCTGCTCTCTGGTGACGAACAGAGGAATTTATCTATATTTTTTGTAATCTCATTGATATACTTTCTTTGGCCACATTGTTTATTTCCATTGAAAAAGGAGGCAAGGTTTCTCCGAAACGTATGGTTTAAATTAAAAATACACACGGCATTAGCCCAAAAGCATGAATTATTTATGTAATAACTAGCAGAAGTACCCGTTCTTCGAACGGTGTTCGGTGTTAACACCAGACATTATAATAATAATAATAATGTTATTGGTGTTACGTCCCTTTTAAGTTCTGTTGCTTTTAGAGACGCACCAGACATTATCAATTGAGCTACTGTTGCAATGGTTAGCGGCTTGTAATTCCTTCATAAATTTTTCAAAACGAAGTTAGTTTTCTGGGAATATCACACACACTGTTAATTTAAGGGCCTTATATTGTGGTTTTCGGAGTCCCTTTATAGACTCGCAAATTTTGTGTCTCACATTGAGAAGTGCAACATATGCTTTGGTCGTCCTTCTAGGATAATTTTTATATTTCGCCTATTTTAGCATGTATTTTGAGAAGTTTTTCCCGATATCCACCCTTCTACTGTATGAAATGTACGGTGAAGAGTTTTATAAATGACTGGTGTATTGACTCATGTTTACCATACCTAATTTTACGATGCACCAAGCATCCAAACATGAGTTATAGGCATACATAAGGATATACAGAAAGACAGACAGACAATACTATTGACTACAACATATCACCCAGAATTCCAAATATGGGTATATCTACCACACAGTATCGAAGAAAATCATCCTTACGATGAACCCGTATGTCGACAAAAAAAAAGATTAGTTAAAATGTGCTCTCAAACTAAATTCACCTAACGTGTACTTCCTGACATGAAATAGAATTGAAAGCCTTGTAGATGAAACGCAATACACGTCACATAAAAACAGACCCTCTACGTTGTGTTGGGTCCCCATACACAGGAAGACCTCTATCATAAATTATAAAAGCTTGTGGTGCATGAAAATTCAGGTTCTTTAGTCTCAAATGGCCCAAATTCCTAAAAGCCGCAAAAAAATGCTGATTCAATTCAGGAATTTTTGAAAATAATGTTCTTGTTTGGAGATATAATAGACCTTCTGTACTATATGTCGCAGTGAAAATTGCATGAAAAAATCCTAGGTTACCCCTTGACCCCCTTAATTGCATTGATGAACTATACAGTCTACGTTGGTTCCGTGATAACCTTATATTTGCAAACTTTCACAGAAATGTAATAAATGTAATAAATTGCTTCTTAATGAAATAGATGGAAAGTTGGATGCCCGCCTTGAGATAATGTTCTCATGGTTACCGATTTGCATTCCTTCATTAGTTTGTTAAATTAAATTTAATTAGTTTTCTGGGAATGTTTCAGAAACTGTTGGTTTTAGAGCCTTATAATGTAGTTTTCGAGGACCCTCGAGTTTTATTTCTGGCACCGAGGGGCTTTGTCTCGTCGTTGTTCGCCATAATATAATATTAATAATAATAATATAATATAGGGATATAGGAATATAATATACCTGCCATACCACACTCGCAGATGTAAATCGCGTGAAAAAATTCTAGACTATCCCTTGACCCCCTTAAGCGCATTTTACGTATTGATGAAATTTACAGCTTAATTTGGTTCCATAATAACCATCTAACCGTTTGCAAACTTTCACACTAATGTAATTAATGCAATTGTATTGCGTCTTACAGCAATAGATGGACCTCGGAGAATCTGTTGCCATGGTTATCGGCTTGCATTCGTTCATTAGTTTATTAAATTAAATTAGTTTTCTGGGAATATCTCAAAAACGGTTGGACGTAGGACCTTAAAATGTGCTTTTAGGGCCCCCAAGTTTTGTCTCTCACATTGGGAGGCTGAAAATGAGCTTTGTCTCGTCCTTCTACTCCTATTTCAGCATGAATTTTAAGGGGTTAGGCCCTCTTTTATGAGATGTACGGAGAAGGGTTACATCAATGATCAGTGTCGTGCCTCTGATGGATATCTATACCAAATTTTACGTTGATACACCCAGACGTTCTCGAGTTATAAGGGAACAAAGTTGTCCACAGACAATCAAACAAACAGACAGACAGACCAAAACATTATTTTCGCGCGCATCTATCATAAAACAGTCTGAAACGTGTAAATAACTCAAATTTCCGTAGAAATTCAGAAAAAAAACAAATTTTCTTTTTTATATATGTAGAGATATACTGCACCGCTCGGTGTTGACCGTGTTCTATTGCACAAATTTAGGCTTTACTCGCTAACCGTCGGAGATACACGAAAAGTGATAAGAACCTTTTGGATAGAAAATTAAATGCTAAAGCTCGTGTATACCATCAAAAGTTTGCTATTTCTTAGCGTTCTCTTTTTATTTGAAATGGAAATATGAAATTTTGAAACCAAAGGGTGTAGTGACGTCACAAATGTCGGTTTTACTCGCTAACCGTTGGAGATACACGAAAAGTGATAAGGACATTTCGGATAGAAAATTAAATTTTAAAGCTCGTAGTGCCATCAAAAGGTCGCTATATCTTAGCGTTCTCTTTTTATTTGAAATGGAAATATGAAAATAGTCGCCATTTTTCATTAGTTCAAAATATCGTAATCAAAAGTATCCTATATGTAAACCTGGTAAATCAGCTACATCCATGCAAAATTTAATTTAAATCGGACCAGTGGTTCTTGCGTTATTGAGTAACAGACAGACAGACAGACAGAAAGACACACACCAACCCCTTTTTATATATTAGTATGATAATGTTATTGGTTTTAGATCCCTTTTAACTACTGTGCCTTTTAGAGACACCGGGGTGCTGGAATTTTGCCCTGATGGAGATCTTCAACGTGCCAGTAAATCTACAGACACGGTTCCCTCGCATGTATGCACCCTTAAATGCCAACCGACTGCGCCAGGATTAGATCCTCCAACTTTGGGCACAGCAGGCGAGAACGTTACCGCTGAGCCACGGAGCCAGGTTGTTATAAATCGGAAGCATGTCTGGGTAGGATATCTATGCATGGCTTCTTTGGCGTAGTCGGTAGCATGCTGAACTGCTATGCCCAAGATCGCGGGTTCAAACCCAGTCGAAGTTGTCGGGCCCATGTCATAGATTTATGGCACGTAAAAGAACTTACAACTACAATTGGTAGTGTAGCCAAAATTTGTAAGCTATTGGGTTAGACACGCTCTATCAAGTTCAAGCGTTCGCCGTTGGGTTTCAGTTCTGGTAGCTTAAGTTGGAACTAATTGGCATTGAAATTGGGGAACCTACGGGTGTTCATGTGAAATGCTCTGCTATGGCCATTGGCTGCAAATCAAATATAAATATCTATGCATTTTGAAAATTAAGACATACGGTAGTTAGCCTACTGTAAACGTAAAAGATGTCATTTCAAACGCGTGCCGACATTTTAATTTTCAGATGTAGAAAAATGGCTTTTTAATAGCCAGAGAGCTGATTTAATGAATAAAGAATTTGCACAATAATATAAACTTATTCTCGAATCCTTTGGAAGCAAGCCAATTTATGTCGTCAGGATAATGCTCACAAACTTAGATGTGGTACACTCTTATGAAATACCTGGTCTCCCACATGGCTGCTGTGAAGGTATGGTACACAATTGATATTGCCGATATTTTGTAAAATTGGCATTGTATTATTTTGTCAAATTCAGGAATGGATGGTTTCAAACCAACAGAAAAAATACGAAGTACCTACAATTGAACCATTTAAGACCTTAAGATCTTTTTATACTTTTCGTTTCACAAATCACACTGGTATTTTTTACTAATTAACTATAATGTTACTCAACTTTACGGAATAACTAGATTTTGATATGGTTAAGAATTTGATATTATATTATACCCATACTATCAACCCACCCCGACTTCGCCTGGTATCTTAAAAGGGTTACTCAGCGTAAGCTTAAAAGGCGCACGGACGGTAGGTCTCAGACGCTATACAGAAACGCCGAGGTGAACAGCGAAACTCCAAACACTTATACTCTTCTCTGAAGTCTTAACTCGACAGTTAATGCTGGTCGAAGCTGGGGTGTTGGGCTCGCTCGCTCCCTAGCTCGTAAACTGATCCCTATGGACTGGCCCATGCATTTTATCCAAATTATGTCAAAGGGACCTGCCTACAGGGACCCGTCAACAAGGACCTGTCCTCCGGGACCCGTAAAAAAATGACTTCCTTCAAAACGGACCCGTCCAAAGGGGCTAGTCAACAGGGACCAGTCCAAAGGGATACACCAACAGAGATCAATCAAAAGGGGTCAATCAACAGGGATCAATCAAAAGTTAAGTTAAGCTACGGCAGCCATTTTGGAACTTTTTGATCACACCTCGTAGGGTTAGACTAGGTTAAGTTAACCTTCTGCCGCCATCTTGGAACTTTATGATCACACCTCGTAGGTTTAGGTTAGGTTAGGTTAGGTTAGGCTAGGTTCAGTTAAGCTATGACCACCATCTTGAAAATTTTTTGATCGCACCTCGTAGGTTTAGGTTAAGTTAGGTTAGGTTAGGTTAAGTGAAGCTACGGCCGCCATATTGTTAGGTTAGGCTAGGTTAAGTTAAGCTACGACCGCCATCTTGTTAGGTTAGGCTAGGTTAAGTTAATCTACGGCCGCCATCTTGTGAGGTGGGGAGGTGGAGGTGGATATAGAACCCCCCAAAAACCACTACTGCACATTTTTTGTCCAAGGGACCTGAAATTTATATTTTGGGTAGAGGGGGTAAAGACCTTTCATTTACGTTAAACAAACTTTTTTGTAAAATTCTTAGTTCCCAAAATATAGACACTTTTGAAAATTGGACCTTTTTGGAAAAACTGAAAAAATAAATTTTGTTCTACCAATTAAGGACATAAAAGCCATTGGTTTGAGTCTATATATGACTTTTTAGGATGATTCGTTTTCAAAATATCGCCTACTTTCCAAATTTAACTTTTTTGGATTTTGTTCCAGAGACCGCCATATGACTTGGTTTGTGGGTAGTGGGGGCTCATTTACCTGTCATTTACGTTAAACAAACTTTTTTACAAAATTCCTAGTTTCCAAAATATAGCCCCGTTTTAAAATGAACATTTTTGGAAAAAATGTCAAAAATTCCATATTTTGTTCTTACGATTAAGGATATAAAAGCCATTGGTTTGAGTCTATATATGACTTTATAGGATGATTAGTTTTCAAAATATGGCCTACTTTCCAAATATTGTTTTGGAAAAATTTGAAGAATATTATATTTTTTGACTGAGAGTGGGATAGACGTAGGTGTTGGAGTTAGCATATGATTTGATATGATTTTTAGTTTAAACATATAGCCTACTTCCCCAATTTACCTTTTTTGAAAAATTTGAAAAATATATGTTTTTGACTGGGCGTTGAATGGAGTTGAGAGACAATCATTAACCTTAGAGTACTTTGGATTCTTGGAATTGTAGTGTGTTGTTGTTGCTTACAACATGGTGGTAAGCATTATGCTACCATAAAAAAGGGTTGAGATAGTTTCCAAGACCAAGAGAAAAATCCTCTAAATACATTGACAAAAATAACTTGTCAAATAAGCCATTACAAATAAGGTATTAACGTAAACCACCAAAAATAAGCTACCAACGTATGCCACCACCATAAGCCACCACCATAAGCCACCATAAGCCACCACCATAAGCCACCATAAGCCACCACCATAAGCCACCTTCATAAGCCACCACCATAAACCACCAACATAAGCCACCAACATAAGCCACCAACATAAACCACCAACATAAGCCACCAACATAAGCCATCAACATAATCCTTCATCATAAGCCGATTGTAAAATGTTAAACACTTGCATACTATTACATTTTAGGTAATGCAACATTCCCATACAATTGTGCCATGTAACTTTTTGTTACATTATTTAAACAAGATATATTTGTATTAAACGATAAAGCAAACCCCGCTGTGTGTATCGTTAGGGGATATGAGCAAATGTGTTCATTATTGGAATGCATACTAGTAGGTGAGTGGGTTGTCATATTGACCGGTAGGTAGCATGCTGGTAGTTGAGTGATTGTCGATATCGACCGATAGATGCTGATCGTTCAGTAATGATATGGAGCGCTAGGTACAATGCTGGTCGTTCAGGTAGTTCTCATAGTCACCACTAGATAGCGGAAACATACTTTGCTGGTTTCTAGATAAAGTACCTCAACCAACGCCCAGCCTGACTCCCTTTCCTGGAACTCTTCACTCTTCACAATGATAGCACTTGAAATATCTTGGAACGTATCACTGATATTAGTTGATTCGCTAACAAATTTGTTTTTTGTATTAAAGGATTTGATATCAGTAATTTCACTTTCACTCCCAGTTTTTACATATAGCCCAAAGAGTTAAAAATTCATTTTAAATGTTTTATGCTCTACTAAAACATTATCTACCAAGCTAAACACACTAGGTTGAACAGACTTTAAAAATGTTTCAATACTTTGAGTTTTTTCTTCACTATAAAGTCTGTAACTAGCAATTCGACTTTTAAATGCACTACCAATTTGCTGAATATTTCCTGATTTTTTTTCATGACAAGCATTATTTTTATGATTAATACTGCGCAAATGTCCCTGCATCATTGAAAAAGGTATATCAATATTACATACATCACAATGCGTTATCGAAGGTTCACTATTCTTTTTTCTTTTTGTTGCACAACTATTTTCACAATCTTGAGAACGTTTACGCTTTTGAACATTTATTTTAGAACAGTCATATCGCTTTACACCAGAAAAACCAAGATCACAAACTGTACACGAAAAAGGTGATGAACTGACATGCTTTAAATGTACATGCCGTCCAAGATTATCCTGTCAGCTAAATGTCATAGCACAATGACTGCACACAAACAGTTTAATGTTATGTTTAGAATTTGCGTGCCGTTGAAGGTTGTCAGGTCTTGAGAACTGTTTCTTACAGTCACCACACTTGAACATAATGATTACCAAATCACTTTCCAAATCTAATATATAAAAGTGAAAGTCTGTATGTGGGTATGTGGGTATGTGGGTCTGTTCCGTATACAAATCCACACCGTTCCACCAATCTCAACCAAATTTTGCATACACATAGTTTAGGACCCGGAAGGAACCGCTGGCTACATGAATTTTCGATAGTCTTTCTCATTCTTTTGATTTAGGCCCTTTTGGACTCAAGCACAGGCTAATCAAATCATAAAATATACTCATGAAGGAATGGCAAGGCAGATAGTTTCCATGGCAACATAGCTCAAGTCGAGACACGGCCGTCTGGATGTCAGTTTTGCTCTGCACTACCGGTATAGAAAATGAGGATCTTTACTTGAAATCCCGTTAGTTACTCACCTACTCACACAGCACTGTCAACCGAGTTTAGCATAACAAAGACTTGACACTATCTTCTACTATATATTTGTCAAATACCACTCACTCACTCATTCATTCATCACGAAATCTCAGAGACCACCGAACGGATAGGAATGAAATTTGGTATGCAGCTTCCCCAAGGACCGCAAATGCCCACTAAGAAAGGATTTTTGTATATTCAGGTTCTAAAGGGGTGTTAAGGGGGTAGACCTGCATTTCATTGACTAGCAATATCTCCCGATTGGTTTCATTGGGGGATGTGATACTCGGCACATAAACCCATCATTAAAAATAAGAAGACACGAGCCTCAGGGTTTTTCGATGTGGTGTATATTATGAGGTGAAAGGGGTGAAAAGTGGGGATTGAAATATTCCTAAATGAGCGTGTATCTCTTAAACGACAAAGGCGAGGAGTTTGAAACTCAGCGAAAAAAAATCAGCATAAAAAATAAGTAAATATGTGTTTGACCGTTTTTTTATAAATCCAATTTAAGGGGCCCATGGGGAAGGGTGAAATTCTGGTGGGGGGGACAGGAAAGAAAGTGTCCTAACTGATTGACTGACTGACTCACTCATCAAACTTAGGGGGGGAAACTGCTTTAAAGTAAGTAAATAGCTGTTCGACAGGTTTTTTTTCATAAATCAAATTTAAGGGGTTCATGGGGAGGGGTGAAATTCTGAAAAAAGAAAATTGAAAGAAAATGTCCTGACTCACTCACTCACTCACTCATCATCATCGCCCTGCCAAAATTATTGAAGTTAGAAACATGACCGTTTTGGGATATGTTCATTGTATGTCAAAACAGTCTACTAAGGGAGGATTTTCGGATATTCAGGTTCTAAAGGGGTCTTAAGGGGGTTAAACCTGCATTTCATTGAATAACAATATCTCTCGAATGGTTTCATTGGGGGATGTGATTCACGGCACATAAACTCATCATTAAAAAGTAAGAAGACACGTGTCTGATGGTTTTTCGATGTGGTGTATATTATGAGGTGAAAGGGGTGAAAAGTAGGGATTGAAAGATTCCTAACGGAGCGTGTATCTCTTAAACGACATAGGCGAGGAGTTTGAAACTCAGCGGAAAGAAATCAGCATACAAAATAAGTAAATATTTGTTTGACCGTTTTTCCATAAATCCAATTTAAGGAGCCCATGGGGAGGGGTGAAATTCAGGGGGAAAAAAACTGGAAAGAAAGTGTCCTAACCGATTGACTGACTGACTCACTCATCAAACTCAGGGGGAAAAACTGCTTTAAAGTAAGTAAATAGCTGTTCGACAGTTTTTTTTTTGGATAAATCAAATTGAAGGGGTTCATCGGGAGGGGTGAATTTCTGAAGAAAAACAAATGAAAGAAAATGTCCTGACTCATTCACTCACTCATCATCGCCCAGCCAAAAATTTTGAAGCTGGAAACGTGGCATTTTGGAGATATGTTCGTTGTATGTCAAAACCGTACACTAAGGGAGGATTTTTGGATATTCAGGCTCTAAAGGGGTCTTAAGGGGGTTAAACCTGCATTTCATTGAATAACAATATCTCAAGAGCGGTTTCATTTGTGGATGTGATACTCGGCATATAAACTAATCATTAAAAATAAGCAGACAGGTGTCTAAGGGTTTTTCGATATGGTGTATTATTATGAGGTGCAAGGGGTGAAAAATGGGGGTTGAAGGATTCCTAATGGAGCGTGAAGGCCTATCTCTTAAACGACATAGGTGAGACATTTTAAACTCAGAGAAAGAAAATCAGCTAAATAAATAAGTAAATCGGTGTTCGACCGTTTTTTTTTTTTCATAAATTAATTTAAGGGGCCAATGGGGTGGGGTGAAATTCTGGGGGGAAAAAGGAGAGAAATTGTTCTAACTGACTGACTGACTCACTCACTCATCATACTCAGGGGAAAAAGACAGCTTAAAAAATAAGTTAATAGGTGTTCAAGAGTTTTTTCATCAATCCAATTTAAGGGGCCCATGGGGAAGGGTGAAATTCTGGTAAAAATAATTGAAAGAAAATGTCCTGTCTGACTCACTCACTCATCACGCCCAGCGAAAACTATTAATGTTGGAAACATGAAATTTTGGGAATATGTTCGTTGTATGTCGAAAACGTCAACTAAGGAATGATTTTTGTTTATTCGGGATTTAAAGAGGTGTTAAGGGGGTAAAGGTGCATTTCATTGAATAACGATATCACATGATTTGTTTCTTTGGGGATGTGATATTCGGTATAGAAACTAATCATTAAAAATAATCAGACATATGTCTAAGGGTTTGTCGATGTGATGTATATTATGAGGTGAAAGGGGTGAAAATTGGGGGTTGAGGGATTCTTAACGGAGCGTGTATCTCTGAACGACATAGGCGAAAAAATTTAAATTCGGCGGGAAAAACAGCTTAAAATACAAGTAAATAGGTGTTCGACCGTTTCTTCATAAATCCAATTTCAGGAGCCCTTGGAGAGGGGAGAAATTCTGGGGGTAAAACAGGAAAGAAAGTGTCCTAAATGATTGACTCACTTAGTCACTCATCAAACTCAGGGGGAAAACAGCTTTAAATAAGTAAATAGGCGTTCGACCGTTTGTTTCATAAATCCAATTTAAGGGGTTCATGGGGAGGGGGTGAAATTATCAAAAATAAATGAAAAAATGTCCTGACTGACTCACTCACTCATCATCGCCCAGCCAAAATTATTAAAATTAGAAACATGAAATGTTGGGGATATGTTCATTGTATGTCGAAAACGTCCACTAAGGAAAGAGTTTTGGATATTCAGGTTCTAAAGAGGAGTTAAGGGGGTAAACGTGCATTTCATTGAATAACAATATCTGACGAGTGGTTTCATTTGGGGATGTGATACTTGGCATATATACTAATCATTAAAAATAAGCTGACACATGTCTAATGGTTTTTCCATGTAGTGTATGTTATGAGGTTAAAGGAATGAAAAGTGGGGGTTGAAAGATTCCTACCGGAGCGTGTATCTCTTAAAAGACATAGGCGAGGAGTTTGAAACTCGGAGGAAATCAACCAGCTTAAAAATAAATAAATAAATAAATAAAATAAATAGGTGTTCGACCGTTTTTTCATAAATGCAATTTAAGGGGCCTATGGGGAGGGGTGAAATTTTGGAAGAAAAACGTCCACTAAGGAATGATTTTTGGATGTTCACTCTCATCGACCAACCAAAACTATTAAAGTTAGAAGAATTAAATTTTGGGGATATGTTCGTTGTGTGTCGAAAACGTCTACTAAGGAGGGATTTTTGGATATTCAGGTTCTAAAGGGGTGTTAACGGGGTTAAAACTGCATTTCATTATATAACAATATGACACTCATTCGTTCATTCATTCATTCATTTATTTGCAATGGAGGGTGTGGCCCCCGGAGGCAAATTGGATATACATAACAAATAAATAATTACACATAACAATTCAATAACAATTATACAACAATTAAACTGGAGTATTTACACAAATAGTCAGTCTTTTCTTAAACACACCTATATGTTTGGGAAAAGGCTCTAAGACTGCGGCAGGTAGAGAGTTCCAGTTATCAATGGCACGGTTTACAAAAGAATATTTACCATAATTTGTTCGCTGTGGTCGGCCCTTAACTTTGAAAGGATGATCGCTCCTACCCATGTAAGTAAGGTAAGCAATGACGCCAGCGAAGCAAGGCTAAAAATGAGATGGTGTGTGTCTGTGTATTACTCAATCACGCAAGTACCACTGGTCCGATATACGTGAATTTTACATGGAAGTAGCTGATTTACCTGGTTAACATATAGGTTACTTTTGATTACAATACTTTGCACTATTTAAAGATGGCGACCATTTTAGTGACGTCACTACACCCTTTGGTTTCAAACTAATATTTCCATTTGAAATAAAAAGAGAACGCTAAGAAATAGCAAACTTTTGATGGCATATACGAGGTTTAAAATTACATTTTCTATCCGAAAGGTATCTCCAACGGTTAGCGACTAAAATCTAAATTTGTGCTATAAAACACGGTCAACGCCGAGCGGTGTAGTTGGACAAAATGTTTCATCCTTAATCTCCCTCTGCGCAGCACCTCGCCTATCCCCTACTTTAACTGTCACCTTCACATTTTAATTTATTTATGACGCGTAGCGAAGCACGGGTAGTTCAGCTAGTTACCTATAAAAGAAAGAAATCATAAATATTAATAAAAGACAAAAAAAGGAAAATATAAATAGTTTAATTACATTCCAGTCAATGGTTATAGCAGGGTATTTAAATCGATCATCTGTGAACTCCTAGCAAGTCTAATTTCATGTAGTTCTAACTGGGGGTTACTATATACCACTGTCACTGACACCTAGCGGTGAACATTGGAGCTTGATAGAGTGGTAGAAACCAGCGATCACCAGTTAAGTGAGCAAAGTGTGACGTCATAGCCAGTCTTAAAGCAAGTCTAAACTTGTAGAACATGTCATGTGATAGAAACCAGCGGTCACCAGTTAAGTGAGCTAAGTGTGACGTCATAGCCAGTCTTAAAGCAAGTCTAAACCTGTGGAACATGTCACGTGATAGAAACCAGCGGTCACCAGTTAAGTGAGCTAAGTGTGACGTCATAGCCAGTATTAAAGCAAGTCTAAACTTGTGGAACATGTCACGTGATAGAAACCAGCGGCCGCCTGTTAAGTGAGCTAAGTGTTACGTCATAGCCAGTCTTAAAGCAAGTCTAAACTTGTGGAACATGTCACGTGATAGAAACCAGCGGTCACCAGTTAAGTGAGCTAAGTGTGACGTCTTAACCAGTCTTAAAGCAAGTCTAAACTTGTAGAACATGTCACGTGATAGAAACCAGCGGTCACCAGTTAAGTGAGCTAAGTGTGACGTCATAGCCAGTCTTAAAGCAAGTCTAAACCTGTGGAACATGTCATGTGATAGAAACCAGCGGTCACCAGTTAAGTGAGCAAAGTGTGACGTCATAGCCAGTCTTAAAGCAAGTCTAAACTTGTAGAACATGTCATGTGATAGAAACCAGCGGTCACCAGTTAAGTGAGCTAAGTGTGACGTCATAGCCAGTCTTAAAGCAAGTCTAAACCTGTGGAACATGTCACGTGATAGAAACCAGCGGTCACCAGTTAAGTGAGCTAAGTGTGACGTCATAGCCAGTCTTAAAGCAAGTCTAAACTTGTGGAACATGTCACGTGATAGAAACCAGCGGCCGCCTGTTAAGTGAGCTAAGTGTGACGTCATAGCCAGTCTTAAAGCAAGTCTAAACTTGTGGAACATGTCACGTGATAGAAACCAGCGGTCACCAGTTAAGTGAGCTAAGTGTGACGTCTTAACCAGTCTTAAAGCAAGTCTAAACTTGTAGAACATGTCACGTGATAGAAACAAGCGGTCACCAGTTAAGTGAGCTAAGTGTGACGTCATAGCCAGTCTTAAAGCAAGTCTAAACCTGTGGAACATGTCACGTGATAGAAACCAGCGGTCACCAGTTAAGTGAGCTAAGTGTGACGTCATAGCCAGTCTTAAAGCAAGTCTAAACTTGTAGAACATGTCATGTGATAGAAACCAGCGACCGCCTGTTAAGTGAGCTAAGTGTGACGTCATAGCCAGTCTTAAACTTGCAGAACATGTCACGTGATAGAAACCAGCGGTCACCAGTTAAGTGAGCTAAGTGTGTCGTCTTAACCAGTCTTAAAGCAAGTCTAAACTTGTAGAACATGTCACATGATAGAAACCAGCGGTCACCAGTTAAGTGAGCTAAGTGTGACGTCATAGCCAGTCTTAAAGCAAGTCTAAACTTGTGGAACATGTCACGTGATAGAAACCAGCGGCCGCCTGTTAAGTTAGCTAAGTGTGACGTCATAGCCAGTCTTAAAGGAAGTCTAAACTTGTAGAACATGTCACGTGATAGAAACCAGCGGCCGCCTGTTATGTGAGCTAAGTGTGACGTCATAGCCAGTCTTAAAGCAAGTCTAAACCTGTGGAACATGTCACGTGATAGAAACCAGCGGTCACCAGTTAAGTGAGCTAAGTGTGACGTCATAGCCAGTCTTAAAGCAAGTCTAAACTTGTAGAACATGTCATGTGATAGAAACCAGCGACCGCCTGTTAAGTGAGCTAAGTGTGACGTCATAGCCAGTCTTAAACTTGTGGAACATGTCATGTGATAGAAACCAGCGGTCACCAGTTAAGTGAGCTAAGTGTGACGTCATAGCCAGTCATAAAGCAAGTCTAAACTTGTGGAACATGTCACATGATAGAAACCAGCGACTGCCTGTTAAGTGAGCTAATCGTGACGTCTTAACAAGTCTCAAAGCAAGTCTAAACTTGTAGAACATGTCACGAGATAGAAACCAGCGACCGCCTGTTAAGTGAGCTAAGTGTGACGTCATAGCCAGTCTTAAAGCAAGTCTAAACTTGTGGAACATGTCACGTGATAGAAACCAGCGGTCACCAGTTAAGTGAGCTAAGTGTGACGTCATAGCCAGTCTTAAAGCAAGTCTAAACTTGTAGAACATGTCATGTGATAGAAACCAGCGGTCACCAGTTAAGTGAGCTAAGTGTGACGTCATAGCCAGTCTTAAAGCAAGTCTAAACTTGTAGAACATGTCATGTGATAGAAACCAGCGGTCACCAGTTAAGTGAGCTAAGTGTGACGTCATAGCCAGTCTTAAAGCAAGTCTAAACTTGTGGAACATGTCATGTGATAGAAACCAGCGGTCATCAGTTAAGTGAGCTAAGTGTGACGTCATAGCCAGCCTTAAAGCAAGTCTAAACTTGTGGAACATGTCACGTGATAGAAACCAGCGGTCACCAGTTAAGTGAGCTAAGAGTGACGTCATAGCCAGTCTTAAAGCAAGTCTAAACTTGTGGAACATGTCACGTGATAGAAACCAGCGGTCACCTGTTAAGTGAGCAAAGTGTGACGTCATAGCCAGTCTTAAAGCAAGTCTAAACTTGTAGAACATGTCACGTGATAGGAACCAGAGGCCGCCTGTTATGTGAGCTAAGTGTGACGTCATAGCCAGTCTTAAAGCAAGTCTAAACTTGTGGAACATGTCATGTGATAGAAACCAGCGGTCACCAGTTAAGTGAGCTAAGTGTGACGTCATAGCTAGTCATAAAGCAAGTCTAAACTTGTGGAACATGTCACATGATAGAAACCAGCGACGGCCTGTTAAGTGAGCTAATCGTGACGTCTTAACCAGTCTCAAAGCAAGTCTAAACTTGTAGAACATGTCACGAGATAGAAACCAGCGACCGCCTGTTAAGTGAGCTAAGTGTGACGTCATAGCCAGTCTTAAAGCAAGTCTAAACTTGTGGAACATGTCACGTGATAGAAACCAGCGGTCACCAGTTAAGTGAGTTAAGTGTGACGTCATAGCCAGTCTTAAAGCAAGTCTAAACTTGTAGAACATGTCATGTGATAGAAACCAGCGGTCACCAGTTAATTGAGATAAGTGTGACGTCATAGCCAGTCTTAAAGCAAGTCTAAACTTGTGGAACATGTCATGTGATAGAAACCAGCGGTCACCAGTTAAGTGAGCTAAGTGTGACGTCATAGCCAGCCTTAAAGCAAGTCTAAACTTGTGGAACATGTCACGTGATAGAAACCAGCGGTCACCAGTTAAGTGAGCTAAGTGTGACGTCATAGCCAGTCTTAAAGCAAGTCTAAACTTGTGGAGCATGTCACGTGATAGAAACCAGCGACCGCCTGTTAAGTGTGCTAAGTGTGACGTCATAGCCAGTCTTAAAGCAAGTCTAAACTTGTGGAACATGTCACGTGATAGAAACCAGCGGTCACCAGTTAATTGAGTTAAGTGTGACGTCATAGCCAGTCTTAAAGCAAGTCTAAACTTGTAGAACATGTCACGTGATAGAAACCAGCGGTCACCAGTTAAGTGAGCTAGGTGTGACGTCCTAGCCAGTCTTAAAGCAAGTCTAAACTTGTGGAACATGTCACGTGATAGAAACCAGCGGTCACCTGTTAAGTGAGCTAAGTGTGACGTCATAGCCAGTCTTAAAGCAAGTCTAAACTTGTAGAACATGTCACGTGATAGAAACTAGCGGTCACCATTTAAGTGAGCTAGGTGTGACGTCATAGCCAGTCTTAAAGCAAGTCTAAACTTGTGGAACATGTCACGTGATAGAAACCAGCGACCGCCTGTTAAGTGTGCTAAGTGTGACGTCATAGCCAGTCTTAAAGCAAGTCTAAACTTGTAGAACATGTCATGTGATAGAAACCAGCGGTCACCAGTTAAGTGAGCTAAGTGTGACGTCATAGCCAGTCTTAAAGCAAGTCTAAACTTGTAGAACATGTCATGTGATAGAAACCAGCGGTCACCAGTAAGTGAGCTAAGTATGACGTCATAGCCAGTCTTAAAGCAAGTCTAACCTTGTGGAACATGTCACGTGATAGAAACCAGCGACCGCCTGTTAAGTGAGCTAAGTGTGACGTCATAGCCAGTCTTAAAGCAAGTCTAAACTTGTAGAACATGTCACATGATAGAAACCAGCGACCGCCTGTTAAGTGAGCTAAGTGTGACGTCATAGCCAGTCTTAAAGCAAGTCTAAACTTGTAGAACATGTCATGTGAGTAGTGTGTTTGTAGCGGTTCAAGGCCCGCCTCCAGCTCCCCACCTCACAAAATGGCGGCGGTGCGATATCTCTCGAACGCATGGTCGGATTTTGACGAATGAGGTGTCATTGAACTCGGGCTGACACCCCCTTTCCAATGGACAACATATTTCCACCCCAAAAATAAAACCTACCCCTACTAGGGGGTGAAATAGAATTTTTTAGAGAATCTCTCTTTCCAATTGCAACATGTGAGAGTTTGAATGCCGATATGGAATGTAACGTTGTTCTGCAAACCAATAATCAAAGAGGGGCATGTTAGGCCTTGAGGTGAGATTCCCTGTTATTGTTGACGAGCCCCCTGCTGTCGGGCCCCTGTTGATGGGTTATTGTTGACAGGTCCTTGTGTACGTGTCCTTGTGGACAAGTCCTTGTGGACAGGTCATTGTTGACAGGTCATTGTGGACGAGTCTGTGTGGACGAGTCCTTGTGGACAGGTCCCTGTTGACGAGTCCTTGTCCCTTTGGACTGATCCCTTTGGACGGGTCCCTTTGGCCTGGTTCCTACGGACTAGTCCATGAATTTATTTAAATTATGTCAAAGGGCCTAACTACATTTGTGTGTGTTGAATTGACGTTGTTCACCACTACTATACTGGAATAACGATATGAAAGGAAAGTGACGAAATACATGTGAACACGTGTGAAATGACCTTATTACCGTCCTCCTTGTGCAACAAGTCACATCCTGTTTTGCTTCATACGTGAGAAAATGTGAGTTCGAACCCGTGGTCGGATTTTGACGAATGAGGTGTCATTGAACTCGGGCTGATACCCCCTTTCCAATGAACAACATATTTCAACCCCAAAATAAAACCTACCCCTACTAGGGGGTGAAATTGTATTTTTTTAGAGAATCTCTCTTTCCAATTGCAACATGTGAGAGTTTGAATGCCGATATGGAATAAAACGTTGTTCCACACAAGAGACATGTGCTTGGTGGATAGCCACTATGAATTAACATGCTTGTTTTCGTTTTTTGTTTTTAACGCATGCCCACTCATAGCTTTTGTAAGAGGGCAGGCTTTTTAAAAGATGGCGGCTGTAGTGTAACCTAACCTAACCCAACCCACGAATGGTGATCAAAAAGTATTTTAAGTGACGCTTGTCGATTGGCAAACCAATAATCAAAGAGGGATATGTCAGGCCTTGAGGTGATAGCCCCTTTTGATTGATCCCTGTTGATTGATCTCTGTTGATTTGTCCCTTTGGACTGGTCTCTGTTGACTAGCCCCTTTTGGACGGGCACTTTTTGACAGGGGGTCATTTTTGATGGATCCTTTTTGACAGGTGCTTTTCGACGGGTCCCTGTTGACGAGTCATTGCTGACGGGTCCTTGTTGATGAGTCCCTGTGGACGGGTCATTGTTGACGGGTCCCTATTGACAGGTCATTGTTGACAGGTCATTGATGACAGGTCATTGTTGACGGGTCATTGTTGATGGGTCCTTGCTGACAAGTCCCTGTTGATGGGTCCCTGTGGAAGGGTCCCTTTAGACCGGCCCCTTTGGACTGGTCCCTATGGACCGGCCAATGAAATGTGTCCAAATTATGTCAAAGGGCCTAACTACATTTGTGTGTAAAGCAGTGTGTTGAACTGAGGTTGTTCACCAGTCCTTACTACTACAATTGGATAACGATATGAAAGGAATTGATTAACTAGACATGAGTTAACTACCAACGAAACACTTTGGCGACTCTGCTTGTTATTGACCAATGAGTAGGGTTTTAGAAAAACTGTTTGCTATTTAGGGTTATATACAAAAAATACTTAGACCTTTTGAGTGACTATGTTTGCTAAACAAGACATTATACCAGACACGATTAGGATTCTTATGTAGCTCAGACAAGGAAAGAATTTCTACAGAATCTGTTGACATTGAATATAGATTTAGGTATTAGGAAGTCATTTTGAAGGCCTTTGTCTGGAGCGTGGCACTCTATGAAAGTAAAACTTAGACAATTGGTGTAGCAGAAAAGTGGAGAATTGAAGTGTTTGAAATGTGGTGTTACAGGAGAATGATGAAGATTAGATGGGTAAATAGGGTTACTAACAAAGAGGTATTAAGACGAGTGGGGGAGAAGAGATGTATCTGGCGACTGTTAATGAAGTAAAGAGATAGGTTGGTAGAACACGTACTAAGACACCCAAGAATAGCAAACTTAGTTAAGGAAGAAAGGTTCGAGGACGAGAACTGTAGGGGTAGACCAAGTTTAGAATATGTTAAACAGATAGCCTTGAATGTAGGGTGTGATAGCTATATAGAGATGAAACGATTAGCTCGGGACAGATAGGCGCTGAGATCTGCATCAAACCAGTCAAAGGACTAAAGACTCAAACAACAACATGTAAGTTCACTAAAATAATGTTGTGTAACGGTATATGTTAGTCAACGAACAGTAATGCATTACTAAAACCCATGACACGATACCTAAGAGCTTTTCTAAAATGATTTTAAAATGCCTTTAACCCTATATTGAACACCCAGTTCACAAGACTCATAACTGCAATGTTATGGTAAAACAAAACAAAATCTATATTCCAAAACAAGCAAGTGGTTTAGTCAATGTATACTGGAAAAGTTTTCTAAACACTCAAGTCCTCAAGACTAATTAAATTAGTAACTGTCAGGTTGACCGAGTGGTTAAGGTGTTTGACTTAAGATCAAATTTTCTGTATAAGGAAGCAAGGGTTCGAATCCCTTACCTGACATAACTAATGCCTTGACATGGCTCGGCCACACTGCATTATTATGACACTCGGTACACAAACCATAGATATAGTGTATTGTTTAAGGCCACTCTCTTTCTGAACATAGTCAGAGACTGTTGATGGTTAACAATTGTATTAATAGTGGGACATGGGGATAGTAATTAAGAAAAACAGACAATACCCATACATTATTTTTATTAAATTCATTTTATAATAGTTACACACTGAATTCAACTCTATCTCTTTACCATTGTTCTATATAGATTTTTAAACACAACGCTTGTTGTAGATCCTTTTACAACTTTCTCCAGGTACTCTTGCTCTTAAAAACTGGGGAAGCCGCAATGGTTTTATAAACATAAAACCCTCATCCTCTTCTTTTTCATAATTATCATCATCATCATCATCATCATTATGAATATTATCATCAAAATTATTATAGTCATTGTCACCATCATTATCATCATCATCATCATTCTCAACATCACTAGAACTATCCAATTCCTCTTGTTTGATTTCCACAGGGACCTCTTGTAGAGTCTGCGTTGCTTTTGATAGTGTTAAGGGTTTTTTGAACGATGGTATTTGTCCTAACATGTCTTTTTGAGGTGATGATGAATGCTTTTTAACAAACAATGCACTATCTTGAGCAGCAATATATTTTTCTTGGACTTGCTTTTTTACCTGGGTTAGAGTATTTTGCGTATTTAAATGTGTATTAATTTGAGATTCACAATGATGTTCTTTTGAAGTAAGTACGTTGGAGTATTTTGTTTTAATCATTCCTCGACACTTTTTGGATCGTTGATTTGAACATCGCCAAATAACAGTTCCATCTTTATTGGTTGTTTTTACAATATATGTATATCCTTTATAGAAGACACATTGCTTGCCATGACTGGTTGTTGAGACTTCCATATCAACTAATACATATGAATTAAATTTTAGTAAAGTCACATGAACAATCTTTAGATTACAAGTGATTTACACACACACACACACACTTTCCTAAATGTCAAGATTTATGGATGTTGTTTTCCGCCAACAGCTGCTTACTGCGTATGACAAGGCTGGAGACTGGTAGGTGAGACGGTCTTTCACGATGTGAACACTGTAACAGGCAGTAGTCAACTGACAATATTCTTATACAGTAGTCAAGGTTAACAGGTACTTACTGCGTATGACAAGACCGTACACTCGTAGGTTAGACCGTATTTTTTGTTTTTTGCTAAGGATCCCATATATACCCTAGACATGTTAGTTCTGAACACTTAGTGGTTAATTGTATATATTGAATTTAAATACACAGCTCATACAAGCACGTTTTGCGGATGGGAGGGGTGAGAGGCTGGCAAAAAAGGAAATGTTTTAGTTTAATGAAACGTCATGTCCTAGTAGGCGTGATTTATAGTAGACGCAATTGATAGTAGACGTAATTGATACTAGGTGTAATCGATACTAGACGTGATTAATAGTAGACGCAATTGATACTAGGCGTGATTGATAGTAGGCGTGATTTGTAGTAAGCGCGATTTATAGTAGACGCAAATGATAGTAGGCGCGATTGATAGTAGGCGTGATTGATAGTAGACGCGATTGATAGTAGGCGCAATTTGACATGGGCGCGACTCAGATCATATTAGCCTACTTTCGATTTTTTCAAAAAATGAAAGTAGACTTATGAGATCAACACAGGGCGAAAAAAGTGTGTCTGTCTGTGTATGTGTATGTGTGTGTGTGAGTCTGTGTGTGTGTATGTATGTGTGTGTGTGAGTCTGTGTGTGTGTGTGTGTGTGTCTGTCTGTTTGTGTGAGTGTGTGTACTCTGAATGTCTGTCCCCCCCTATCAATTCGAACACGGTGAATGCGAATTGAACGAAATTTGGTACAAAGGTAGCACTAGCAAAGGACACCTCAGTGTCATGTTTTATATCGCCGCCATCTTTACTAAAACTGAATGGCGGCCACTCAAACGTTCAAAACGTAAAATCAAATAACGACTAACCAAATCATCCGATCTCTACCAAATTTGGTAACAACATACCTTCGTATAGGATGCGTCTTGTGACCAAACTACAAGGTCGTCCGCCATACCATTTCAGGATGGCGGCCGTGCGAATTATGCAAACTTTATAATCCATATCATGGGACCCACCAGTTCCGATTATCGAGCCGAGAATCGTTTTAACTGTTCTAAAGGAAGAGGCACGTTCGAAATTAAAAGTTTATTTTGTAATACTATAGTGCAGACGTGATTTTAAAAAGCTGAACTGAATCAGTAATAAGACAAGATGGCAGCTGATATCTTGTGCCTGACTTATATTTCACTAATTTGAGTATTGCATGCAATATAGCGTACTCATTCATTCATTTCCGTGTCCGATCATTTCCAGAATGTAGCAACTCCGATGGCCTTGTTGTTTGCCTCGATCAGGTCCTGGGTAGTGCAGGGTTGTTCTAGTAGTGGACAAATGAGCAGGTGGGCTGGGTCTTGTGTTGCTCCACACTCGCAGGACGTGTCTCCATCAGCTGGAAGGATACCCCATTTCTGCATGTTGGTCTTGCAACGAGGGACGCCCACCCTGAGACGATTAAGTGATTTCCAAACAGGGTAAGGCAGGTCATTTCCTGGGGCTAGCTCTTCCTTAACAGGGATATCCGGCGGCAGCTTGCTCTTCCACCTGGAGATGCGGTTAGATTCCGATGTTCCCTCCAGTGGTTGAGTCCTGGCGATGAAACTCTTTCTTGATTTCAGTCGACGGACAACAGCCTGATGATTATGCAGTGGATGATGGGGATCATTAATCTGCTTCGCCCTCTCTGCATCAGCAGCAACAGCCCTTCTGATAGTTGGGGGAGCTATCCCAACAATCGGGTAAAGTTTGTCGACTGGAGTAGGCTTCATACATCCCGACAAGATTCGTATGGTCTCGTTGATGGCAATGTCAATCTGCTTGGTGTGACTGGATGCACTCCACACAGGTGAAGCGTACTCTGCAGCAGACATGCACAAAGCAAGAGCAGAAGTTCTTAGGACGTGAGGACTTGCCCCCCAGGTGGTGGCTGTGAGCTTCCTCAAAATATTGTTCCGTGAACTAACTTTCAGCCTGGTCTTATGGCAATGTTTCTTGAAGGACAGTGTTCGGTCAAGAGTAACACCTAGATACACGGGTGTTGGACAATGTTGGAGTTGTTTGCCTTGCCATGTAACATCCAGTTCCCGCCGAGCTTCTCTATTCCTTAAGTGAAATGCACATACTTGAGTCTTGTTGGGATTTGGCTTAAGATGATTGGCTTCATAGTAAGATCCAAGGGTATCTAGTGCAGAAGTCAACTTTCCCTCCACCTCTTCAAATGTTTTTCCTTGGGCAGCCACTGCAGTATCATCAGCATAGATGAAGAGCCTAGAATGTTCTGGTATGGGCTGATCGTTAGTGTAAATATTAAATAGCACAGGAGCGAGTACACTGCCTTGAGGTAAGCCGTTCTTTTGTATGCGCCATCTGCTCTTTTTACCATGGAGAAAGACTTGGAACCTTCTATTCTGCAGGAGAGTGCCAATAAGGGATGTTAGTTGGTAGTCGTTGGAGGTCTGGTACACTTTCCTCAGCAACTTTCTGTGGTTGATAGTGTCGTAAGCAGCTGTTAGATCGACAAAGGCAACTCCAGTTATCTCACCTTGTTCATACCCATCCTCGATGTGTTGAGTGAGGTTCAGTATCTGACTGCAACATGACTTTCCAGATCGAAACCCAGCTTGTTGGGGAATGAACTTATCTTCAAGGATGCCGCTAATTCGGTTGAGGATAAGGCGCTCGAAGATCTTGAAACAGTGACATAATAAGGATATTGGGCGAAAGTTTTTAGGATCGTTTGGCTCCTTACCAGGCTTAAGCAGTGCAACCACTCGGGCTTTCCTCCAGAGCCTGGGGATATAAAGCTTAGATACACACTCATTAATCATCGTAAGCAGCCATTGTAGGGTGGTCTGGCCGAACTTTTTGATCTGTTCTACTCTGATGTCATCGATGCCAGCAGCTTTATTCAATTTCAACGTGGAGATGGCAGATTCTAGTTCATTCAAGGTGAAAGGTTCTCGTAGGTTATGGTTCTCATGTCCTGAGGTTCGTTCCAGTTGCTCCCGTGAGCTCCGACCTTTAGTCTTCCCGTTCATGAGTAATTGGGTTGCAATCTGGTCTGCTGTTATTGTGGTGAAGTTTCTAGATGTCGTTGGGTCACCGCTGAGGTTTTTCAGGAGATTCCAGGCCCGCCTACTATTTAACTTCATGTCGAGATTCTCTACCAGTGAGGTCCACTTAGCTTTACAATGTGCTGAGATAGTTTGCAACAATTCCTCGCCAACATGGATAGTATCATCAGAAAATGGGTCTGCCTCAAAGAGATCTTTGTAGTGGTTCATCAGCTGTTTGCTGTTATCAGTCAGTCCTGGTATGTAGCTTGTTCTACAACCTCTTGGGATAGTCCTTCTAGAAACTGTATGGACGCATTTGACAAATGCCTCATACATCTCAGGTTGCGGCGGGATTTTGGCAACTTCTGTATCAAGTTCTTTGGCAAATCTTTCCCAGTCGGCCTTCTGAAAATTAAACCTTCGCTTGAAAGGCACCTCCTCTGGCACAACCATGGCATTCACTGTGCAAATTATGGGCCTATGTTGGGTAGATGGAATGGGCTTACCCATCATCTTCAAACAACTCCCAGCAACTTTGGATGACACGAAGATATTATCGGGGTTGTAGCCTCTCCTCCATCGGCCACTGTTGAAGGATGCTGGCAGCTTTGGATCATGAATTAGCTGAAGATCATGATTCTCTGCCCAGGTTTCCAGTTTTTCGCCATTTATATCTGAATCTGGGTATCCCCAAGATGTGCTTCGGCAGTTGTAATCGCCAATGATGAAGTTTACGTCCTGGTAGTTGAAGTTGGCAGGTTCCTCAAACGTGAAGTCGACATTGGGGGGCTTGTATATAGAAGTAGCGCAAAAGTGTGGTGTAGATATTGAAAGAATCTCGATGTCATCCTTTCCAGTCAGCGAGGCTGATGTGATATTTAGGTTTGGTTTGGTAAAAATGGCACTGCCGTATTTATCGTGGGGCCTTTCCAGAACAAGCTCCATGCCTGCGATTTTGGGCCGATGGCTGTTGTAGCCCCGGTGAGTCTCTTGCATTAGGAGTATGTCACATTTACATTCGTTGCACAAATCAGCCAATAAGGTCTCTTTGGCACGCGAGAATCCCTCGATATTAATCGAGACTATAACAAGTGGTCTTAAAAAAGACCCTTTAGGGAGATTACTACTTCTGTGTTGACCGGTAGTGGAAGAATCTGCCGCTGCTATGCAACGTTGCCCAGGATGCGCCCGATTGTAGTGGTTTTCCATAGTGTAAATTATACAATCTTCGGGGAGGCTTCTTCCTTGCACCCCATATATAACGTACTGATAAAAAATAAATAAACTTTGTATGAAATGCTTTATATATAAATAATATACTCCAGTGATGAAATCGTTTAGTATAAATCATTATTTGCTAACAAGTTCTATGTAAGGCATTTTAAATAGAACGATATTCGTTGACACAATTAGCTCAGTGGTAGAGCGTTAGCCTATCGCTCAAATGCCTATGGTTCAAACCCGATCAGAGCTAGGTTTTTTGTTTGAAATGTTATATGTTTATTGTTTTGTAATGACTCAGATGTTTTAAAATTAAGCGTTATATTGTGCACATTATGGTGTAAAATATATATTTAATTAAAACATAATTCGCCAGCAGATTTACTCGAGACATCTAGCTGCCAAAAAGGTAACTTCCAGATTTTATTGAAAAGTTTCTTCTTCTGGCCGCTAGAATGCACTCGCTCTGTTAGGATTATATTGTTCGATATTTCACCACTAGATGTCACAACTAGTCTACGTGGGGATCCATTGATTACTATACCATTATCATTCTATGCGCATCGAATTTGAAGAATGACAAGATGATACTACGATACATTTTAACTTTTTATTTTAAAGGGTTTGTAACAGCCTATTTTGCGTTAATTGAAAATGTTATTAAGCGTTATATTGTGCACATTATGGTGTAAAATATATATTTAATTAAAACATAATTCGCCAGCAGATTTACTCGAGATATCTAGCTGCCAAAAAGGTAACTTCCAGATTTTATTGAAAAGTTTCTTCTTCAGGCCGCTAGAATGCACTCGCTCTGTTAGGATTATATTATCGAAAATATCCACATAGTTTGTATACACACGTCTCTGTAGGGTCATGGAAAGATTTGTTAATTCAATTAGGGTTGTGAAAGCAATGCACAACCAGACGTGTAAAGACATGCCTCAACTCAAAGTTGGATGTTGCCCACGGCAATTCGTAATAATAATGTTATTGGTTTTACATCCCTTTTAACTACTGCTGCTTTTAGAGACACCGGGGTGCCGGAATTTTGGCCCGAAGGGGATCTTTAACGTGCCAGTAAATGTACTGACACGGCTCCCTCGCATTTGTGCACCCTCAAATGCCAGCTGACTGCGCCAGGATACGAACCTGCAACCTAGGGCCCAGCAAGCGAGAACGTTACCGCTGAGCCACGCCGCCAATCCGGTCGATTATGTCTCCAGATCCATAACATTCTTGATATACTTCTTATCTTTCTTTCTTTCTTTCTTTCTTTCTTCAATGATGGTAGCAGTTTTTATCTAGGTTGTGGCGTTTGGTAGAGGTAAATCGTTTCTAAGGTCTTCAACAAAGAATAGTTCTATTATACTCTTTGATAATAACAACGAGTTATAACTATACTCATACATTTAGGAGAAAGTAGGCTATATGTTCTTTACTGAACATCTTGTTTTGATATCATAAAGTTACAGTGTCAATGTTTATACAAAGGACAAGGTAGAGGGTATTTTAAGACATAACCTCAGCTCACTTAACATAACCTAACTTTACCTAACCTAACTTTGTCACGTGACATGTTCCACAAGTTTAGACTTGCTTTAAGACTGATTATGACGTCATAGATTGATGGGAGGGGTGAGAGACTGACAAAAAAGGAAATGTTCTGGTTTAATGAAACGTCATGTCCTAGTAGGCGCGATTTATAGTAGACGCAATTGATAGTAGGCGCGATTAATAGTAGACGCAATTGATAGTAGACGTGATTGATAGTAGGCGTGATTTGACATGAGCGCGATTTATAGTAGACGCGAAAGATAGTAGACGCGATTGATAGTAGGCGTAATTAGACATGGGCGAGATTTATAGTAGACGCAATTGATAGTAGGCGCGATTGATAGTAGGTGTAATTGGTAGTAGGCGCGATTTGACATGAGCGCGATTTATAGTAGACGCAAATGATAGTAGGCGTGATTGATAGTAGACGCAATTGATACTAGGCGTGATTGATAGTAGGCGTGATTTGTAGTAAGCGCATTTCATAGTAGGCTCAATTGATAGTAGATGCAATTGATAGTAGACGTGATTGATAGCAGGCGCGATTGATAGTAGACGTGATTGATATGGACGCGACTTAGATCATTTTTGATATTACAATGTTACAGTGTCAATGTTTATACAAAGTACAAGGCAGAGAGGGGGTATTTTAAGACTTAACCTCAGCTCACCTAACATAACCTAACTTTACCTAACCTAACTTTGTCACGTGACATGTTCTACAAGTTTAGACTTGCTTTAAGGCTGACTATGACTATGACGTCATAGATTGATGAGAGGGGTGGGAGGCTGACAAAAAAGAAAATGTTTTGGTTTAATGAAAAGTCGTGTCCTAGCAGGCGCGATTGCTAGTAGACGCAATTGATAGTAGACGCGATTAATGGTAGGCGCAATTGATAGTAGGTGTGATCAGGTACTTACTGCATATCAAAAGGCTGTACACTCGTGTGTTAGACACTCTATCTTGTTAAGGACCCCTATATATTCCCTATACAAGGCTATACATGTTAGTTCTAAACACTTAGTTGTTATTTGTATTTTAAATTTATATACACAGGTTATACAAGCACGTTTTTTCACACAGTAAAACTTTGTCAAATAGCCACATGCGACACGCAAAGTATGTTTCCGCTATCTAGTGGTGACTATGGAAACTACCTGAACATATCCTAATCTAATCCTAGCTAACTTCACCTGACGTGACCATACCGGTTTGTAAGCAACAACAACAACACACTAAGATTCCATGAATTCCAGAGTACTTTTAGATTAATTATCGACTCTCAACTCTTATAACTATGTCTATCCCACTTTGTCAAAAACACGAAATAATTTTTTTAAATTTTTGCTTGATGTCAATACTAAAGTGATAATGGGTTTTCCGATCCTATCACTATAAATTCATTACCCCCACTCTTATCTCGGTCTCGACAACAACCATGCCTATTTTTATTATGTCAGTTGATGTAATGTTCGAGTGCAAAGTGGGTGTAAAAGTGAGTGCAAAGTGAGTGCAAAAGTGAGTGCAAAGTAAGTGTAAAAGTAGTTGTAAAAGTGAGTGCAAAGTGAGTGCAAAAGTGAGTGCAAAAGTGGGGTGTAAAAGTGGTACCCTATTTGTAATGGCTTATTTGACAAGTTATTTTGTGGTACCCTATTCGTAATGGCTTATTTCACAAGTTGTTTTTGTCAATGTATTTAGAGGATATTTTTCTTGTTCATGGAAAGTATCTCAGCCCTTTTTATGATAGCATAATGCTTACCGTCATGTTTGTAAGCAACAACAACACACTAAAATTCCAAGAATCCAAACTACTCTAAGGTTAATGATGGTCTCTCAACTCCATTCCACGCCTAGTCAAAAACATTATACATTTCAAATTTTTCAAAAAAGGTAAATTGAGAAAGTAGGCTATATATTTAAACTAAAAAATCATATGCTAACTCCAACACCTACGTCTATCCCATTCTCAGTCAAAAAATATATATATATTCTTTAAATTTTTCCAAAAAATATTTGGAAAGTAGGCTATAATTTGAAAACTAATCATCCTAAAAAGTCATATATAGACTCAAACCAATGGCTTTTATGTCCTTAATCGTTAGAACAAAACATGGAATTTGACATTTTTCCAAATATTGATCATTTTTAATAAGGGCTATATTTTGTAAACTATGAATTACACAAAAAATGTGTTTGACATAAAAATGACAGGTATTTACCCCCTCTACCCACAAACCAAGTCCCAGGTCTCTGAGACAAAATCCAAAAAGGTTCAATTTTGAAAGTAGACGATATTTTGAAAACTAATCATTCTAAAAAGTCATATATAGGCTCAAACAAATGTCCTTTAAGTTCCTTAACGTTAGAACAAAACTTAACATTTTTTTCATTTTTTCAAAAAAAAAGTCCAATTTTCAAAATTGCCTATATTTTGGAAACTAAGAATTAGTTCCAAAATGGCGGTCGTAGCTTAACTCAACCTAACCTAACCCTACGAGGTGTGATCAAAAATTTCCAAAATGGCTGTCGTAGCTTAACTTAACCTTTGATTGATCCCTGTTGATTGACCCCTTTTGATTGATCTCTGTTGATGTATCCCTTTGGACTGGTCCCTGTTGACTAGCCCCTTTGGACGGGTCTTTTTTAAACGGGGAGTCATTTTTTTACGGGTCCCGGAGGACGGGTCCTTGTTGACGGGTCCCTGTGGGCGGGCCCCTTTGATATAATTTCGATAAAATGCACGGGCCAGTCCATAAGGATCAGTCCAAAGGAACCGCCCACAGGGACCCGTCAACAAGGACCCGTCCTCCGGGACCCGTAAAAAAATGACTCCCCCTTTAAAAAAGACCCGTCCAAAGGGGCTAGTCAACAGGGACCAGTCCAAAGGGATACATCAACAGAGATCAATCAAAAGGGGTCAATCAACAGGGATCAATCAAAGGTTAAGTTAAGCTACGGCAGCCATTTTGGAACTTTTTGATCACACCACGTAGGGTTAGGTTAGGTTGAGTTAAGCTACGACCGCCATTTTGGAACTAATTCTTAGTTTCCAAAATATAGGCAATTTTGAAAATTGGACTTTTTTTTTGAAAAAATGAAAAAAATGTTAAGTTTTGCTCTAACGTTAAGGGACTTAAAGGACATTTGTTTGAGTCTATATATGACTTTTTAGAATGATTAGTTTTCAAAATATCGTCTACTTTCAAAATTGAACCTTTTTGGATTTTGTCTCAGAGACCTGGGACTTAGTTTGTGGGTAGAGGGGGTAAATACCTGTCATTTTTATGTCAAACACCTTTTTGTGTAATTCATAGTTTACAAAATATAGCCCATTTTTTAAAATGATCAATATTTGGAAAAATTTCCAATTCCATGTTTTGTTCTAACGATTAAGGACATAAAAGCCATTGGTTTGAGTCTATATATGACTTTTTAGGATGATTAGTTTTCAAATTATAGCCTACTTTCCAAATATTTTTTGGAAAAATTTAAAGAATATATATTTTTTTTGACTGAGAATGGGATAGACGTAGGTGTTGGAGTTAGCATATGATTTTTTAGTTTAAATATATAGCCTACTTTCTCAATTTACCTTTTTTGAAAAATTTGAAATGTATAATGTTTTTGACTAGGCGTGGAATGGAGTTGAGAGACCATCATTAACCTTAGAGTAGTTTGGATTCTTGGAATTTTAGTGTGTTGTTGTTGCTTACAAACATGACGGTAAGCATTATGCTATCATAAAAAGGGCTGAGATACTTTCCATGAACAAGAAAAATATCCTCTAAATACATTGACAAAAACAACTTGTGAAATAAGCCATTACGAATAGGGTACCACAAAATAACTTGTCAAATAAGCCATTACAAATAGGGTACCACTTTTACACCCCACTTTTGCACTCACTTTTGCACTCACTTTGCACTCACTTTTACAACTACTTTTACACTTACTTTGCACTCACTTTTGCACTCACTTTGCACTCACTTTTACACCCACTTTGCACTCGAACATTACATCAACTGACATAATAAAAATAGGCATGGTTGTTGTCGAGACCGAGATAAGAGTGGGGGTAATGAATTTATAGTGATAGGATCGGAAAACCCATTATCACTTTAGTATTGACATCAAGCAAAAATTTAAAAAAAAAATATCGTGTTTTTGACAGAGTGGGATAGACATAGTTATAAGAGTTGAGAGTCGATAATTAATCTAAAAGTACTCTGGAATTCATGGAATCTTAGTGTGTTGTTGTTGTTGCTTACAAACCGGTATGGTCACGTCAGGTGAAGTTAGCTAGGATTAGATTAGGATATGTTCAGGTAGTTTCCATAGTCACCGCTAGATAGCGGAAACATACTTTGCGTGTCGCATGTGGCTATTTGACAAAGTTTTACTGTGTGAAAAAACGTGCTTGTATAACCTGTGTATATAAATTTAAAATACAAATAACAACTAAGTGTTTAAAACTAACATGTATAGCCTTGTATAGGGAATATATAGGGGTCCTTAACAAGATAGAGTGTCTAACACACGAGTGTACAGCCTTTTGATATGCAGTAAGTACCTGATCACACCTACTATCAATTGCGCCTAGCATTAAACGCGTCTACTATCAATTGCGTCTACTAGCAATCGCGCCTGCTAGGACATGACTTTTCCTTAAACCAAAACATTTCCTTTTTTGTCAGCCTCCCACCCCTCTCATCAATCTATGACGTCATAGTCATAGTCAGCCTTAAAGCAAATCTAAACTTGTAGAACATGTCACGTGACAAAGTTAGGTTAGGTAAAGTTAGGTTATGTTAGGTGAGCTGAGGTTAAGTCTTAAAATACCCCCTCTCTGCCTTGTACTTTGTATAAACATTGACACTGTAACTTTGTAATATCAAAAATGATCTAAGTCGCGTCCATATCAATCACGTCTACTATCAATCGCGCCTACTATCAATCACGTCTACTATCAATTGCATCTACTATCAATTGAGCCTACTATGAAATGCGATTACTACAAATCACGCCTACCATCAATCACGCCTAGTATCAATTGCGTCTACTATCAATCACGCCCACTATCATTTTCGTCTACTATAAATCGCGCTCATGTCAAATCGCGCCTACTACCAATTACACCTACTATCAATCGCGCCTACTATCAATTGCGTCTACTATAAATCTCGCCCATGTCTAATTACGCCTACTATCAATCGCGCCTACTATCTTTCGCGTCTACTATAAAACGCGCTCATGTCAAATCACGCCTACTATCAATCACGTCTACTATCAATTGCGTCTACTATTAATCGCGCCTACTATCAATTGCGTCTATTATAAATCGCGCCTACTAGGACATGACGTTTCATTAAACCAGAACATTTCCTTTTTTGACAGTCTCTCACCCCTCCCATCAATCTATGACGTCATAATCAGTTTTAAAACAAGTCTAAACTTGTGGAACATGTCACGTGACAAAGTTAGGTTAGGTAAAGTTAGGTTATGTTAAGTGAGCTGAGGTTATGTCTTAAAATACCCTCTACCTTGTCCTTTGTATAAACATTGACACTGTAACTTTATGATATCAAAAAATGATCTGAGTCGCGCCCATGTCAAATTGCGCCTACTATCAATCGCGTCTACTATCAATCACGCCTACTATCAATCGCGCCTACTATCATTTGCGTCTACTATAAATCGCGCTTACTACAAATCACGCCTACTATCAATCACGCCTAGTATCAATTGTGTCTACTATTAATCACGTTTAGTATCGATTACACCTACTATCAATTACGTCTACTATCAATTGCGTCTACTATAAATCACGCCTACTAGGACATGACGTTTCATTAAACTAAAACATTTCCTTTTTTTTGCCAGCCTCTCACCCCTCCCATCCGCAAAACGTGCTTGTATGAGCTGTGTATCTAAATTTAATATATACAATTAACCACTAAGTGTTCAGAACTAACATGTCTAGGGTATATATGGGATCCTTAGCAAAAAACAAAAAATATGGTCTAACCTACGAGTGTACGGTCTTGTCATACGCAGTAAGTACCTGTTAACCTTGACTACTGTATAAGAATATTGTCAGTTGACTACTGCCTGTTACAGTGTTCACATCGTGAAAGACCGTCACACCTACCAGTCTCCAGCCTTGTCATACGCAGTAAGCAGCTGTTGGCGGAAAACAACATCCATAAATCTTGACATTTAGGAAAGTGTGTGTGTGTTTGTGTAAATCACTTGTAATCTAAATATTGTTCATGTGACTTAACTAAAATTTAATTCTTATGTATTAGTTGATATGGAAGTCTCAACAACCAGTCATGGCAAGCCATGTGTCTTCTATAAAGGATATACATATATTGTAAAAACAACCAATAAAGATGGAACTGTTATTTGGCGATGTTCAAAACAACGATCCAAAAAGTGTCGAGGAATGATTAAAACAAAAGACTCCAACGTACTTACTTCAAAAGAACATCATTGTGAATCTCAAATTAATACACATTTAAATACGCAAAATACTCTAACCCAGGTAAAAAAGCAAGTCCAAGAAAAATATGTTGCAGCTCAAGATAGTGCATTGTTTGTTAAAAAGCATTCATCATCACCTCAAAAAGACATGTTAGGACAAATACCATCGTTCAAGAAACCCTTAACACTATCAAAAGCAACGCAGACTCTACAAGAGGTCCCTGTGGAAAACAAACAAGAGGAATTGGATAGTTCTAGTGATGTTGAGAATGATGATGATGATGATGATAATGATGGTGACAATGACTATAATAATTTTGATGATAATATTCATAATGATGATGATGATGATGATGATAATTATGAAAAAGAAGAGGATGAGGGTTTTATGTTTATAAAACCATTGCGGCTTCCCCAGTTTTTAAGAGCAAGAGTACCTGGAGAAAGTTGTAAAAGGATCTACAACAAGCGTTGTGTTTAAAAATCTATATAGAACAATGGTAAAGAGATAGAGTTGAATTCAGTGTGTAACTATTATAAAATGAATTTAATAAAAATAATGTATGGGTATTGTCTGTTTTTCTTAATTACTATCCCCATGTCCCACTATTAATACAATTGTTAACCATCAACAGTCTCTGACTATGTTCAGAAAGAGAGTGGCCTTAAACAATACACTATATCTATGGTTTGTGTACCGAGTGTCATAATAATGCAGTGTGGCCAAGCCATGTCAAGGCAATAGTTATGTCAGGTAAGGGATTCGAACCCTTGCTTCCTTATACAGAAAATTTGATCTTAAGTCAAACACCTTAACCACTCGGTCAACCTGACAGTTACTAATTTAATTAGTCTTGAGGACTTGAGTGTTTACAAAACTTTTTCCAGTATACATTGACTAAACCACTTGCTTGTTTTGAAATATAGATTTTGTTTTGTTTTACCATAACATTGCAGTTATGAGTCTTGTGAACTGGGTGTTCAATATAGGGTTAAAGGCATTTTAAAATCATTTTAGAAAAGCTCTTAGGTATCGTGTCATGGGTTTTAGTAATGCATTACTGTTCGTTGACTAACATATACCGTTACACAACATTATTTTAGTGAACTTACATGTTGTTGTTTGAGTCTTTAGTCCTTTGACTGGTTTGATGCAGATCTCAGCGCCTATCTGTCCCGAGCTAATCGTTTCATCTCTATATAGCTACCACACCCTACATTCAAGGCTATCTGTTTAACATATTCTAAACTTGGTCTACCCCTACAGTTCTCGTCCTCGAACCTTTCTTCCTTAACTAAGTTTGCTATTCTTGGGTGTCTTAGTACGTGTTCTACCAACCTATCTCTTTACTTCATTAACAGTCGCCAGATACATCTCTTCTCCCCCACTCGTCTTAATACTTCTTTGTTAGTAACCCTATTTACCCATCTAATCTTCATCATTCTCCTGTAACACCACATTTCAAACACTTCAATTCTCCACTTTTCTGCTACACCAATTGTCTAAGTTTTACTTTCATAGAGTGCCACGCTCCAGACAAAGGCCTTCAAAATGACTTCCTAATACCTAAATCTATATTCAATGTCAACAGATTCTGTAGAAATTCTTTCCTTGTCTGAGCTACATAAGAATCCTAATCGTGTCTGGTATAATGTCTTGTTTAGCAAACATAGTCACTCAAAAGGTCTAAGCATTTTTTGTATATAACCCAAAATAGCAAACAGTTTTTCTAAAACCCTACTCATTGGTCAATAACAAGCAGAGTCGCCAAAGTGTTTCGTTGGTAGTTAACTCATGTCTAGTTAATCAATTCCTTTCATATCGTTATCCAATTGTAGTAGTAAGGACTGGTGAACATTCTCAGTTCAACACACTGCTTTACACACAAATGTAGTTAGGCCCTTTGACATAATTTGGATAAATTTCATGGGCCGGTCCATAGGGACCAGTCCAAAGGGGCCGGTCTAAAGGGACCCTTCCACAGGGACCCATCAACAGGGACTTGTCAGCAAGGACCCATCAACAATGACCCGTCAACAATGACCTGTCATCAATGACCTGTCAACAATGACCTGTCAATAGGGACCCGTCAACAATGACCCGTCCACAGGGACTCATCAACAAGGACCCGTCAGCAATGACTCGTCAACAGGGACCCGTCGAAAAGCACCTGTCAAAAAGGATCCATCAAAAATGACCCCCTGTCAAAAAGTGCCCGTCCAAAAGGGGCTAGTCAACAGAGACCAGTCCAAAGGGACAAATCAACAGAGATCAATCAACAGGGATCAATCAAAAGGGGCTATCACCTCAAGGCCTGACATATCCCTCTTTGATTATTGGTTTGCCAATCGACAAGCGTCATTTAAAATACTTTTTGATCACCATTCGTGGGTTGGGTTAGGTTAGGTTACACTACAGCCGCCATCTTTTAAAGAGCCTGCCCTCTTACAAAAGCTATGAGTGGGCATGCGTAAAAAACAAAAAACAAAAACAAGCATGTTAATTCATAGTGGCTATCCACCAAACATATGTCTCTTGTGTGGAACAACGTTTTATTCCATATCGGCATTCAAACTCTCACATGTTGCAATTGGAAAGAGAGATTCTCTAAAAAAAATACAATTTCACCCCCTAGTAGGGGTAGGTTTTATTTGGGGGTGGAAATATGTTGTTCATTGGGAAGGGGTTATCAGCCCGAGTTCAATGACAACTCATTCGTCAAAATCCGACCACGGGTTCGAACTCACATTTTCTCACGTATGAAGCAAAACAGGATGTGACTTGTTTCACAAGGAGGACGGTAATAAGGTCATTTCACACGTGTTCACATGTATTTCGTCACTTTCCTTTCATATCGTTATTCCATTATAGTAGTGGTGAACAACGTCAATTCAACACACACAAATGTAGTTAGGCCCTTTGACATAATTTAAATAAATTCATGGACTAGTCCGTAGGAACCAGGCCAAAGGGACCCGTCCAAAGGGATCAGTCCAAAGGGACAAGGACTCGTCCACAGGGACCTGTCCACAAGGACTCGTCCACACAGACTCGTCCACAATGACCTGTCAACAATGACCTGTCCACAAGGACTTGTCCACAAGGACTCGTCCACAAGGACCTGTCAACAATAACCCATCAACAGGGGCCCGGCAGCAGGGGGCTCGTCAACAATAACAGGGGCTCTCACCTCAAGGCCTAACATGCCCCTCTTTGATTATTGGTTTGCAGAACAACGTTACATTCCATATCGGCATTCAAACTCTCACATGTTGCAATTGGAAAGAGAGATTCTCTAAAAAATTCAATTTCACCCCCTAGTAGGGGTAGGTTTTATTTTTGGGGTGGAAATATGTTGTCCATTGGAAAGGGGGTGTCAGCCCGAGTTCAATAACACCTCATTCGTCAAAATCCGACCATGCGTTCGAGAGATATCGCGCCGCCGCCATTTTGTGAGGTGGGGAGGTGGAGGCGGGCCTTGAACCGCTACAAACACACTACTCATTTGATAGAAACCAGCGGTCACCAGTTAAGTGAGCTAAGTGTGACGTCATAGCCAGTCTTAAAGCAAGTCTAAACTTGTGGAACATGTCACGTGATAGAAACCAGCGACCGCCTGTTAAGTGAGCTAAGTGTGACGTCATAGCCAGTCTTAAAGCAAGTCTAAACTTGTAGAACATGTCACGTGATAGAAACCAGCGGTCACCAGTTAAGTGAGCTAAGTGTGCCGTCATAGCCAGTCATAAAGCAAGTCTAAACTTGTAGAACATGTCATGTGATAGAAACCAGCGACCGCCTGTTAAGTGAGCTAAGTGTGACGTCATAGCCAGTCTTAAAGCAAGTCTAAACTTGTAGAACATGTCATGTGATAGAAACCTGCGGTCAACAGTTAAGTGAGCTCAGTGTGACGTCTTAACCAGTCTTAAAGCAAGTCTAAACTTGTAGAACATGTCATGTGATAGAAACCAGCGGCCGCCTGTTAAGTGAGCTATGTGTGACGTCATAGCCAGTCTTAAAGCAAGTCTAAACTTGTGGAACATGTCACGTGATAGAAACCAGCGACCGCCTGTTAAGTGAGCTAAGTGTGACGTCTTAGCCAGTCTTAAAGCAAGTCTAAACTTGTAGAACATGTCACGTGATAGAAACCAGCGGCCGCCTGTTAAGTGAGCTAAGTGTGACGTCATAGCCAGTCTTAAAGCAAGTCTAAACTTGTAGAACATGTCACGTGACAGAAACCAGTGACCGCCTGTTAAGTGAGCTAAGTGTGACGTCATAGCCAGTCTTAAAGCAAGTCTAAACTTGTAGAACATGTCACGTGATAGAAACCAGCAGTCACCAGTTAAGTGAGCTAGGTGTGTCGTCATAGCCAGTCTTAAAGCAAGTCTAAACTTGTGGAACATGTCACGTGATAGAAACCAGCGGTCACCAGTTAAGTGAGCTAAGTGTGACGTCATAGCCAGTCTTAAAGCAAGTCTAAACTTGTAGAACATGTCACGTGATAGAAACCAGCGGTCACCAGTTAAGTGAGCTAAGTGTGACGTCATAGCCAGTCTTAAAGCAAGTCTAAACTTGTGGAACATGTCACGTGATAGAAACCAGCGGTCACCAGTTAAGTGAGCTAAGTGTGACGTCATAGCCAGTCTTAAAGCAAGTCTAAACTTGTAGAACATGTCACGTGATAGAAACCAGCGGTCACCAGTTAAGTGAGCTATGTGTGACGTCATAGCCAGTCTTAAAGCAAGTCTAAACTTGTAGAACATGTCACGTGATAGAAACCAGCGGTCACCAGTTAAGTGAGCTAAGTGTGACGTCATAGCCAGTCTTAAAGCAAGTCTAAACTTGTGGAACATGTCACGTGATATAAACCAGCGGTCACCAGTTAAGTGAGCTAAGTGTGACGTCATAGCCAGTCTTAAAGCAAGTCTAAACTTGTGGAACATGTCACGTGATAGAAACCAGAGGTCACCAGTTAAGTGAGCTAAGTGTGACGTCATAGCCAGTCTTAAAGCAAGTCTAAACTTGTAGAACATGTCATGTGATAGAAACCAGCGGCCGCCTGTTAAGTGAGCTAAGTGTGACGTCATAGCCAGTCTTAAAGCAAGTCTAAACTTGTGGAACATGTCACGTGATAGAAACCAGCGGTCACCAGTTAAGTGAGCTAAGTGTGACGTCATAGCCAGTCTTAAAGCAAGTCTAAACTTGTAGAACATGTCACGTGATAGAAACCAGCGGTCACCAGTTAAGTGAGCTAAGTGTGACGTCATAGCCAGTCTTAAAGCAAGTCTAAACTTGTGGAACATGTCACGTGATAGAAACCAGCGGTCACCAGTTAAGTGAGCTAAGTGTGACGTCATAGCCAGTCTTAAAGCAAGTCTAAACTTGTAGAACATGTCATGTGATAGAAACCAGCGGCCGCCTGTTAAGTGAGCTAAGTGTGACGTCATAGCCAGTCTTAAAGCAAGTCTAAACTTGTGGAACATGTCACGTGATAGAAACCAGCGGTCACCAGTTAAGTGAGCTATGTGTGCCGTCATAGCCAGTCTTAAAGCAAGTCTAAACTTGTAGAACATGTCACGTGATAGAAACCAGCGACCGCCTGTTAAGTGAGCTAAGTGTGACGTCATAGCCAGTCTTAAAGCAAGTCTAAACTTGTGGAACATGACATGTGATAGAAACCAGCGACCGCCTGTTAAGTGAGCTAAGTGTGACGTCATAGCCAGTCTTAAAGCAAGTCTAAACTTGTGGAACATGTCATGTGATAGAAACCAGCGACCGCCTGTTAAGTGAGCTAAGTGTGACGTCATAGCCAGTCTTAAAGCAAGTCTAAACTTGTAGAACATGTCACGTGATAGAAACCAGCGGCCGCCTGTTAAGTGAGCAAAGTGTGACGTCATAGCCAGTCTGAAAGCAAGTCTAAACTTGTAAAATATGTCAAGTGACAAGGTAAAATTAGGTAGTGTTAGGTTATGCTAGGTGGACTGAGGTTAAGACTTTAAATATTCCCTATGTCACTGACACCTAGCATCGAACATTCGGACTTAATAGAGCGGTAATCAAAATCTAACCTACATATTTAGCTTTACACACCATGGTCAAGTAGTTCCAACTTTAACTACCAAATATACCATTGTCACAGACATCTAGTAGTGAACATTGTAAAATATCGCTCTAGCTGTTTAAAAGTTATTAGAGGGGCACTTACCTTTAGTAATTTATCAACTGATCCCACTGATTGAACTAGGTATAGGAATCTGCTAACCTCAGAGGTACCCAATTATCTGTAAACAAACAAATAAATCAATCAATACATACATTCCAATCAATAACTTCAACATCAATTAGTAATAAAAGACTACAATCCATTAATAATAAGTACTTACCATGCAAAATAATTTAATGATTTTCTACCAAAAAGCCTTTTTTTCAACTCTTGAGCAGTAATAGAGCACTGTTCACTCAAAGCGAGTAATAAAGACTGACAGTAGAGAAATATATGACACCTCTCGTATAAAAACTCTTATCGCTCGTGTCAGCAGTTTTTGCAGATCATTGCAATTCCTTTCCCAGTACAGCTGAGAGCTGAAAGTGCAATAGGAACACCTGTGTAATATCCAATGACTGCTGAATATGCATTATCCATTGTCAACATGAACACCTGTGGTTTTAAATTACTGTAGCGTCAGTCATAGCAACAGAAATGTATGCTCTCTGCCATGTCAGCAACTTGACACCGGAAATAACACGACGTCTTACTGCACGTACAATCTCTTCAGTTTTATCATCTTAAGAACATGTATTATTCTCTTTCAACTACAAATGACTCGTTAGAACACATCCATTCACCAAGTTTCGCACATAGGTCCCTTGACCTGTCCTCAAATTGCATGTGCCTCGTGTACTAGGGTGTGTGCATTAGCCCTAACGCTACGTACGAACCAAAACAGAATGTGACTTGTTAGCTCTTATCGTGCACGTGCACAGGTGAGCTCCTTTATGTTAGGTCATATTGCATATGAACATGCATTTTCTCACGTACGAACCAAAACAGAATGTGACTTGTTAGGTTACATGTGGTTTTCACAAGGTGGGCTAGTAATAATGTCATCTCGCACGTGTTCACATGTATTTCGTCGCTTTCCTTTCATATCCTTATCAGATTGTAGTAGTGAGGGCTGGCGAACAATGTCAGTTCAACACACTGCTTTTCACACAAATGTAGTTAGGCCCTTTGACATAATTTGGATAAATTCATGGGTCAGTCCATAGGGATCAGTCCAAAGGGACCCGTCAAAAGGGACCGGACAACAAGGACCCGTCAAAAATAACTCTTCAAAAAGGATCCGTCAAAAATGACTCCCTTCAAAAAGGACTCGTCCAAAGGGGCTAGTCAACAGGGATCAATCAAAAGGGGTTATCGCCTCAAGGTCTGACATACCCCTCTTTGATTATTGGTTTGCCTATCGACAAGCGCCGCTTGAAATACTCTTTGATCACCCCTCGTGGGTTGGGTTAGGTTAGGTTACACCACAGCCACCATCTTTAAAAAGCCCGGCCTCTTACAAAAGCCATGAGTGGACATGCGTAAAAAAAACAAAAAAACAAGCATGTTAATTCATAAAGGCTTTCCACCGTACACATGTCTCTTGTGTGGAACAACGCTTAATTACATATTGGCATTCAAACTGTCACATGTTGCACTTGAAAAGCGAGATTTTCTAAAAAAAAATACAATTTCACCCCTTAGTAGGGGTAGGTTTTATTTTTGAGGTGGAAATATGTTATCCATTGGAAAGGGGGTGTCAACCCGAGTTCAATGACACCTCATTAATCAAAATCTTCCCTTTTGAAAAAAAAATAATAATACATTCAAAAACAGAATGTCACCTCAAGTCCAACGACCTCTCATACAAGTCCCTAGCCTTATTGGTTCATGAGATATTAAAAAGCTAATGACCTATTAGTTTTGGATCTTTTGGTAATTAAAAAAACTCATCTATAAATCATTATTCAAAAAAGCCCGTCCGCTTACAAAATCCCCCAAGTGCGCATGCGTAAAAACAAAAAACAAACTTGTTAATTCATAGTAGCAATCGACTCTTCACATGCGTTTCATGTGGAACAACGTTTAATTTCATCATAGCATAAGGGACCAAGGGCCAGTCCATAGGGACCGGTCTAAAGGGATTAGTCAAAAAGGACCCGTCAACAAGGACCCGTCCACGGGGACCCGTCCACAGGGACCCGTCAACAAGGACCCGTCCAAAAGGACCTATCAACAATGACCTGTCAACAGGGGCCCGTCCACAGGGACTCGTCCACAAGGACCCGTCCACAGGGGCCTGCGTGTGCGTGCGGGGGGACATACGATTACGTCAGCGAAACATGAACTCACTTGTCTGTTGAATGAGTATCAGTTTAGTAGTGGCATCATGCAGCAAAAGACGTTTACTTACACAATCCATCATTATGGTAAGCTTTTTTTCTTATCATTATGGAAATCTCATTATTAGGACCCGTCCACAGGGACCGGCGTGTGCGTGCAGGGGAACATACGATTACGTCAGCAAATCATCTCATCTAGTTTCAAATTTAGCCACTACGGCGCGTGCAACACACAGGAAGTGCGTAGGAACATACGATTACGTCAGAGAAACATGAACTCACTTGTCCGTTGTATGAGTATCAGTTTAGTAGTGGCATCAAGCAGCAATAGACGTTAACTTACACAATCCATCATTAAGGTAAGCTTTTTTTCTTATCATTATGGAAATCTCCTTATTATAATAAAATGTTATAGTGGTTCTGGTCACTTATGGCTAAACTGTAATAGATATGATTTTTTTTGTTTATCTATAGGCTACTACAATAAATATTCTCAATGCTATGGGGGCAGAACTGTTGATTAGAGAGAAAATAAGCTCACTGAATTACCAATTCATACTCTTTTCCGTATCATTAACATTCAAAAAGTTGACACAATGTATGGTGAACGTGTACTATGTGTTAGTGAAAATTTTCAGACATTCCCTCCTACACGTTTTAATGATATGTCAGAAAGTGTGCTCGAGGATCTAAATCGTGGTGGACATTCTCTATATCTAATTTATGAGGGTATCAAAACAATAGATGTATTGTACATTCTGACTTTGAAGTTAGGTTAGGTTAGGTTAGGTTAGGTAAGGTGGGATTTGGTTAGGTTAGGTAAGGTTAGGTTAGGTTAGGTTAGGTTAGGTGAAGTTGGGTTAGGCAGAATGGCTGCGGTATGAATCAAAAGCCAGCTCCTGTCAGTTTTGCCTCACAAGGTTGAGTGTACCCCATTCCACCCTCAGCCTAGAATTAAATTTCTTGACAGAGACAGGACTCGAACCCGAGCCTCCACATTAACAGATAAAAAATGCTAGCCACTACACCATAAAATGGGGAAATATAAGGCTGGTATTGATTGTACATGATCAATCAATAATTACCTAATAATAATAATAATAATAATAACTAATAATAATAATAATAATAACAATAAATATTCAATTTAGCAACTACATAGCTGACCTCTCCCTGGGTTCTTTTACATGCCAACATCGTATGACATGCGTGTCTTAATTTTTGCCGCCTTTCAAAAATCACTTACCACGACCAAGAGCGAACCTGCAAGCTTGGGGTTGGTAGTCCGACACGATAACCACTCACCCACCGTGGCAAGCTATCAATCAATAATTACCTAATAAAATTATTATTAATAATAATAATAATAATAATAATAAATATTCCATTTAGTAACTACACGGCCGAACTCCCCCGGTGACAGCGTGGCGGCCATTTTGCCCATTAGCCACTGCGACAGCTCTGACTGACCCCTCCATAAGAATAACATAGGGCAGGTTGCGCGCGGCGGCCATCTTGCCCATAAGCCCCTGCGCCAGCTTCGGCCTTTATATCCTACTAGTTGGCGATGTATTAAAGATAAAGATATGCTGTCGAGGACTTCTTTGTAGAACTTTTCATGCTGACCAGTTCTTCCACTCATAGTATATGGATATTTTTATGGTTTACCCAGCGTAAGCTTAAAAGGCGCACGGACGGTAGGTTTTCCTTCGACACGATTCACTGAAATCGTTACTGTTCGGCTTCCTTTGGTCATAAGTGAATGTTTTCCTACAGAAACCTTCCTCGAGAAATTCTGTACTGAATGGTGAAAACCGCATCAAAATCCATTCAGTGGATTTAGAGATTACCCGTTACATCCAGGAATCGTGAACTTGGTTTTATTTAGAGATGCCAGCGACTATCATTAAAACAAATACGTGAATTTATAACTAGTATGGACTATGAATTCTATGTAAGACTCATTAAATACGTTATACAACTGTACCTAGGGATACTTATAGAGGACTGAAATAATAAAAACGGAGCATTCTTTTTATGTTTCTATGAGTTCAAAGTGTACAGTATATCAACATTGTGGCTTTTTCTGTAGTAGTTGGTGATTTAACGTGACTTATGTTTAAAAAGGAAATAATCACTCAGGTGAGTAAAAATTCAAAAAACCCTTGCAAAAATGAAATCATCTGTTCCGCAAATAATGTGCTCAAGGCAGTTGCCAGCTTGCTGGCCGTCGCGAGCGCTAGTGTCGCTTCACCTACAAATAGGATGCAATTACGTAACGCAGCGAGCTTCGCGACTGTGTATTTTAGACTGTGGTAATACAACTCCGTCCTCCCAGGGTTGTCAATCTAACTTTTCCCCCGCGAAATAACTTATAGCTTATTTCAAACTGTGGCTAGTGCCGAATAATTTTTAATCCTACACAGTGGGATGATATTAGCTTTTTTTTTCTTTTCTTGGCGGGAGAGAAGTTATATGTAAATTTCTAGTTTTGATAAAAAATAACGCACTTTTAATAAAGACTTAGAAAATTTTATGGATACATTAACACGAATTTTGGGATCATTATTAGCATCTTGAGCATGAGATAACCATCAGCTGAGTTGCTTCATATTACGTAAATATTATGTCCAGCAGTTCCCCGAATTACGGTTGAGATAACCATTACGAATTAGTGAAATTTGTCACCTGAGTAGTATCAGCAATTTAACCTTTTTCCGGCTGCATGTAGCATTTGTAAGGTAAGAAGGACCTTGGTAGGTGACAAAAATCTTCGAAAATGATACTTTAGCCATTCAGGACTAATTGCAATTTAAAGCACATGATCTTGTTGGAAAAACTGAATAAACATAAAAATGTGTACCAGTATTGAATTACTCTTATCTTAAATCAACATGATACATCGTGAGAGAACATGCCCACTTTTTCTGAGACCTCTGTAAATAATTTATCTTGTTGAGAGATACGCAGTCTTCATGTTGATAGCACAGATATTGAGTTTATTTTGTTCCTGTCAGGAGAACAGGAATGTTCTAGATTTACCATTGAGGTGAGATATTTTAGTCAAAAATTAACTTGATTTTTTAAAGAATTGATTTGTGTTTGTCTTTTGAGCATATTGTATTACTCGAAACATTCTGGATCAAAGTACATGAAACTTTTCTTGTGTAATAATATCTCATAGAGAAATGGAAATACTTGTAGAGTTGTTGTTAATTCATTTGAGGGGCTTGAGACACCTTGGTCATCAGCCCCGTGTAGTTGGAGTGTGTTGAAGCTGTCCGGCAACCTGTATTGCTGTGATTATTGTAGTTGTGTGTGTGTATATGTATCTGGGACAGGGATGGAGTAGACGCTCCGGGACTTTAGATTGTAGGAACTGTGGCAAAACCCGGGGAAAAACACACTCAGGATAACCGCTGTCAACACCGGGATTCGAACCTACGATATCCGTAGTTACCACAGCTGCCCTCGCGACCATGGTGCACGTTTGACGAACGCGGCTACGCCGCGGGATGAAATGCTTGTAGAATTTGGCTTGAGTACCTTTAACGCCTCCCATTGGTCGATCCTGGCTACGCTACTGGTTTTGAGGTACCTTTTCCTCCTTTGCCACGGGATCGAATCAAGGCATCGAGTGTTTTCCAGATCACGGGCACTGACTTGGCCGGCCCTGTGTTTCCACGAGGAGGAGAAAAGGGATTGTGATATTCACTTGTGCGGTTTATCGGGCTGTACATCTGGAATTGATCACTTCACTTAGTACGCTAGCATATATCCAAGCACTACGCCGATTTGTGTCAAGAAGAGGAAGAGTGAATACCATGTATTCGGACAACGGGACGAATTTCACTGGACTTCGCAGAACCATGGAGCAATTGGATTGGTCTGAATTAGAGAGACGTGCAGCCTTATGAAGATTAAATGGAAGCTGAACCCTCCCACTGCAGCCTGGTGGGGAGAATTCTGGGAAAGGTTGATTAAGATTCTAAAGGATTTGCCTCGCCGTAATTTGGGTAAAGCTTGCCTAAATTATGAGGAAATGTGTACTCTTCTGTGCGACTGTGAGAACCTGATGAACAACCGACCTTTGACTTATCTTTCTGAAGAAGATAAACTCAAGCCACTCAGACCCTCCATGTTCCTACAGAGTCCAGAGGGTAATGATGTAACCGACTTAGACCAAATTCAATCCAGCAGTTTATACGACAGATGGCGTTATCTACAAGCTGTTCGGGAGAGCCTGAGAAATCACTTCAAAAAAGAATACCTGGGATTTCTCCGATCACGGAGCAAAAAGCAACAGGGATCCATACAAGTGGGAGACATAGTACTGGTGGAGAGCCACAACAACTGGCCCTTAGGAAGAGTGGTGGAGCTGTTACCTGGAAGAGACAATGTGACTCGTGCATTCTACTTCGTCCAATATAGCGACTTTATTCGTTAGAGAGAAAGGTGATTTTATCAACACTTCACAACACCGATTAAGTGAGCCGGTCCTTAATGAAAATATTTCCTGCAGTAACTCTGGAACTGGAAAGGAGAGTGAATTCAAGACTCGTTGTGGGAGAACTGTTAGGCAACTCAAGAAACTACTATGAGCTCAATGTTCAACTATAATTTCGGAATGTTTACCTCAGTTTATGAGTGTGTGTTGCAAACCTACCTTTTGCAATGTGGGAGAATGTGGAGAAAGTGAACTAAAGCTCGTTCGAGCAATCGACTTCCTGAAGAAAAATAGACAGTGTTTTGTTTTTACATAGTATGGTTTTGTTATCTTTGAGTGTAATATCTTTGTCGTTGTCTTTGGAGGCGATGTTGAATTATATTAATAAAATACTGACTACTGTATATTAAAAATGATTTGGTATGGTAAAACTGGACAAAGGGTGTAATTGTACCTCTTTTCAAGAAAGGCAGCAGACAGAAATGTACCAAATATCGTGGCATCATTCTACTATCCCATGCCCCAAAAATCCTGGAAAAAATCATAAAGGGTAGAATAAGAGAATCTGTAGAACAATTTTTGGAAGAGGAACAATATGGCATTAGGCCAGGAAGATCAACGACAGACCTTATCTTTGGTGTCAGGATGTTCATGGAAAACATTCACTGTTCCTTGATATTAAAAAGCCTATGATAGCATTCCAAGTGATCATATCTGGGAGTGCGTGAAAAAGCTTCGAGTTCCTGACAGTTTAATTGCAAAAGTTAATATGATTTAGGAGAAGACAAGAAACTGTGTACAAGTTGGCTGTGGGATGTCAGACTGGTTTGAGACAAGAAGCTGTGTACTAGTTGGCTGTGGGATGTCAGACTGGTTTGAGACAAGAAGCTGTGTACTAGTTGGCTGTGGGATGTCAGACTGGTTTGAGACAAGAAACTGTGTACAAGTTGGCTGTGGGATGTCAGACTGGTTTCAGACAAGAGGCTGAATACTAGTTGGCTGTGGGATGTCAGACTGGTTTGAGACAAGAAACTGTGTACAAGTTGGCTGTGGGATGTCAGACTGGTTTCAGACAAGAGGCTGAATACTAGTTGGCTGTGGGATGTCAGACTGGTTTGAGACAAGAAGCTGTGTACTAGTTGGCTGTGGGATGTCAGACTGGTTTGAGACAAGAAGCTGTGTACAAGTTGGCTGTGGGATGTCAGACTGGTTTGAGACAAGAAGCTGTGTACTAGTTGGCTGTGGGATGTCAGACTGGTTTGAGACAAGAAACTGTGTACAAGTTGGCTGTGGGATGTCAGACTGGTTTGAGACAAGAAGCTGTGTACAAGTTGGCTGTGGGATGTCAGACTGGTTTGAGACAAGAAACTGTGTACAAGTTGGCTGTGGGATGTCAGACTGGTTTGAGACAAGAAACTGTGTACAAGTTGGCTGTGGGATGTCAGACTGGTTTCAGACAAGAGGCTGAATACTAGTTGGCTGTGGGATGTCAGACTGGTTTGAGACAAGAAGCTGTGTACTAGTTGGCTGTGGGATGTCAGACTGGTTTCAGACAAGAGGCTGTGTAAAAGTTGGCTGTGGGATGTCAGACTGGTTTCAGACAAGAGGCTGTGTAAAAGTTGGCTGTGGGATGTCAGACTGGTTTCAGACAAGAGGCTGAATACTAGTTGGCTGTGGGATGTCAGACTGGTTTGAGACAAGAAGCTGTGTACAAGTTGGCTGTGGGATGTCAGACTGGTTTCAGACAAGAGGCTGTGTACTAGTTGGCTGTGGGATGTCAGACTGGTTTGAGACAAGAAGCTGTGTACTAGTTGGCTGTGGGATGTCAGACTGGTTTCAGACAAGAGGCTGTGTAAAAGTTGGCTGTGGGATGTCAGACTGGTTTGAGACAAGAGGCTGTGTAAAAGTTGGCTGTGGGATGTCAGACTGGTTTGAGACAAGAAGCTGTGTACAAGTTGGCTGTGGGATGTCAGACTGGTTTGAGACAAGAAGCTGTGTAAAAGTTGGCTGTGGGATGTCAGACTGGTTTGAGACAAGAAGCTGTGTACTACTTGGCTGTGGGATGTCAGACTGGTTTGAGACAAGAAGCTGTGTACTACTTGGCTGTGGGATGTCAGAATGGTTTGAGACAAGAAGCTGTGTACTACTTGGCTGTGGGATGTCAGACTGGTTTCAGACAAGAGGCTGAATACTAGTTGGCTGTGGGATGTCAGACTGGTTTCAGACAAGAAGCTGTGTAAAAGTTGGCTGTGGGATGTCAGACTGGTTTGAGACAAGAAGCTGTGTACTACTTGGCTGTGGGATGTCAGACTGGTTTGAGACAAGAAGCTGTGTACAAGTTGGCTGTGGGATGTCAGACTGGTTTGAGACAAGAAGCTGTGTACTACTTGGCTGTGGGATGTCAGACTGGTTTGAGACAAGAAGCTGTGTACAAGTTGGCTGTGGGATGTCAGACTGGTTTCAGACAAGAGGCTGAATACTAGTTGGCTGTGGGATGTCAGACTGGTTTGAGACAAGAAGCTGTGTACTAGTTGGCTGTGGGATGTCAGACTGGTTTCAGACAAGAGGCTGAATACTAGTTGGCTGTGGGATGTCAGACTGGTTTGAGACAAGAAGCTGTGTACTAGTTGGCTGTGGGATGTCAGACTGGTTTGAGACAAGAAGCTGTGTACTAGTTGGCTGTTGGATGTCAGACTGGTTTGAGACAAGAAGCTGTGTAAAAGTTGGCTGTGGGATGTCAGACTGGTTTGAGACAAGAAGCTGTGTACTACTTGGCTGTGGGATGTCAGACTGGTTTGAGACAAGAAGCTGTGTACAAGTTGGCTGTGGGATGTCAGACTTGTTTCAGACAAGAAGCTGTGTAAAAGTTGGCTGTGGGATGTCAGACTGGTTTGAGACAAGAAGCTGTGTACTACTTGGCTGTGGGATGTCAGACTGGTTTGAGACAAGAAGCTGTGTACTACTTGGCTGTGGGATGTCAGAATGGTTTGAGACAAGAAGCTGTGTACTACTTGGCTGTGGGATGTCAGACTGGTTTCAGACAAGAGGCTGAATACTAGTTGGCTGTGGGATGTCAGACTGGTTTCAGACAAGAAGCTGTGTAAAATTTGGCTGTGGGATGTCAGACTGGTTTCAGACAAGAGGCTGAATACTAGTTGGCTGTGGGATGTCAGACTGGTTTGAGACAAGAAGCTGTGTACTAGTTGGCTGTGGGATGTCAGACTGGTTTCAGACAAGAAGCTGTGTACTAGTTGGCTGTGGGATGTCAGACTGGTTTCAGACAAGAGGCTGAATACTAGTTGGCTGTGGGATGTCAGACTGGTTTCAGACAAGAAGCTGTGTAAAAGTTGGCTGTGGGATGTCAGACTGGTTTCAGACAAGAGGCTGAATACTAGTTGGCTGTGGGATGTCAGACTGGTTTCAGACAAGAAGCTGTGTACAAGTTGGCTGTGGGATGTCAGACTGGTTTCAGACAAGAGGCTGAATACTAGTTGGCTGTGGGAAGTCAGACTGGTTTGAGACGAGAAGCTCTGTACTAGTTAGCTGTGGGATGTCAGACTGGTTTGAGACGAGAAGCTGTGTACTAGTTGGCTGTGGGATGTCAGGCTGGTTTGAGACAAGAAGCTGTGTACTAGTTGGCTGTGGGAAGTCAGACTGGTTTGAGACAAGAAGCTGTGTACAAGTTGGCTGTGGGATATCAGACTGGTTTGAGACAAGAAGCTGTGTACTAGTTGGCTGTGGGATATCAGACTGGTTTGAGACAAGAAGCTGTGTACTAGTTGGCTGTGGGATGTCAGACTGGTTTGAGACAAGAAGCTGTGTACAAGTTGGCTGTGGGATATCAGACTGGTTTGAGACAAGAAGCTGTGTACTAGTTGGCTGTGGGATATCAGACTGGTTTGAGACAAGAAGCTGTGTACTAGTTGGCTGTTGGATGTCAGCCTGGTTTCAGACGAGAAGCTGTGTACAAGTTGGCTGTGGGATATCAGACTGGTTTCAGACGAGAACCTGTGTACTACTTGGCTGTGGGATGTCAGACTGGTTTCAGACGAGAAGCTGTGTACAAGTTGGCTGTGGGAAGTCATACTGGTTTGAGACAAGAAAAGGAGTACACCGCCGTCACCTCTTTTATTTATCACTGTGATGGATGCCATAACAAAGACGCTAAAAGGGAAGAGACAACTGGAGTTACAAGCTTTTTCAGATTATGTTGTGATCTGGGGTGGCTTGGAAATGAACTGTGGAGGTGGAGCCAGGAGTTAGAAAGATGTGAGTTAAACATTAATAAAACTAAAACAGTGGTTTTCAAAGTACAGAACATCTCCACTTACCATATCCTCCAACAAAGCCAGAGAAGAACTGTGGGCAGCCAAAATCAATCATTTTCCAACAGGGGTAACATCAACAGAATGCTTACCAGCTGGGCACAACTTGGACTGGACCAGTTGGAAATCATTATATAGATTACGAGGATAGACTAATGAAATGGGGATATCTACAAGAATGTGGAGAGGTACAGACAACAAAGCATCTGTGTCAGTGCTTATGCTGCCCTGATTCTTGCAATGAGGAGGAGTTGTTTAAGGCACAAGAAAATGCTATAGCCGTTTCTGGGCAAAGACAGTTTGATTATATATGTATAATTCCATGTTTCTCCTTTGATTTTGTATGTACAATATTATTTATCTGCCTCTGATTCGAGTAAGGAAACAGAAGGGTGACAACGATCCAGAAATCAGGCTGAATGGCACAAAGCAGGACAGTGTCTCAGAGTTTCAACACTTGGGCAGTCTATTATAACCACATATGAAGTGAAGTGTTTTACCACCAAGTAAGACAACTACTCTGGGATAAACAAGTGTCACACCAATCCTCACATACAGCCTGGAAGCCGCCACACTAACCACGAAGGACAATTCGAAACTCCAAGCAGCAGAAATGAAGTTCCTGCTTCCAGAAGACCAGGAATGGTAAAGAGACAGTCAGGCTGAAAGACTGGACTTATATCATTTTAAATGCTACAAATGCTAGAAAGGCTGGACGCTTAGACTCTCGACATGTTAGATGATCAAGAAACAAGCAGAACGCTAGAAAGTTACAACTCATGAGGGAGCTGGCTGGATGACGTCACGCTCGCCGTGTCGTTGCCGTCTCGTAACGCCAGAGCTCACCAGTGAACTCAGTACACATGCACCAAGCGGTACTCTGACGTCACACACCTCAGTGCATTTTCGGTACATTTCGTGACTTCGCCGTAACGTACCGACGAGATCATTTAAAATGATAAAATCAGAGAAGAGATCCAGAATGAAGTGGTTCGGCCACGAGAAGAGAATGAGTGCCAATAAAACTGCTAGAAGGGAGTGTGAAAGAGACCTAGGAGGGAGAAGACCTAGGAAACAATGGACAGATCTGGTGAAGAAGGATTGGGAGAGGAAGACAGGGCTCACATACCATACCTGCGAAACTGGAGTTGGTCAACGAACGCATCTATATGTACTAATAATAATTACTGAAATATGGGCAGATATATTTAGTTATTTTTATTGAAATTATTATGGAGTTTAAAATTCCAAAAATCTACTATCTTATTCAAAACCGCCGTCAAACACTCGAGAATGTGGTTTAACGTACATGTTTCGGTGTTCAATGACACCATCGTCAGCGTAGAATATTAAAATAACCTTAAAACTAAGTTTACAAAGTTGAAAACACTGTTAGAAATATAAATATAAGAAGGCTCACATAAAGAATTACAATACAAGGATAAGAGTGGGATGGTGATCACAGCAAGGAATAACAATTGGTGGGGAACAGCTGAAGAAAGAGGAGAGTTTCAAGTATCTGGGAAGCCTGACACAAGATAATGGAAGAAACGATAGAGAAATAAATGAGCGGGGGAGACAAGCAGAAGCATTCCGGAGGAGTGTAAGATGCATGTTATGGAGCAAGGATGTTCCTCAGAACAGCAAAAAGATCATATATCGGACGTACTATGTCCCTATCCTGACGTATGCCTCGGAGACCTGGGTTATGAAAGGAAGGGAGAAGAGCAAAATACAGGCCAGTTAGATGTGGTTCTTGAGAAGCAGTATTGGAGCTTCAAAGATGGACAGAATAAGAAATGAGAGGACCAGAGAATTAATGAAGGAGGAACCATTACAGGATGGTATAGAGAAGGTATGGACATGTAAAACGAATGGATGAGAAGAGGATACCCAGGGGGATACACGAGACGAAGTGGGAAGGAAAGAGACCGAGAGACAGGTGGCTGAAGGGGGTGGAAGAAAGCGTGAAGAAGAGAGGAGAAAACTGGACAAGGGAAGAGGCTGAGAGATGGTGGGAAGACATAAGACGTTGGAGAGGCTTGTGTTCCAAACAGACCCGGCCAGTAGCTGGAAACTGTGCAAGATGATGATCATGATGATGATGAATGGTTCGATTACAATGAATCGGACGTCGCTACTATATGACGTATCTTCCAGTTACATCACGATCAACTTCAGTGCGGTTTAATATTATCGGGCGTAATATGACTACAAATCAACCTTAATGGATACGGCAGTCTGTATCACATTGACGTGGTCTAACTAGTTGGATCGTTCTGTTGAAGTTAGCTGTCCAATTTGGTAATGCAGTACATAATCATAATCCAAACTGACCTAGTATTTTATATGTGCAAGACGTATTAATCAATTTGGATATTGCTGAGCCAAAATATAATGTATGGATACGTTGAGAAATAAAATAACCAACATTAATTCAACAGTGGACAACATTTGGTATATGAGCTGACATACAAATATAACTTTGAAAGAATAATGGATTTTCCGCCTTCAATACTGTTTATTACTATTACTTACAGGGACTAGTTTCGGGGGTAAATACTCCCCCTTCCTCAGCCTGTCCAACAAAACTACACAATGGAAAAACTTTCCATGTACAAGTTCATACAAAATACATGAAGAACAAAGAATAAAGAAATATTATTTACAGTCCCGCTCGACGCTCCAAAGAAGATACTTGATTGCATAACTAAGGCCTAGGCGCATCAGAACTCCTGAATTGGGCCGGTGCTGCGGTCCGCTGTCCCCATTGCGTCATCGTGGGTCCACTCATGTCCCCTTGTTGCTCTTGGCAAACGTCAAGGCGAGAAAATTTGTGGCCGCGTCACGCGCCGCCAGGAACTGCAGTGCGCAGGGCGTGAACAAAAACAAACCGGAGTTCACCTTGCGAAGTCTTTACAGCTGAGTGTTATTGACGTGCCTGGGAGAAGGTGGCGTTTGGGTTGTGGGAGATGGGAGGCTAAGGAAATGAGAATGAGTGAGGTTTGTTGACGCGCCTATTATGGAGATTGATTAATGCGTAGAATGAGTGTGTCAATCTTTAGTATGTTATGAAAAATGATGGGTATGAATAGTGGAATATAGCGGGAATTTTATCTATTACAATATAATTCGTCTATTAATGTTCTGTATAAAATGCTAGTTTCAAATATTATTTCATTAAGATTGTGTGAAGGGTTGAATCTCTGTGCTATATCAATTTCTATTTGTTCCAAAATATTCATGAGCGTGCCTTTATTTTCTTGATGTAAAATTTCTAAGTCATTATCTATGGTTGTGAATTTATGCCCAGTTTCTGCCATGTGGTTACCCATCGCTGAAAATTTATTATGTTTGATGGCATTGACATGTTCCAAAAATCTGGTGTTGAACCCTCTCCCCGTTTGTCCCACGTAATCGGCATTGCACTCGTTACATTTAATCTTGTAGACACCTGAATTGCTGTATTTGTTGGTTTTGTTGAGAATATGTGAGTTGAAAAATTTATTATGATTAGTGTTATTGGTTCTGAACGCTGTTTTTATTTTGTATTTTTTTAGTACACTAGTAACATTGTATGTGGATTGGTTCACAAAAGTGAACGTTGCGTATGTGGAAGGTTCTTTGTCTTCTTTTGCTAATCTGGAAACGGGTTTGTTCTTAATTTTGTTAATTATATTGTTAACATATTTACTATTGAATCCATTAGCTTCGGCAATTTGGTGAATTATTGAGACTTCTTTACGATAATCTACGTCAGATAGTGGGACGTTCAACGCTCTATTGACGAAACATGCGAGTGCTGCTCTTTTATGGGAAGCTGGATGATTAAAATCTTGTCTAATTACAGTACTGGTTTGAGTTGGTTTCCTGAATATTTGATAGCTCAGGTGATCTTTATCATGCTTTACTAGTAGATCAAGGTAATTTAAGGAACTGTTTACTTCATTTTCTGACGTGAATTTAATGTTGCTGTTTATTTGGTTCAAATATTGCAAAAGTTGTTCTATTTTCGTTTTAGAGTTGTCAAGGATTACGAAAACGTCATCAACATATCGTCCCCAAAAGACCAAACCATCCTTTTTGTTGATGATTGATTCGTATTCCAGATTATCTAAGAATATGTTAGCTACTATTCCTGATAAAGGAGAACCCATGGGGAGGCCTTCTTTTTGTTTGTAGATTTTCTCATTAAAACTAAATTGGTTGTTATTTAGGATGAATGTTATGATGTTCAAAAATTCAGAGATCTCAACTTGTGTTAAATCACTATTATTCTTTAAGTTGTTCTTTATAATATCAATGGAGGCGGCAATCGGTATGCTTGTATACATGTCTTTTATGTCTATAGTGTGTAAAGAATGCGTTCTGGTGAGTTTTAGTTTACTAGTTAATTCACAGAAATGTATCGAATTTTTAAAGGATGCATTAGCCTTGAGTTTGTAATGTGATTTAAGAAATGAATGAGCAAATTGAGCGAGTTTATACGTCGGACTATTTCTGAAATTGACTATTGGTCTGATAGGAATGTTATCTTTATGTATTTTAGGTAGTGCTCTTAATGTTGGTAATTTGGGGTTCATATTCACCATTTTGTTTTTTTCTTTTTCATCAAGGATGAATAAGGTGTTTTTCAGGAGCTGTTTAAGTTTCCTTTGTAAACATTGGGAGAGGTCTTTTTGATTTATCTCAAAGTTGGGATTGGTGAGGAAATCTTCTGTTTTATTAATATAATCATTCTTCTTAATGATGACTGTGGTGTTGCCTTTGTCTGCTTTAGTTAGGATTAACTGGTTCTGTTCTATTTTGGTTGATAGACTTTTGCAATCTCTTTGAAGTTGTAAATCCATTCTATGTTCCTTCTTATGTTGAATAATTTTCTTGATTTTCTTGTTAACTTCATGCCGTGCTCCATTTTGTTCATCCTGAGGCAGTCGTTTGATAGCTGCCTCCGATTCAGCTGTCAGTTTGGTTAGATTGTGTGCATTATAGTTAGATATCCAATTATGCTTCATGACTTTTTCTAGAATTTGTAAGTCTCAATAATTCACCAAATTGCCGAAGCTAATGGATTCAATAGTAAATATGTTAACAATATAATTAACAAAATTAAGAACAAATCCGTTTCCAGATTAGCAAAAGAAGACAAAGAACCTTCCACATACGCAACGTTCACTTTTGTGAACCAATCCACATACAATGTTACTAGTGTACTAAAAAAATACAAAATAAAAACTGCGTTCAGAACCAATAACACTAATCATAATAAATTTTTCAACTCACATATTCTGAACAAAACCAACAAATACAGCAATTCAGGTATCTACAAGATTAAATGTAACGAGTGCAATGCCGATTACGTGGGACAAACGGGGAGAGGGTTCAACACCAGATTTTTGGAACATGTCAATGCCATCAAACATAATAAATTTTCAGCGATGGGTAACCACATGGCAGAAACTGGGCATAAATTCACAACCATAGATAATGACTTAGAAATTTTACATCAAGAAAATAAAGGCACGCTCATGAATATTTTGGAACAAATAGAAATTGATAAAGCACAGAGATTCAACCCTTCACACAATCTTAATGAAATAATATTTGAAACTAGCATTTTATACAGAACATTAATAGACGAATTATATTGTAATAGATAAAATTCCCGCTATATTCCACTATTCATACCCATCATTTTTCATAACATACTAAAGATTGACACACTCATTCTACGCATTAATCAATCTCCATAATAGGCGCGTCAACAAACCTCACTAGCTTGCCACGGTGGGTGAGTGGATAGCGTATCGGTCTACTAACCCCAAGATTGCAGGTTCGCCCCTGACCGTGGTAAGTGATTTTTGAAAGGCGGCAAAAATACGATACGCATGTCATACGATGTTGGCATGTCAAAGAACCCATTTGAATTCAGTAGGCCGAGTTCATAATGGCAAAATTAATCTCGGGAGTTTCCGCCAGCACAAAGTTCCTCATTTCTCTACTAGAAAGCGCTATTGTGTTCAAGGAGATTAGATATCTAACATCTAACCTCCTTGACTTTCATAGTCAATGAACTACGAAATTCGACATGCAAGCTACCCTCTGGGTGTCAAATAGCAAAGCTTGCACCCGGCATCCGAGGCCATACGATATTATTATAACAAACCTCACTCATTCTCATTTCCTTAGCCTCCCATCTCCCACAACCCAAACGCCACCTTCTCCCAGGCACGTCAATAACACTCAGCTGTAAAGACTTCGCAAGGTGAACTCCGGTTTGTTTTTGTTCACGCCCTGCGCACTGCAGTTCCTGGCGGCGCGTGACGCGGCCACAAATTTTCTCGCCTTGACGTTTGCCAAGAGCAACAAGGGGACATGAGTGGACCCACGATGACGCAATGGGGACAGCGGACCGTAGCACCGGCCCAATTCAGGAGTTCTGATGCGCCTAGGCCTTAGTTATGCAATAAAGTATCTTCTTTGGAGCGTCGAGCGGGACTGTAAATAATATTTCTTTATTCTTTGTTCTTCATGTATTTTGTATGAACTTGTACATGGAAAGTTTTTCCATTGTGTAGTTTTGTTGGACAGGCTGAGGAAGGGGGAGTATTTACCCCCCGAAACTAGTCCCTGTAAGTAATAGTAATAAACAGTATTGAAGGCGGAAAATCCATTATTCTTTCAAAGTTATAGTTACGTCAATACGGACCTGAATAATCGACATTATGAATACAAATATAACCCTGTATGTACCTACTACGGAAAAAATATCAACGTTCTATCTTTAAAATGTAGGTAGGAGATAATTTTGCTTAAAATATTTGGAATTTCACTGAACTACAACCTCTCACGGAAAATTTTGGTGAAATGGTCTATATTACGAACGGATTGTTGGCTTACCTGAAACAGCCATTACTGTCCTTCGAAGTAATCCCTGTGGATGATTATGCACTTCTGAAAATGTCTGTACAAGTCCTGGAAACTCTTTTGGGATAGCCTTCAGTTGGGTCGTCACATTACGTTGGATGTCCGAAAACCTCTGGCCCATCAGGGCTTTTCGGTGACCCTGGACCTGGACCCTGCCACTCCATATTTCGACGCTGACTTCGGAGTCGTACCTCAGACACCAGGTCTCGTCACCCGTGACGATGGTTTTCTGAGCCATTCCATTCCACAGAACTTCCAGCCTTCTCACTGCCACCCGCCGAACAGGTGTGCATGGTAGGTTGCATACATTCATCCTTCTCACTGCCACCTGCCGAACAGGTAGGTTGCATAAATTCATCCTTCTAAACACGCACTCGGTCAAACAGGTCTTACAAGTTCCGTTGTGTGTCGCCAATGTTGCCAGGTCTGACTTTATTCGCCGAACGCAACGTGACGAGGCTTTTGAACACCATCCCAAAGGACGCCTTCTTGCAAAGTTTCCAGGACATGTCAGCATTGCATAGTAACGGGAGGGACTGGCGTGCATTGTGATAGTTCAGGTTGTATATACTCATTGATGGCGGTCACGTAATGCTACAAGCTTTGTTTCCAGGTGCCTGCAGTGTCCTCGATGAGAACTCAAATGGTGATTCCAATGCAGGCGGCCCAACAGGCCCCGCCTATGATCCCCATAAACCAGATGCTCCAACACATGACGGTCCTTCCTTCGTCTGCTAGACCATCAGCTTCCCTCAAGATAAATGGCCAAGCTGCAAATGTGCGCTCGGTTATAACTCAGATATATAACCTGTTAGTGGCCGAAGGAAACAACAATGCTGTCACCCCGTCTACCGGATTTGCTGGATACGAAGTATGTCCTGCTATAATATCAATATACTGGAATGTAGGCAGCATCCCTCCACCCACCTTCCCGGTTCCAGTGATCTGGGTCGGGGTGTGAATCAAGGACCTCCACCACTCTCGTCCCTCTTCCTCTTTCCTCAACACTCTCCCTCACTTTATCCATCCACCTCATCCTCGGCCTTCCCCTTTGGCGCCTTCCTGTGACTTTCCCAGTAAAGAATCGCTTCGGGTCTCTGTCTTCTCCCATTCGCATCCTATGTCCATACCATTTTAATTTACTGATCTCGATCCTGTCTTGTAACTTCGGGTATCCGTTTTTCCCCTAATTTCCTTGTTTCTGATTTTGTCTCTGCGAGTCTTTCCAATCATACCTCTAAGGAACTTCATCTCAGTTGCCTGGATTCTACTCCTCCGCTTAGTTGTTGTCGACGTGCCTGTTTCATAGGTGTGTAATATGTTGAATACAAGATTATTTTACATTTCTTGGGAACCCATTTGGTTGTTGGATCCTCTTACCAATTTCCTCACTTATCCCTCCATTGTCTGTGAGGACCCTATTCACAACTTCTAATGGCTTTCCATCTACTGCAATATTCCCCCTACCATCTCACACATTTCTGGTCATCACTATCGGCTGACTCTTCTTTACACTGATTTTCATTCCATGCTCTTCTATCTCCTGGTTGCAAACATTAGCTAGTTCTTGGACTTTCAATTCATCATTCCCCCACATCACTATATCATCAGCAAAGTCTCTTTATTTCCCATTCTCCGTTTCTCTCGTTATGCATTCCATCCATGACAGTGGGGAAAATACACTCCCTTGTCGGAGACCTGTTTCCACATTGAACCAGTTTGTTTGCCCAATCTTGGTTTTCACGCTACTGACACTACCTACTTTCTTCCTTATCAATGCACACTATCAATATCCTTCCCGTATTCCCACCTTTTCTCCACCATGTTCCTCATCGCAAATATAAGATCAAAAGTTAAAAGTCAGCAATTTTTCTAGGTTTCGCCTAGGAACACCAATCTGGCTCATCAGCGGGCTCTTGGTGTCCCACAAGACCAAAAGTCTTCAGTTTGGCAACACAAAATAATTCCAATTACTAGAATATGTAAAAAAAACTGATATATATATCTATCGTATGGCTTTTAGTGCCAGGAGTGTCCGAGGACATGTTCGGCTCGCCCGAGTCTGTAGCTGCTTCAGGCGGACACCCTTAGGGTGAGCTACAAGTTCCGTTCAATTTCAAGTAGTTGCAACTTTCGCTACCAGATATCAACGATACCTAGTGGTCAACGTTGGAACTTTGATAGAGCGTTCCAACGAAATCTAACCTAGAAATTTAGCTTCACACAAGTTTACTCTGTGGAAGGTTCTTTTACATGCCATAAATCTATGGCATGGGCCCACCGGCTTTACTTCCCCTCCGAAGGAAGGCATACTGAGGGATTTTTAACGCTCTTAAAAAATCCGACGACTTCGGCCGGGTTTGAACGAGCACAGAAGCTCAGCCACCGAAGCCGCAATGACACAGTTTAGAAACAAATCCTTATTTAAGTATTTGTAACTTTTATTTAATCAAATTATTGTATAAATACTGAGGAAGATATCAATGAATATGGAAACGTGTACAACAATTGAATACGTGTTTCATAATTTGTATTAATAATGGAATTACTGTTTCCTGAAGGATGCAGAAAATTTATTTTTCCGAATGAGCGTGATAACACATTATCAAATTTCAAAATAAATGAAAAATATATCTGGTTAGCTCAATTCAATTGCCAGTGTGTACCATTCGGCTCGTCAGTTGGCCTCCTCACTATGACAGACTAGCTCCCTTTTCCAAAATACAAATAGTGTATTGAATGGTGTAGTATTTTTATTAATACCCATCAATCCATTTCATCATCGTCATTATCAATTTCCGTCTTCCAGCCTGAGCCGGGTTAGAGCAAATATGACTCCCCTCCTGTCCACCAACCTTCCTCAACCACTGAACTCCACCGCACACTCACACTGTCCTTCACCATCCTCTAGATCTTCCTCGTCCTCTCTTTCCAGCCATCCACCTCTCCATCATTTGTTTCGGCATTCACCCTTCATCCTTTTCACATGTCCATACCATCTCAATCTATCATTCAGCTCCTGTACATTCACTTCCTCTCGAATGTCCTCATTTCTCACTCTATCTCTCCTAGGGTTTTCTACCATACTCCTCGGCAATTTCACTTCGGCTGCCTGTATTCTACTTTCATCTGTCCTGGTCATCGGCCAAGTTTCTGCTCCATAAGTCATAATTGGTAAGTGTATGCTTCCTTTGTTGCCTTGAGTTTGTCACCCATCAGCAGTATGAATAACATCATCTTAAAATGGGCAGCCCTGCACTAAACCGATATGAGTTTCCGACAACCAAAGACTATCTGTGCCTTGGCCAATGTATCTACTATTGGCAGTGGTCCCCCCCCCCCCCCAAGTTATTAGTATTAATATGCTCTGTTCTCTCCCCACAGCTGAAGGCTCACGAGAAGGAGATCGAGTTACGATTCTTTGGAAATGGAAACGAACCGAGCAAGAATAAGCCAAGTATGTCGGTAAAATACAAGGAAGTTCTATAATCTTGTGGTGTATGCTGAGCTCACAAGCAAGGAAATAAATTAATAGCACCATCTTGTGTCTTGTCTGTCTTGGTCTGCACAATACGCTCGCTCGTCACATATTAGGTGATGGCGCAGTGTTTGGGTTGGGACCTCTCAGCACGGGAGCATGCTAGGGGTCTATAACAGGCATAACAGACAAACGTTTGCCAAAATTGTTTGGAGTTTGTTAACAACATAATTATAACATGAGTTGCTGGAATTGTAGGAGGCTCTTATTCTGCTGTGAGCATTTGTTTATGTTCGTGTAAACACTCTCGTCTTCCTAAAAATCTGGCTTCGATAACGTTACGGCCAATATTTTTCCTTTCACTCTTTCACTCTCAGATTCTAAATCCATGCCCTTATTCAACAAGAGAAATCTTTCCATCGCTAGGCTAATTTTCAAATCTGCGATCAAAACACACGTTTTGGCAACCATGACAAAAAAAACGCTCTTTCAGACAATAGACTACCATATCATTTGTAATCGGAGCGAGAGCGGTAGCGATGCTCGCCAAAGCGCAGCCCTAGACCATGGGACCAAGCTATCTGCAGACTCGGTAGACATGGGTTCTAGCCCCACCGTTGGTCATCCATGAAATGGTTTTCCGTGGTTTCCCCATTTTCAACTCCAGGCAAATGCTGGGACGGTACACAAAGGCCACTTCCTTCCACATCCTCGCCCAGTTTCATTCACCATCATTTCATCTGTCATTAACCCCTCTCATGAGGTTGGCATCAGGAAGAGCATCCGGCCGTAAAAACAATCTGCCACATAGAATTTCAACGCATCTCATCCCCGACCCGTTGGAAACAGGAATAATAATATACGTAATCGATCAATATATACATCAAGTGGCCACTAGATAGAAGCACAGAGCATGTCCCACGCTGTTGGGTTCATGGCTAAGAGAGAGAGTTATAACAGTTTGTGCAGGCACCACTGACAGTTGACAGTTGCTTTAAGGAGCGGAACAGTGAGGTCATCAGCCCCTGCATCACTGAAAAGCTTCGAAACTTTACATAAAAGAGCAAGTGTTCTTTATTTTGATGTGTTAATTGTTTTTGTTTGGCGGTGGCAGAGCCACTCGGTATAACACATGGTAAATACACACAACAAACGTTTTGCATATTGCCATGGAGAACACTGTGGACGGACTGCTCTACACAATTGAGATCAGGAGCATGGGCAGGCCATTCCATTCTGTGAATACCATTCTCCTGAAGAAGTGCGGGCGAGCGTTATCGTCCACCAAAGTGAAATTTGGGCCGTAATTGTCAGGATAGTAGCCCTGCCATACAATGTTTACATAATGTCACTCATTGTGTACAATCAATTATTTTGGTGCAGCTATGTAACGCCACTGTTTAATCAACACTGCATCAGCTGGTACAGATCCATTGCTTTGGTTAACAAAGTGCAAAGCGATCTGAATCGTTACTACTGAACTGAATATACTGTACAGTCTTCTTCTGCTCCACCTTTTCCCGTTACGCGGGGTCGGCTTTCTTAATCCTTCGGCGCATCATCAGCAGATAGGCCCAGTACTCTCATATCCCTTTGGACATTCGTCATCCATCTTGTTTGAGGTCTGCTGCTCCCTCTCTTTTGTGTAGCCATGGAAAGGCACTTCTTCACTACATGACTCTCCGGTCTTCGCATAACATGTCCATACTACCTTAGCCTGGACTCTAAAAGTTTCTCTGTTATAGGCGCTGCTTTGAAACTGCCTCGCACATGTTTGTTACGGAGTTTATCTTTGAGAGTAACTCCACCTGCCCAACGTAACCTGATATGTAGCTTTTGCTCATGTGCCTTTGCTGTAGCCCATGTTTACCCTTGGCACTTATGGGTATTTTCTGATCATGGCAGAAACATGAGGCTTTTTTTCGCGCCATTTGTTTCACCCAGACGAGGATCATATCTTCAGCAATGACAGAACCTAGATATTTAAGCTTGGGAAGATATACGGTAATTTTATTAATTAAAGCGTGTGGTATTTTAATAAAATTACCTCCAAATCCATCATCTGCTGAAACTCGGTTCTCAGATTGGAGTCGTCTGCTTCAAGCCTCGGCAGTGACATTGCTCTGTTAGATCAAGTTCAGCATCATCCGATTGTAACCGCCTCAAACTGGTTAACATTCTCACATCCTGGAATTTGTTCCACCATCTCTTGCAGATTGTCATCATTTTCCTCATCTTCCGAAATTATCCTTTCATACAGCTTGTTCCAGGGATGACAAAGAGTCACTGATGTAATGTTTTCCCAGGATTGGGCACACCAATAAATCACATTTTTCATGTTTATAGACTTCAACTAATCCGTAAGACTTTTACCGGATAATTCACAATCACTCAGAATAGATTGTAGCGGTTTGGTATCGTAGAGGAATGCTTAATTTAGATTTTGTCTTTACCCAATCCGCCACTGTTGACACACCAACTCCATAATCCGCAGCATGTCGCAATATCTCACCATTTTCCACGTACCTCACTTTGATGCTTACAATAACGCGTTCTCGTTTAGTTGACATCATTCAATATGGCCGCACTTGCCACATACTGTGCCTGGCTACTGTCCACACGCCTGGGGTAAGAATACTGTACTGTCATCGCGCCAGGAGATGGCAGTTCAACACGCTGCGCATGCGCGACCCACCTATTCCAAACCTAAATATGTCGGCTTCCCGCATGCCAATGGTTGTTATCGCAGCACACGACACGCAGCCAGTGAAAGAAGGAATGTGCTGAGTGAGTGAAGGAAGTAGTGACTAATTTAATGTTTTTGGAATGCGCGTTACGCTGTGAGCGGGAAGACATCTGCAGTTCCAACCCAACTCCTGGCGCGATATCAATATGTACAGTACTGTACCGTTACGAGAGGTTGGAATGGGGTAAGAACAATAGAACTGCAAGGCCAGTGGAAAGACTTCGGCTGAAAGAAAAGTATGAATGGAGATTTTTTTATTTTTTTCCTAGAGCATTTTGGTTAAGCAGGTTCAACTATATGGGTCAAATTGATACAGGTGTAAAGAGGGTCCTCATCGGAGAAAACCAATGGGCGGAGATGTTATGGACATACACAACTTACATTTCATACCAAAAACGTAGCTCATAGTAATTGTTCAAAGTGACGACCGCCAGTCTCTACGCAGGTATTGCAACTTTGCCACACCCTCTTAAAGACAGGCAGCTTGCGCCCTAGCAAGCAAGTCTTCATCCGTTTCTACTGGGGTTTCATTCACTAGGCCAACATGGGACAGCTTCACATACTGTATGTGCTAGTGCCCTGGGTTCGACGCAGACACAGGGACTAGGCTGAGGCAAAGCTTGCGACTTTGTAGCGCGTCAGAGACGCCCAGTTTGGGTCTTTCCCACTGGCGACATTTCTCACTGGCCAAGCTAGAGCGACTGTCGCCGACTTCATGGCCTCCTATTCTGCGTGACTCACAGTGTCATAGTGGGGTATTCGAGGAGGCCGTGGTTGAATGCAAGGTATTCTTTGCCTCGCAACTATCCATTTATGTAGTGGGGACGACTACGTCATAGCATGAGGGGGCCATGGCAGAAACATGAGGCTTTTTTTTACGATAACAATCTGTAAAAAAAGCTGTGCAATGTTCTATTATTTTGCTTGAAATGGCCTTCTTTACAAGCTGCTGGTGTTCATAAATGAGCTAAAGAAACATGTGCTGTGATTTGCTATCTCCTTTTCTGCTCTAAGTAAAATAAAACAGCCATACCCTCCTCCCCCCTAGAATTAACTGAACACGTTAAACAGAGAGTCCTTGCTTTATTTGAAAAAATCCAACGTGAGATCTTGTTGCTTCATATGGTGTTTGTGGTTCAAATTCGTCAATACCTTTATATAGTATTATTGTTCCTACCATTGACACAATGTCCTAATAGTGACACCAATATTTAGTATGATGTAATACTGTTTATCATATAAGCACAAGCTTTGTTTTGTCCAATGGCTAAAACTTCAATTAATTATCTAAAATCGTTTGACGTAAGTGATATTTGTAAGTCAGAACATGGCCTACTGGTTAAAGTCGGTACTTAATTTCCGATTTGTTATTTACCAGTAAATAATAATAATAAATATATTTAATTATCAAATATTCTCAGACAAGAATTCATGAACCCGGAAAGATTGACAAAATAAATATTCGACCATGCTGACAAAAATCCCAAAATACAAATTAGTTGCTTCATCGAAGTGAAAAAAGGATTTTACAGAAATTAACATTACAAAACAAGACATCCTAGACAGGCTTACATATAGAAAAGAATGGGGCGTGGTGGCTCAGCGGTCTAGCTGTATGCCTCTCACCAAGGCGGTCCGGGTTCGATTCCCGGTCAATGCATGTGAGATTTTCGAAGTGAAATGCCATGTCCTGTGGTTCGGATTCCACGTAAAAAGGAGGTCCCGTGGCTCATAATCACAAGATTCACGGTCACGTAAAACTACAATCTTCCTTCCTTTTATAGAAAAGAGATTAGTTTTTTTTTTGAAAAACATTATATTTCTCAACTGTTTAGGCAGATTAAAGAAGGAAAGAACACAGTAAAATGATGAAGAAATATTCTACTGGAAATCAAATAAAATCAAGAAATGAGATAAAATCAGGAGAAATTTATTTCGTGTGTCCCTTATATGGCCGAAATCGATGGAAGAAGAGGAAATATATTTACTATGGAAAGTTTTAAGGCCTAGAGATGAAATGAAAATGAAAATCCACAGCCTGCTTCCAGTCTCCGACCGGGTCAGGAATGGAATGAATGAAGCCCCCATCTAGCGGCGAGGATATGAACTGTGCCTGCTGCCGAGGCCTGACGCACTCCTCTGGGGCAATGATTAAATGAATGACAGATGAAATGAAATGAGAGTGGAGAGTGTTGCTGGAATGAAATTTTGACAGGGAAAACCGGAGTACCCGGAGAGAAACCTGTCTGCCTCCGATTTGTCCAGCACAGATCTCACATGGAGTGACCGGGATTTGAACCACGGACCCAGCGGTGAGAGGCCAGCGTGCTGCCGCCTAAGCCACGGAGGCTTAAGGCCTAGAGATGAGTTTTCTAATTTTATTTACGTACTGGTTAACATTTTCAGAATTGTTGTCAGTGTGTGTGGCATCTGTCTAACGCTAATAACGTGCGTACTTGCAATTGGGGACGGTTGTGGCCTTGCAGCATTAGTTTGGAGTAGAGCTCTGTGATTGCGGAGAGTGTCGCGCTTCAACCCTTGGTAGAGCGGCATTTCAATCCTTTGACGTAGCTTCAATATGTACCCCTAGACAACTTAAGGTACCAGTACCTGATGATGATGATAGCAAACACTCGTCTCGAGTAGGTTGGCCTTCCAATGCCGAATGAATCTTCATCGGTGAGTCCGGAGGTGACTAAAAAGCCCAATGCGGGAGAGACACCGTTTTCCGCAGTGACGACAGGTAGTATCAGGTCCAGGTAAGACATTCGCATGCATTCCCTGAACACTCTGTTCTTTCTGCGCTGCCTCCGATCTTCTATCATACTGAGACCGTCGGTGGAGCTGCCAGGATAGCCAACAACCGCAATGACTTCCCTAACATCTCATCCGTCGGACATAATTGCCGTGAGGATCAGGTGAACTTCCTAATAGGCCAAAGCGGCACGAGAATCTGTAGTCCACAGGGATCGTGGTATATGGTTACGATGGTCATAGACTGCCTAAGGAAAGGTTCACCTTAAAAACTAGACTGAGAAAATAAACATCCAGACTTATGTAAAACACCGTGAAAATTTATTGTTAAAATTCACAAGCCCCTAGCCTAGTTCGGAGGGTTTCAATCGGCTAATCCGCAAGCTAATAAACAAACAAAAATAAAGAGCAGGTCCCTACCTGAGAAGTTACGGAAAACCCTCGCGAAAGATCTATCTCACAATAACAACGCAACAACAGCAACACTAGGAAAATGGTACGACGCAAATCCCTAGGTCAAGTTACAAGATCAAGCTAATATCAGAATTTACATTTAACAGTGTAGCAAAACAAATCTAAGTAAGGATGATACCGTCTCCGCATTTACAATTAACGTTAATTCATCTAGCTAAGTCCTATCAGTTAATAACAAAGTTTACGGCGATGACGTCCGTAACAGAGAACAATAACATTCAAAGCTAAGTGAACAGCCATGTCAAAAAACATTTAGTTATTCTTAAGAACTACGTCGCTACAAAAGTGTCAGCTGTCCTAGTCATTCCCTCAAAAGGAAATACCTCCATTAGCACGGCCATGTCAGCAGGTTCCAAATGCAAAAGAACAAAGTTAGATAGAAAGAATTCGTTAGTTAGCTTTTGTTTTACCAAAATTATGCGTTTTATTATTAAGATGTCGGTTTAGGTTATCGTTGGTTTATGGCGATTAATACTGACAATAGCCTGGGCACGGAGTGTCTCCACTGAGTCAATCTCCACCAAAAAGCCTCGACTCAAAAGTCGGAATACAATCAACGAGCAATAACAACTCGGACACACAATAACACAAGTTACCAGCGGCTCAAAGCTCGCGTTCAATAACTCTGGGATGGGCCTGCACACTCAGTCACCCTCCAATAACATCTGGTCAACGGGAACAATCCCGGACAAGGTACACACAAATACCTTCATACAATAAATATCTCCTATAACAGGGCAGCCTACAACGTACTATAGAAACCTGACATAACTGTACACGTCAAACGACGGTACACGCAAAAGTGCGTTTAACTAACAAAAAACAATCCATAAAAACATGTGATCAGATACAAGGTTGGACACTGGGTTCCATGAGCTAAATTGCAATGAAAGAAAGAGCGAATACTAAAAGCATTCTGTCCTTGGTAAAACTATGTCGATCTCATAATACAAGCGTGCTCTCAAGGGCAGTGGGTCACAAACCAGTTTGTGTCGCCGCAGGCTACAACATTCCTTCGCTGTCGGACACAACACACACTAACTATCAAGACCGGCGATTTAAGCAAAATAAAAACTGTACAACTGGCCTCATCATAAAACCTTTACCATAGGTTATAAACCTCGAAGAATACGTGTATAAAAACACGCTATAAATCTGAATACAATAATATAATTCCGTCTTTCAAACCAAAGACGTCTAAATGATAGCAATGTCACTATTGCTGGAGCTCTTTGCTCTCAAAGATATAATACTTCAGTAGTTGCTTGTATAACTTCAAATAAGTACGTGTCTTCACATGGCACTAACAAAATAATAATTGTGGCGCAGATTCCACACTCTGGATCTGCTTAATGATACGTTGGGAACTGGGTTCGATGCTAGACAACGAAACATTCCTTTCTACTTGTAAGGTCTACACTTGACCTGATGGCTTCTGAGCAACATCTCAAATGAAATATAATGCAGTTACAAAACTGGTAATTACAGTCGATTACCTAACTGATACGACTGCTCTAACGAAGTCAGGGGTGTAACAAAGACTGGTTGCAAAAAATGCAGTTAAAGAAATATAACCATGGCATCTGATTGCCATAACTAAAGTCAGCAAAGACTTGAAAAATCAACCCAAATAGGGTTAAACAAAATAGCCTCAAATGACTACGGTCACGTTTAGCAAGAGATAGGCATTGACGTTCTACGACGTCCATCAAGCTGCACCAGGGTTGACCAAAATGTCTGACCCAAGGGTGTTTATTTATTTATTTATTTTATGTCTTCGGATGTGGCGAAGTTAAGGCTCATGGCCCTCTCTTACACTTAACCACGAAATATGGTACCAGTACATAGCTTATGACAATTTCGAAAATACAAAAAATATTATGATGAAAAATAAGGAGTAAATTAATTATGCTAATACTAATATTAGTAAAAAAAAGGCACATGAATAATGATAGTAATAATTATAACAATACAAATAATAATAATAATAATAATCACAATGTCATAGACCTTTCTATAATATCCTAGATATAATCCTAGCTCAGTCATACGTCCTATCATCCATCACCATTCACACGGGGCAATCAGCAGGATTCAACAGGTTATCTCGGCATGCGGCCTGAAATTTATTTATTGTTGTGGAATTTCTGATATCGGGAGGAGTTGAATTCCATAGTCGAGACCCAGCTACAACAAAAGAGCGGTTAAACATGGATGAGTGGTTGATGGGGATGGCGAGGGAAGAGCCAGATCGAGTGCTTCGATTATGATATGAGGACAAGTAACTAAATTTTGATGACATGTACGTGGGGGTGTTTTCATGCAGAAATCGATAGATGGATGTCAACAAGTGAAATTTACGGCGTTCATCAGGTTTAAGCCATGAAAGAGCACGGTAGCTTGGGGTTATGTGGGCATCGTATCTTAGATTAAAAGCGAACCGAAGACAAGAGTTCAATGCTTGTTGAAGTTTCATTGTTTGTCCATGAGTCGCGCCAACGAGAACGACGTCACAGTAGTCTAGAATTGGTAGTATTAGTGTCTGGATGAGTTTAATCTTAATGTCTAGTGGTAAAATATTCTTATGGCGCACGAGTGGGTGAAGGGATGCGTATATCTTTTTACGTGTATTTCTTATATGTGGTGACCAGTCAAGGGTTTCAGTTAAGGTTAACACAAGGTTCCTTACTTTTTTACTAAAGGGGATGGTGATTGAATTCAGTGTTACTGGAGGCACAACGTAGTTGTTTTTTAATGAGTTTAGTAAGTTATGAGAGCCGATGATGATAGTTTGGGTTTTCTTAGGATTGAGCAGGAGAGAGTTGTCATCGGCGTATACACTAAGTTGATGGATATCAGTGTTTATATCCCTTTTTGCATTTGATATATTGTTGATACTAGTGTGGCAATATATTTGGAGATCATCTGCATAAAGATGATATTTATTATAGTTAATTGTGGAGGAGATATCATTGATATAGAGCACGAAAAGTAAGGGCCCAAGGACCGAACCTTGGGGGGTTCCTGCCTTTTTCTGACGCCACTGTGAGGTGGTGTCCTGTACAATCACACGCTGATTTCGACCCGTTAGGTAAGCAGAGAAAACATTTATGGCTTCGGAGCCAAGAAGGGATTTTAGCTTCTTCAATAGGGTCGGTATATCTATGGTGTCAAATGCTCTGCTGAAATCGAGGAGTGTGAGTATTGTTACTTGTCTTTGGTCCATTGCTTGTCTGATGTCATCAGTCACCTTAAGTAAGGCAGTAGCTGTGCTGTGGCCCTTCTTGAAACCAGACTGGAGTGGGTCAAGTAGAGAGTGAGTGTTCAAATATTCCAGTATTTGGGTTTGTACTAACCTTTCCAGTATTTTGGAGAGAGCAGGGAGAATTGATACAGGGCGGAAGTCGGACGGTAACAGTGGGCAAGGTACCTTAGGAAGAGGGATCACGTTGGCGTATTTCCAGATAGAAGGCAGTGTGCCATTGTTTAAACAGTAATTAAAATGTGTGTGAGAAGGGGGAGAACAGCACCAATAATGTAATGTATAAATTTTATAGGTATATCATCAATCCCGCTCGCCTGGGATCTAATGGAATACAATACTCTCTTAACTTCATTAGTGCTTACGTTACGAAATGCAAAGCTGGGTCGATCTGGTGGTGAAAATGATGGGCCGTGACTGGCAGCGTTATTTGGGCTGGATTGAGTATCTGCATCCGTGAAATATGCATTTAGCTCGTCTAGTGGAATGTCAGGTATAGGAAGTTGCTCCTGGTTTTTTCCTATGCCCAAAGCACCTAGTTGTTTCCACGCTCTAGCTGTGTTTAGTCGGCAGGTTGTATCACGAACATACTTAAATTTAAGATTACGTAAAGATTGCTTAATTTGGTTTCGAAGTACTCGGTACTTTTCAAAATCATTTGGTAGACCAGAACGTTTGTATTGTCTGAAAATATTATCTCTACGGGACATCATTTTCTTGACTTCCGGAGTTAACAACGGCTTAGGTTTACGAGAAATCCTTATCTTTCTCTTGGGCGCATGTTTGTTGTATAGTGCATGTATTAATAGATTAAACTTGTTTACTTTTTCGTCAATGTCGTCCAGTCTCAATATGTCGTTCCATGGAAGACTGTAGGCATCATATTTCAGTTGTATCGGGTCTATGTCCTTTATATTTCTGCATGTAACATATTTAGTCCTGTACTTTGGAACGCGGAGCGAATACGCTAAGTATATTAAGTCATGGGTGGATATAGCCGGCACTGGTATTTGACCATGAGTCACTACTTTCTGTGGGTTATTTGTTATGATGAGATCAATTAGTGTATGTGAAGTGTAGCTTACTGTGCTTACGAAGTTAGTTGGCTCGAGAGGAAGTATCGTCATGTCACAGGAGGAAAATAGATCTTCAAGTTTCTTTGCTTTGTATGTTTTGGTTAGTAAGTTAGTGTTAAAATCTCCTAAAATAATGACATGTTCGTAAGATGGCAGTAAATTAAGCAGACTAGTTTCAAACTCGGAAATGTATGATACAGTAGGTGGACGATAGACAATACCTATCAATACTTTCAGCTCACTCAGTGTTACCTCAACAAACATGAACTCCGTCCTCAGCAACTCAACGGACGATGGTGAACAAATAACCCTGCTTTTCAGATCATCTCTGCAATAAAGGGCAACACCGCCTCCCATCCTATCGGCTCGATCATGGCGAAGGAGATTATATCCTTCAAGCTGAACCACACAATTTGGAAGTGATTCAGACAACCAACTCTCAGATATTCCTATTACATGAACATTGTTTTCACAGAATATTGCTGTAATCTCATCTATGTGTGCTGGTAAGCTTTGGCTATTCAGGAGGCAGTTTGAAAATGCTTGCTGTAACTTGGTACCAGCGTGCGCTGGTGAAAGTGGAGGGAGGGGAGAATTTCTATTGTACGAGCCTCGGTCATTGCCTGAGGGTGAATTGGCTCCTACAAGGACAGCAGAACTATTTCTAAATGGCATGCTCACAGGGTCAAGAACTTACCGTAACGGTACCTCGACTTCCTGATGAAACTAACAGCTGACTGCCTAAATACTAAACACACACACACAATCGCACACACAAACCTAATGTAACTTCTAGTACACATGTCTATGAACTTATTCCATTTCCTTCACCGAGCCTATTAATGTGCAACTTTAGTTCCGCAGGTGTGTTAATATTTAGTTTTCTGCCATTGTTGAGGTGGACAACAATTCGGCCGTCTTGTGTGGATCCATTACGTAATCCCCAAAAGTCCCGTGCTTTTCTTAAGATGTCCTTCCTAGTTGCAGTAAGGGATTCGGTTATTAATAACGATGTGCCTTTGAGCAACCGCTTGGCGCGCCAAACACGATCTCGTTGGTGGTATCGTAGGAACTTTATTATTATAGGCCTACTCCCTGAGGCCACGATTCCTGCAGCAGTACTTGGCTGGCGACCCAGTCTGTGACATCGGTCTATACTGTCAATTTGCAGAGTCACATTTAGTTTCCCAGAGAGTGTTTCGATTGCTTTCGCGTAGACGTCCTCGTTGGGAGTTTCACGTACTCCGTGGAGGAGAAGGCAGTTTCTCCGACTGTACTGCTCTGCCTCATCTTGCCGGATGTCCTGCTTCTCGAGATGCTCCTGGACGAGGATTACTTCTTTCTTCATCTCGTCCAGTTCCGCAGTAATTACTTCTCGGAAGTCCTTAAAGTCTGACGCGAGAACATTCAGGGTGTCACTGGGGTTGGTAGCACTGATCGTGGAGGCCTCCATAGCTTGCTCCAAGCGAGCTTGAAATTCAGCCATCCGCTTTTCAAACTTACTCACACGCTCGTTTACTGCCTTTAGGGTCATACTTTTATATTAATCACTCAACAAAAGCTTGTTCAAATAAATAAGCACATTGAGGACACTGATAAATGATACTTAACTGGCTGTTTTGGCTGGTGACTTGCGGAGCACTTTTACACTCGGTATGTAGTAGGCGCCATCTTGTAACTTGTGTCTCACTCTAACTGAAATAAATGACATCTAATTAGACTAATTACACCTATTACCTATAAAATGGCTGTCACTGAGTTCGGTTGGTTCACAAACTACATTAAACCTACTATACCACCAGAACCTAGATCAAGAAAGGGTGTACAAAAACTCACGAAATGGAGGAGCTCTCACTCAGCCCTCTGTTCAACGACAAGGGTTGAACAAATTCATCCCTGGTTTTCCGGAACGGTATCATCCTCATCAGGATTCCCATCTGGACTCCTCCAAAGACCAGGGTTCGATCTGTCCCTGTCGACAACTTCGTGGATGTACTGGACCTGCCTGGGAAAGGCATCCTGGGTTCCTTCCTCCTCGTTCGCTGTTCTGGAAGCTCCACCATCATGCTGGTTCCAATAGATACATCACCCTCATACCATGATGGTACTAGCCCATGATGTTGGTCTCAAACAAGGTGTAGAATAATTTGATCACGTGGGTGGTGGAATAAATCGTGTAGTAGTTCATTCTTTCACTTCAAAAATCACAATGTTCGTTGAAAATGTTACAGGCTTTAATTGCAATTGATAACATAGCCTTTACTTCGCAGATATCGAATAATAGGTGAGCAAGCACTGTTCTGTGGTTCTTCACGTGTGCTGACGCCACTTTTACATCAGGTGGCATCCGTGATATGTGCGTCGTTTTGTAATTGAAAAATTCACTGTGGCAATTCAAATATACAGTACTTTCATAATCACAATTATTTAAAGTAGTTATAACACGTTTACCTCTATATTTTTCACCAGGCTCTCGGCCCTCCACAAACACGTGGGTACAAAAATGTGGTGTTACGGTAATGTTAGAAAATTAACTATACTTGCCAATTATATCACAATATGATTCCTGTTGTTCACTGTGCATAAATAACAGTGATTTATAGAATATTCGTGCACGATGGCACCTGATGATAACTTCTACGCTAAACAGCGGATATTTTCCACGTCTGATACGACGGCTATAACTTCACGCCTTCACAGGGCGGATTTTCCAGATGTAGTGCAAATAATTCACTATACAATTCTTACGTATCACTCGTATCGTAACGTATTCGTGCTCGATGGCAACAGATAACAATTTCCACGCTAAACAGCGGATATTTTCTACGTCTAACAAGACGGATGTAACTTCACGCCTACACGGGGCGGATTCTCCAGACGTAGTGCAAGGCACAGGGTTACTCGAGGAAGTAGGTCGTCAAAACGAAGTCGTTGAGCGACTACTTACGTTCCTATTTGCGTATCTGCAAGGGTATTACCTTACCTTAAGCGAAAATAACATTCTCCAAAATATTTTAATAATGCTGCATGACGAAATGGAATATTCTGAGTCTTGTGGAAAGATAAAATTAATTAATAAGACCTCAGATAAATAATTAGCAGACTTCACCAAAGTCAAAAGTGCGATTCTCCGCTACTTCAAAGAGTATAGCATGAGCTCTCAGCTCCACGTGGCTTTCCGGGTGTGTTCAAAGGTACTACATCCCATCATAAATGTGCTGTTATAAAAAATATCACATGAACCTTAGCTCAGCGGATTCATGTGCCTCTCCGTCGTTTCAAATAAAATGTTGGGACGACATTTTTATTTGACTTAAAGTTCATTCATAAGTGATATTTTTTTCAGATTAGCTGTATTGAAGGTTCCAATGCGCTCTCCTGTCCTAATGTCTTCTATCACATAACTTCCATTGTTCAAAGGCTGTCGGATACGACTAGTTGATTGTGCCTGCTGCTTCCATCTCATGGATCTTCTTAGCAGCTTCCTCGCGGTGTTTCTCTGCGATAGGATAAATCTTCTTCTGGAATGGGGAATCATCCAGTAGTACAAGATCGTACTCGTAGTCCAATATCTCACCAGGTGTGGTGTCGAATATATCCCTGTATTCGCTCAATATTGCATCTAGGTTCTCTCGTATGGGTGCTGATAATGATTCCGCCTCTTCGTCGGCATCTTGTGTCTTCTCAATTTCCTTGCGATTTAAGTTTTCGACAACGTCGACTTCGGATAGGAATTCCGGTTCTTCTTCAACTAAGTTCATCTGAATGGGTTCGTTCGGCTTAAACTCTACCGTATTACGTCCCATATCAATGATTCCATCATGCTTCCCAATGAAGTCTGCACCCAATATGGCATCATGATGCAAGCCTTTCATCACAAGAAATTCATGCAAGTACACGTGGCTCGAAATCTTCAAAGTGCATAGAATCTGGATTTTGCACGTTACAACACGGTCAGGTATGACTCCTCTGACTCTTACAGCAGAAACTGGCAGCTCTGTCACCTCAGAGTTTGTTTTCAGTCTGGCATGGCAATCGGCGGAAATGACACTAATCATCGCCCCAGTATCGATGAGAATGACTACGTTGCATCCATTCAGGGTGGCTACAATCTTCGGTAGACGCGTCAATTCGTAGTTGTGGTTCGTCGTTCGTCTAACAGGTCTTCCTGGATTGGCTCCCAGAGTAATATGGTGGCAGTTACTCTGTGCTCAACCGGGCAAGAATCTATTGATTTTTCGGCGTTTTTTTCTGTCCTGGCGGGAAGTACCGGGCTGGTTTTGCTCCGTCTCCTGCGCCGAATTCCTAGTTTCCCTCGAAGTCGGGTTCTGTTCTCCCTCTTCTCGGATTTGTAGTTCTCTGAGTTGTTGAAGATACTCACGGCTCTCCCGTGCTCTTCCTCTCCAATCTCTATCTGGCTGGTTTCTGGGATCTCGATCTCTGTTATACCCTTTACTGTATCAGTAGTCCCTACGGATACTTCCGTGTTGTGGATTTCGACCATTATTCCCTCGGCGGTCGTTTTCGTGACGACGGTCGTCGTTCGTCCCTCGGTCGAAGCGCCGATTCCAATAACTACGACGGTCATCTCGCTGGTCCCTAGTATATGGAGTGTTGTTCCATTCTCTTCTACCATAGTTATAATTATTACGTTGTCCAGAGCTCTCTTGGGTTTGCGTCTGCTGTGGCGTCTGGCTCACTTTGTCGACAGTAGTTAAGTTGACATGTCTCTCCTCACGCCTGTCAGCCTTCTGCTGACGGTGTGTCGGGAACTGTTCAGTGTTTGCAACCAACCGTCGCAGGATTTGGTCACACTGCTGAAAAGTGGATGCCCCTGCAGCAATCAATACGCGTTGCACGTCTGCAGGGTATTGCCAAACGATGGTGTTTACTAGGTCTTGTTCAGACAATGGGGGTTGAAGACAACGAAGTTTCGCAAGCTGGGTTGCGAAGCAGTTCGCATAACGCGTTGGAGTATTAGAGCTATATCTGCGAGTATACATCTCAGCTCTAATGCTCTGCTGGATGTCGCTCGACCAGTACGTTCTTAACAAAGCTTCATTGAAATCCTGGTAGCCTATAAACGAGTATCGGAAAGCTCTAAACCAGGTGCTGGCTTGCCCTTCAAGCAAACGCTCAATAACTCGGAGCTCCCTCTCCGGAGTTACCATGGTATCTCTCAAGTAGCTTTCTACGTTGGCCAGAAATTCAACTGGAGTGATACCACTTCCAGTGCCAGAGAAGCGAGCTGGTTGCTCCTCTCTCGAACGGATTATAGTTACATTTCCCTGCGTATGCGCGGGTCTAAATGAATTCTGCTTGTAGTTATGCGTAGGCGTATTAGTTTCATGACTAAGTCGATTGGGTGCTGGTTGAAAAGAATGGGCGTCAAAGTTCAAAGTTTGACTTTGCGCTGAACCAGTGAATTGAGACGGTTGCGGTTCTATAGGTGCGCTGGGTTGGAAATGAGTAGGCATCATCCCTACGGATTGAGATACTGGTGTTTCCTGGGAGTCTCCCATCTGTGAGGGAAAGTGTCTCTCTCTAGGAAGCGTCTCAAGTCTGTCGAGACGTCTTTCTATAACCTCGAGCCCTGGAATGGTTCTAGCTGTGACTTTGTTACCTAAGTCGTTAAGTTGTAGCTCGATCCTATCGACTTTCCCTTTGAGGTTCGAGTCAACTTCGCGTATTGCCGTCCTCAGGTTATAGCTAAGGTCTAACCTGTCGGTTACGGCGACTTCCTCGAATCGTCTCTGTAAGGAATCGATTTCTCCTTCGACTTTCGACACGTTGTCTTGGATCTTTCCAACATCATCTCTGACCTCGGCTACCTTAGCCTCCACAGTAGTCTTGTGTTCGTTGAGGTCACCCCTCAATAACATGAGATCGATTTTATGTTCCTCACGATGAACGTCAACTGTTTCACGCAGGCTTGCTACGGTTTCTGTCAACTCCGTAATATTCCTCCTATTGGTGTTTAATTCGTCCTTGGCATCTATCATGCCGTCGACGATCGTCTTGACGTTGTTATTCACAGCATTTGCAGCACCTCTCATCAAAATCAGTCCAATATTCATGGTTGCCATGTCCTTTTTCACGGTGTCCATAAATCCCTCGACGTGAGTCAATCGAGTCCCAAATTCTTCTCGAGTGTGCTCCAGGTCGGCTCTCATATCTATCTGGACTCTGTTTATTGTTTGAATTCGAGCTGTGTGCTCCTCCAATCGGGTCTGCACATCCTCCCTAGCTCTATTCATCTGGTCGGTTAAGCAATCTATACGCTGGTTAGCCTCCTGATGGTGTCGTATGACATCAACCCTAACAGCCGCTAAACCTGCCGTAAGATCATTCCTAGCTTCGACTCTATATGCGTCCATGTCGGCCCTGACCTGAGTTAAATCAGTCCTAACATTGTTAACTGACTGGGTGATAACTTCTATGTCCTGTCTGACATTGTTAATTTCCTGCCTAACTTGGTCCACATGACCACTCACATTGTTTATAGATCGGGTGTTAACCTCTAAGTCCTGCATAACATGGTCCACATGACCACTCACAGTGTTGACAGCTTGGGTATTCTCACCTAAATCAGTCCTTACAGTACCTAAGTCACCACGTACTTCACCTAAATCACCTCTTACATCACCTAAATCAGTCCTTACAGTACCTAATTCAGCAGTAATCTGCTGGAGGTTGGCATTAACACCTGCCATCATTTCCCCAAACACACGACGAATAGTTTCCTCATCCATTGACAAGAAATATATATCAGAAAGTGAGGTATCAATATCTAATGGAACTTACAGCTATGATTAGTTACTTGGTGGTATAAAGCTTGTTTCATTTATATAAATATCACGAGTACAGCTGGAGTATGCAAACTAAGTGCTTCTACATTTACAAAGACAACGGCGAGCAAAGCAAAGTATTACATTTACTCAGGATGAGGCATCATCAAAGAAAATCCTATCCATCATTTATCTAACACTAAAGCCTCACCCCATGGACTTCTATCAAACATGAATGCCATGCGGTCAATTGATCTGCAGTACGACTTTCTAAGTTCGTCCCAGTCCTGTCAATTTACCATTAATCAACATTAAGATCCCCCTAAAAAACATGGAACTGAAGGTCACCACGTTAACGTCGGCACATGAGTTAGGCGCCATTTTATGAGACCGTCGGTGGAGCTGCCAGGATAGCCAACAACCGCAATAACTTCCCTAACATCTCATCCGTCGGACATAATTGCCGTGAGGATCAGGTGAACTTCCTAATAGGCCAAAGCGGCACGAGAATCTGTAGTCCACAGGGATCGTGGTACATGGTGACGATGGTCATAGACTGCCTAAGGAAAGGTTCACCTTAAAAACTAGACTGAGAAAATAAACATCCAGACTTATGTAAAACACCGTGAAAATTTATTGTTAAAATTCACAAGCCCCTAGCCTAGTTCGGAGGGTTTCAATCGGCTAATCCGCAAGCAAATAAACAAACAAAAACAAGATGTTCAGTAAAGAACATACAGCCTACTTTCTCCTAAATGCATGGGTATTGTTATAACTCTTTGTCCTTTTCAAGGAGTATGATTGAATGTTGGTTGTAGTAGCTTGTTGAAATACAACGTGCTATAGGGATATTAAACATGAATATGAGGTGCCCTTTGCTAGTGCTACCTCTGTACCAAATTTCGTTCAATTCGGTTTCGCCGTGTTTGAATTGATAGGGGGAATCGATTTGCACACATACTTGGCCACCATCTGCAAACTATTGGGCTGATGTTCTTGCAGTTTGGTCAGAATATGTTTCCCACATAAAGATATGGTGTTGCAAAATTTGGTAGACTAGATTATTAGGTAGGTCGTAATTACATTTTAGCTTTTAACATTTGGGTGGCCGCGATTACGTTTCCGTCAAGATAGCGGTGATATAAAACATGACACTGAGGTGCCTCTTGCTAGTGCTACCTCTGTACCAAATTTCGTTCATTCGGTTCCACCGTGTTCGAATTAATAGGGGAAATCAATTTTGACATAAAGATGGCCGCCATCCGCAAACTATTAGGCTAATGACCTATTAGATTGGTCAAAGGATGCTCCCTCCATAAAGGTATGTTGTTGCAAAGTTTGGTAGAGATCGAATGGTTATGTTAGTCGTAATTTTATTTAAGCTTTAAACATTTGTGAAGCCGCTATTACGTTTCTGTCAATATGGCGGCGATATTAATCATGACACTGAGATGCCCTTTGCTAGTGCTATCTCTGTACCAAATTTCGTTCCATTCTGTTTCACCGTGTTTGAATTAATAGGGGGAATCGATTCTGACACAAAGATGGCCGCCATCCGCAAACTATTAGGCGAATGACCTATTAGATTGGTCAAAGGATGCTCCCTCCATAAAGGTATGTAGTGAACCCGATGGGGTTATGCTGACTGGAATCGAACTTGGTTCTCAGAGACTGTGATCTCAGTAAAAAGGTTCCGCCAGGAAGCGAACCAGAGATCTATACAGGGAGTTTCTTGGTAAAAACCCCTCGAAAGAGATGTATATTTAATCACTGGTGTGATTTTTGATGAAATGGCATTATTTATTAAAATAATGTAGGAAATAATGAGCGGATTATATCATTATAAGACGATTTGGTGTAAGCTATTGGAGGTTTGAAGCAGAGAGGAGGGCAGAGCTGACATTTACTAATCGGCCCAGAATTGTGGGTTGGTCTCAGTGGAGCCACGTCCATCTCTGTCACCCCATTATGTCGTCTGGAGCAGGGGAGAGGCCTGAAAAATGACACAGTTATTCCCCGACGGAGAATAGATGTAGAGGAGGGGCGGTGAAATGCCCAGAAAAATCATTGATTACTCGTGATTGGAGTAACGAATCGAGATGAGAGTTGCACACAGGTGAATATCTTGGCAAGAAGATAATTTTAGAGTCTTTTACATGCGATTTTGGTGCATATTTAGTGATGTGCGTAAGGACTGTGAAGCGACCATTGTTCGCGGAGGGATGTGAAGATGTTGACGGGGAGTTCCCGGTTAGGTAGCGTCCCACGCCATGGAGAAAGGAATTAATATAAATTAATTGAACGAGCGATTCCTTTGCACACATATAGTTTTGGGACCTGTGAAGAGAGAGGAACACAATGATCATGGTTTGAAGACCTGAATCATGCTGTGAGAGGAGCGAAGATTACGCGGGAAGATGTTGCTCTACTTTCTGTGGAAATCCGATATAAGGGAGTAGACCCCAGGAGGAGCTCTCAGTTACTCAGTTGAAACTCACTTGAAGCTCAGTCGAGACGCGGTCAAGCTCAGTCTACATGCCGCCAAGCGCAGTTACAGCCAGTTACAGTTTTACTCAATTGTCAATTGTAGCACAATGGAAATAAGTTGCAATCAGTATGCAGCAAATATGCAGCAGTACGAGACAGCGTGTAAGCCGCAGACAGAAGTCTTCAAATAAGCTACGTGCAGTCTTCGAGTGAAACTTCAGTCAGCTACAGCCAGGGTGAAGCAAGTTCGTCAAGGCATAACGCATGACGGATCTATTCATCGAGACGCCGAACAAAGACTGGTATGTGTAAAAGAAACAGTAAATATGTTTGTATGAATAATAGTCGTGATATAGGCATAATCAGCCGCACGAACTATGACGTGTTCAGTTATGAAGCACCGTATAGACTAACGGTAGAAATATTGTATATAATTATTTGTGAAAGTGTTGAACTTTATTAAGCGCAGTGTGTATAGTATTAACTAATCGTATATGTGTAACTACGATAGAATGCGCTAAAGAAACCTTACTAAGTGTTTGGTATTGCCATGAGAGTACCAGATGTTAACGCTCATGTTTAGGAGCACGCGTATTGATGTAACGCAGAACGCTTACTGTAGGAGTAATGATCGTCATAAAACTGTTGGAGAGTTCCGAGAGCAGATAACCAGACTTTCAATCAGGAGTTGATAACGTAAGATGCCGTCGACACCTGCAATTTCGATCTCTGCTAGGGAATCTCAGCATTGAAGTGTGTATAAAGTGACGAGTGTTCAGTGTAATGTATATGTAAAAATATCATTTAAAGTAGTGTTTGATGAAGTGTTTCACATGTTTGGGGAGTGATAACTTCCTGAAAGGTATGCAACGTGTCGTGTTGGTGATAGAAATTATGTATAATCAAATGTGTGTAAACAAGAGAAATATGTCGCGTTAAACCCATTATGGCGGGCGACATGGAAGAATATGATTGGTTGGAGCCACCTTAGATGCCTATAGAGATGTAAGTACCCCACAAATTATGGTTATAATCATGTAGAAGTATGGACCGATGCATGTCTGTGATTCCGTAAAGGTATTGTGAATTCCTTATAGATGCCAGTAAAAGTCAGTTAGGAGGCTGATCCTCCATGTTTAATCAGTATTGAGTTGATTTTTATAGAGTTGAAATGATGATTTGCATCATTAAGTGGAGTAATTATTCCCACTATGAATTAAGAATGGCAATCAGTTATGTAAATGTAACGAACGCGATTGTTCGAGTTTAAAACGTCTAGCTATGTCGGAAAATTTGGTAATTTATGTGAGAATAATAATAAATGATGATTTTGGTCATTTATGTCAATGAGATTTATAATAATAATGGTAAATAATGATTTTGGTCGTTTATGTCAGTGAGAAATGATGATAATAATAATAATGGTTATTAAGAGTATGAATGAACACATCAGGAAACAAATAAATTGTTGTAAGCGAGAATTATTAACGCTAAGTGCAAGACTTATCAATCTAAGCAGGAGGATGTTACAGTGAGATTACATTTCAGTAATTATGAAAAGAAGTTTTATATCAGAATATTGCATATATTCGGTAATGATACCAGTAATGAAAGAGCTTTTAGTGGATTGAATTTGCAGCTTAATTGAGAAGCTTATAGAGTAAATGTTAGATTTCTCTTAATATTATAGGTCGGTGTGTCGTAGCATGGAGCATTAGGGGCCAGATAGTCTATTCTACGTATGAATTCTCCTATGTCGTGGACATTGTTGGAGATATTTTATTCCGGAGTTTTAGTGAATGGACCCTAACTCTGAAGAAAAGGATTGAAATGTGTTCCGGGCTGGAATCTTGTAAGAGTCGAGGAAACAAGGACACCTCGCAGCTCTATGATTTCCCGAGAACTTATGATGAGTTATGTACGCTCGTGGGCAGCGAAAACTCATGGCGACAGTGGTTTTGTGCGCCTATATTATACTTGAGACATCGGTCACCGCCAGGCTCATGCATTACGAACCCCGAACCTTCATGTTGAATGGACCCATGTGAGGCCATTAATTAATCGTTATCCTCGACGTAGGAATAATTACAAAAGCTCATTCAATACCTGTTGGCATAATAGTCAATTAAGATCCTTTGGGAACATGTGTGCCGGTTAGGACACAGTATTTGTCTTGTAAATCTCCACTGCTTAGAGAGGGAAGCTTTCAAACTTTTAGAAAGGTCGAGATAATTGGTGGAACGACCCATCCCACTTTCTATTGTGTAGCGATTTCTTTAGCCGAGGGTCGGTGCCAACCACTCGAACCGCTCAGGCAAGTTATAAAGGGAAGAAATTCTAGACCTTGTTAAAATGACATATAATGCGAGATTGTTATGTTGAGTATTATAGCCATGTGGTTTGTGAACACATGGATAATTATAGTTCATCCTGATGGTTCATTAATTTAGCTATCTGACGAATAGTTACATGATATATTTGTACTGTCACTGGAACCAAGTCATGTAGATGGTTACTAGATGCCAATCGCCATGAGCGCGAGGTAGTCTATCGTACAATCCGACATAAGCTATAACGTAACGTTTTATATGGGAATCACAGACAGCATGCGGTGAAACCATATAATTGAAGGATATGTAGGGGGTAGCTTACATAATTATGGAGTTGCACGTTGATTTTGGTGCAACGTCCAAATAGGTAAATGCATGCAAAGCATTTCATTGGTGAGAAGAAAAATATTAAAACACGCACGGCACACATAATTGTTTAACATAAAGAGGTTTAAGGAATAATCCTTGTTGTAATATTAAAGAAGTCACATTGTATGACTGTTATGTTAATGTAAAATTTGTTTTGAAGTCGTAGGTGCATCAGCGCACTAGTATATCCTTGTGAAGTTCACAGAAGGGTAAAGCATTATGGCTAGATATGACTTTGTTGTGATTTCATATTTGTTTACTTGTGGATTGTGGAAGTAAAAATTTTGTTTGCTTTTATTTTATGCTTTTTGGGTATTGTTTTGTGTTTGAAGCCATGATTGATTTTAATGAATTAAAGTTTTAGAATAGAGTTGTGCCTTATCATTGTAGAGTTGATACCTTTTAGCCTCAAATCCAAAATATGCACTGCGAAATTGGGGTTACCGTACACGCCTGAGAGCTGATGCTAGTTGGATGCGGATGCATATTATCCGACGAGATTACTCACATGGGTACAGTAGTTGCAAAATTTGGTTGAGATCGCATGATTAGGTTAATCGTAATTTGATTTAAGCTTTGAACATTCGTGTGGCCGCCATTACGTTTCAGTCATGACGGCGGCGATATAAAACATGACACTGAGGTGCCCTTTGCTAGTGCTACCTCTGTACCAAATTTCGTTCCATTAGGTTCCTCCGTGTTCGAATTAATAGGGGGAATCAATTTTGACATAAAGATGGCCGCCATCCGCAAACTATTAGGCTAATAACCTATTAGATTGGTCAAAGGATGCTCCCTCCAAAAAGGTATGTTGTTGCAAAGTTTGGTAGAGATCGGATGGTTATGTTAGTCGTAATTTAACTTAAGCTTTGAACATTTGTGTGGCCGCCATTACGTTTCTGTCAATATGGCGGCGATATAAAACATGACACTGAGATGCCCTTTGCTAGTGCTACCTCTGTACCAAATTTTGTTCCATTCGGTTTCACCGTGTTTGAATTAATAGGGGGAATTGATTTTCACACAAAGATGGCCGCCATTCGCAAACTATTAGGCTAATGACCTATTCATTTGGTCAAAGGATGCTTCCTCTATAAGGGTATGTTGTTGCAAAATTTGGTAGAGATCGGATGATTAGGTTAATCGTAATTTGATTTAAGCTTTGAACATTTGTGTGGCCGCCATTACATTTCCGTCAAGATGGCGGCGATATAAAACATGACACTGAGGTGCCTTTTGTTAGTACTACCTCTGTACCAAATTTCGTTCCATTCGGTTGCACCGTATTCGAATTAATAGGGGGAATCGATTTTCACACAAAGATGGCCGCCATCCGCAAACTATTACTCTGATGACCTATTAATTTGGTCAAAGGATGCTCCCCCATAAAGGTATGTTGTTGCAAAATTTGATAGAGATCGGATGATTAGGTTAGTCGTAATTTGATTTAAGCTTTGAACATTTGTGTGGCCGCCATTACGTTTCCGTCAAGATGGCGGCGATATAAAACATGACACTGAGGTGCCTTTCGTTAGTACTACTTCCGTACGAAATTTCGTTCCATTCGGTTGCACCGTGTTCGAATTAATAGGGGGAATCGATTTTCACTCAAAGATGGCCGCAATCCGTAAACTATTACGCTGATGACCTATTGGTTTGGTCAAAGGATGCTCCCCCCATAAAGGTATGTTGTTGCAAAATTTGGTAGAGATCGGATGATTAGGTTAGTCGTAATTTGATTTAAGCTTTGAACATTTGTGAGGCCGCCATTACGTTTCCGTCAAGATGGCGGCGATATAAAACATGACACTGAGGTGTCCTTTGCTAGTGCTACCATTGTACCAAATTTCGTTCAATTCGCATTCACCGTGTTCGAATTGATAGGGGGGGACAGACATTCAGAGTACACACACTCACACACAGACACACACACACACAGACACACACACAGACTCACACACACACATACACACACACAGACAGACACACCTTTTCGCCCTGTGTTGATCTCATAAGTCTACTTTCATTTTTTGCAAAAATCGAAAGTAGGCTAATAAAGAGCAGGTCATCTAAGTCCAATCAGTTAATAACAAAGTTTACGGCGATGACGTCCGTAACAGAAAACAATAACATTCAAAGCTAAGTGAACAGCCATGTCAAAAAAACATGTAGTTATTCTTAAGAACTACGTGCTAACAGCACACAAGAAGGTAACATGTAGGATTCATACACTTTTACATCATAAATAATTAATAAGAGACAACAGTTTTATTAAAATGCCTGCATGCACCTTGGTTTACTCTTTGTAAGCTATAGTCATCTAATGTGTGTAGTTACGGTGACGACTGCGTAGTAAAGACTACGTCTAACATCGCAAGGCCTGCGCTCCACAAGCTACGAACTCAAGGTTCGAGCATGCTTCTGGTCGCTACAAAAGTGTCAGCTGTCCTAGTCATTCCCTCAAAAGGAAATACCTTCATTAGCACGGCCATGTCAGCAGGTTCCAAATGCAAAAGAACAAAGTTAGATAGAAAGAATTCGTTAGTTAGCTTTTGTTTTACCAAAATTATGCGTTTTATTATTAAGATGTCGGTTTAGGTTATCGTTGGTTTATGGCGATTAATACTGACAATAGCCTGGGCACGGAGTGTCTCCACTGAGTCAATCTCCACCAAAAAGCCTCGACTCAAAAGTCGGAATACAATCAACGAGCAATAACAACTCGGACACACAATAACACAAGTTACCAGCGGCGCAAAGCTCGCGATCAATAACTCTGGGATGGGCCTGCATACTCAGTCACCCTCCAATAACATCTGGTCAACGGGAACAATCCCGGACAAGGTACACACAAATACCTTCATACAATAAATATCTCCTATAACAGGGCAGCCTACAACGTACTATAGAAACCTGACATAACTGTACACGTCAAACGACGGTACACGCAAAAGTGCGTTTAACTAACAAAAAACAATCCATAAAAACATGTGATCAGATACAAGGTTGGACACTGGGTTCCATGAGCTAAATTGCAATGAAAGAAAGAGCTAATACTAAAAGCATTCTGTCCTTTGTAAAACTATGTCTGTCTCATAATACAAGCGTGCTCTCAAGGGCAGTGGGTCACAAACCAGTTTGTGTCGCCGCAGGCTACAACATTCCTTCGCTGTCGGACACAACACACACTAACTATCAAGGCCGGCGATTTAAGCAAAATAAAAACTGTACAACTGACCTCATCATAAAACCTTTACCATAGGTTATAAACCTCGAAGAATACGTGTATAAAAACACGCTATAAATCTGAATACAATAATATAATTCCGTCTTTCAAACCAAAGACGTCTAAATGATAGCAATGTCACTATTGCTGGAGCTCTTTGCTCTCAAAGATATAATACTTCAGTAGTTGCTTGTATAACTTCAAATAAGTACGTGTCTTCACATGGCACTAACAAAATAATAATTGTGGCGCAGATTCCACACTCTGGATCTGCTTAATGATACGTTGGGAACTGGGTTCGATGCTAGACAACGAAACATTCCTTTCTACTTGTAAGGTCTACACTTGAACTGATGGCTTCTGAGCAACATCCCAAAAGAAATATAATGCAGTTACAAAACTGGTAATTACAGTCGATTACCTAACTGATACGACTGCTCTAACGAAGTCAGGGGTGTAACAAAGACTGGTTGCAAAAAATGCAGTTAAAGAAATATAACCATGGCATCTGATTGCCATAACTAAAGTCAGCAAAGACTTGAAAAATCACCCCAAATAGGGTTAAACAAAACAGCCTCAAATGTCTACGGTCACGTTTAGCAAAAGATAGGCATTGACGTTCTACGACGTCCATCAATCTGCACCAGGGTTGACCAAAATGTCTGACCCAAGGGTGTCTCACTCTAACTGAAATAAATGGCATCTAATTAGACTAATTACACTCCCTACCTACAAAAATGGCTGTCACTGAGTTCGGTTGGTTCACAAACTACACTAAACCTACTATACCACCAGAAACTAGATCAAGAAAGGGTGTACAAAAACTCACGAAATGGAGGAGCTCTCACTCGGCCCTCTGTTCAACGACAAGGGTTGAACAAATTCATCCCTGGTTCTCCGGAACGGTATCATCCTCATCAGGATTCCCATCTGGACTCCTCCAAAGACCAGGGTTCGATCTGTCCCTGTCGACAACTTCGTGGATGTACTGGACCTGCCTGGGAAAGGCATCCTGGGTTCTTTCCTCCTTGTTCGCTGTTCTGGAAGCTCCACCATCATGCTGGTTCCAATAGATACATCACCCTCATACCATGATGGTACTAGCCCATGATGTTGGTCTCAAACATGGTGTAGAATAAATTTGATCACGTGGGTGGTGGAATAAATCGTGTAGTAGTTCATTCTTTCACTTCAAAAATCACAATGTTCGTTGAAAATGTTACAGGCTTTAATTGCAATTGATAACATAGCCTTTACTTCGCAGATATCGAATAATAGGTGAGCAAGCACTGTTCTGTGGTTCTTCACGTGTGCTGACGCCACTTTTACATCAGGTGGCATCCGTGATATGTGCGTCGTTTTGTAATTGAAAAATTCACTGTGGCAATTCAAATATACAGTACTTTCATAATCACAATTATTTAAAGTAGTTATAACACGTTTACCTCTATATTTTTCACCAGGCTCTCGGCCCTCCAAAAACACGTGGGTACAAAAATGTGGTGTTACGGTAATGTTAGAAAATTCACTATACTTGCCAATTATATCACAATATGATTCCTGTTGTTCACTGTGCATAAATAACAGTGATTTATAGAATATTCGTGCACGACGGCACCCGATGATAACTTCTACGCTAAACAGCGGATATTTTCCACGTCTGATACGACGGCTATAACTTCACGCCTTCACAGGGCGGATTTTCCAGATGTAGTGCAAATAATTCACTATACAATTCTTACGTATCACTCGTATCGTAACGTATTCGTGCTCGATGGCAACAGATAACAATTTCCACGCTAAACAGCGGATATTTTCTACGTCTAACAAGACGGATGTAACTTCACGCCTACACGGGGCGGATTCTCCAGACGTAGTGCAAGGCACAGGGTTACTCGAGGAAGTAGGTCGTCAAAACGAAGTCGTTGAGCGACTACTTACGTTCCTATTTGCGTATCTGCAAGGGTATTACCTTACCTTAAGCGAAAATAACATTCTCCAAAATGTTTTAATAATGCTGCATGACGAAATGGAATATTCTGAGTCTTGTGGAAAGATAAAATTAATTAATAAGACCTCAGATAAATAATTAGCAGACTTCACCAAAGTCAAAAGTGCGTTTCTCCGCTACTTCAAAGAGTATAGCATGAGCTCTCAGCTCCACGTGGCTTTCTGGGTGTGTTCAAAGGTACTACATCCCATCATAAATGTGCTGTTATAAAAAATAACACATGAACCTTAGCTCAGCGGGTTCAATACGTCGGCGGTTTTCTTCAAAAAGTATCACACCACGATGAACAATTGATCTCCAGGATGACCGATCAAGAGCTAAGGTCTCCCAGTTGTTGATATCAATATGGCACATTTGCATGTTAGCCTTTAGTACGTCTTTGAATCGCTTCCTCGGACCTCCCACACAGCGCTTGCCCTCAGTTAGTTCAGAGCAAAACACTTGCTTGGGAATGCGATTATTGGGCATACGGATTACGTGTACTGTCCATCCAGCTGACATTTTAAAAGCATAGCTTCAACACTGGTAGTCTGTGCTTCTTCGAGAATGCTGGTGTTTGTGCGTTTTTCTTGCCATGTCACACGAAGAATTCTCCTCAAACATCGCTGGTGATATTGCTCCAGCTTTTTAAAATGACATCTGTAGCATGTCCAGGATTCAGATCCGTAAAGTAAGGTGGGAACTACGACTGAGTTGTACACAAGGATCTTCCTTGCAGCATTGATATCATGGTTGTCAAAAACTCTAGACCTTAATCTTGCAAAGGATGCCCCAGCACGGTTAATCCTGTGTTGGATTTCGGAATCTATAATTGCACTTGATGACAAGGTGCTGCAAAGATAAGGAATGGTGTTAACTTCTTGAAGCTTCGCTCCATCGATGGTGACATTGATATTTCTTTGTCCTTGTCCAGGGGCTGCTTGGTAGAGGACTTGGGTTTTACTGGTGTTACGTTTCAGCCCAATCTTTTTGTATGCTGAAGAAAAAGCACTCAGGATTTTCCTTAAGTTCGTCCTCTGATTGAGCTACTACTGCATTATCATCAGCGTACTGTAACTCAACCAATGCAGCAGATGTACGAGCCCTTGCCTTTAGATGGCTCAAATTAAAGATCTTCCCATCCATCCTGTAAGTTATCTGTATGCCTGTTCGAAGATCATCTTTGACTAACTGCATGACAGTGGCAACGTACAGAGAAAACAATGTAGGGGCAATCACACAGCCTTGTTTAACACCGGTATTTATATGAAATGGTTCTCCAATAGAGTCGTTACCACTGACATTTGCCTTCATATCAGTGTAGAGTAGTCTTAAGATGGTAATAAATTTCAGTGGAAAACCATACAATGCTAAAATCTTCCACAAGGCTTCACGGTTTACCGAGTCAAATGCCTTACTGAGGTCTATAAAGGCAACATAAAGAGGTCTAATTTGCTCTCTACATTTCTCCTGAAGCTGACGAACAGTGAATATCTTATCTGCAGTTCCTCTAGAAGGCCTGAAACCACATTGGCTCTCTGGGAGTATTTTCTCCACCAGGGATAGAATACGATTCGCCAAAATACGAGCAATAAGCTTTCTAAGGCATGATAACAATGATATACCACGATAGTTGTTGCAGTCTGCACGATCACCTTTTAGGTAAATTTCATTAGAAAGCTAACTATTGCAATGGGCCCCATGTTTCGACTTCCGGAAAATTTCGACATATCTTCGCGTTTCACATCCCCCAGACCCCAAAACCACCGTCAGTTCAAAAGTTTATATATAATTTATGTATGTATATATATATATATGTATATATATATATATATGTATATATATATATATGTATATCAGTTTCTTGTGGACACGATAACTGCCGTAATTTTGCACCAATCACTTTGATTTTTTTTCCGAATATGTATAACTATAAAATCTCGGTCGAGTTCGTTACTGGGCTAAATCGAACGAAGGGGGTGAAAATGGGGGGCTTTTTTCGAAAAAGTGAAATATTGCTATAACTCTCTTAATATGTGACATATCGAATCCGTTCAAAGTTCATACTATGTGTCGGATAAAGCCCAAAAATTTATGTTTGAAGAGATTTTTTTTAGCACCAACCATTGACCAAAGGGGTGGGAAAAAGTGGGTTTTTCGGGAAACATTAATCGTATCTCTCTTAATAGGCACAATATCAAAACCGTACAAAATGGACAATATTCCCCTAATAATTACCTAAAACTTTTGTCTGGAAGAATTTTTGATATGACCCACCATTACGCCAAGGGACGAGAAAAATTATTTCGGAATTATAAGAAAATGCCAAGAGCTATCAGTGGTTGCCATGGCAACACTACTAAATTGATGAGGGATGAGCCATCATTGTTGCCATGACAACGCACTTGCACGAGATCAGATTCAGTATTTCCATCTAACTAAGTGGGAAGCGGCTTCGGTGACGTAACTGGTGGCATGCTGAATGTCTATGCCCAAGGTCGCGGTTTCAAAGCCGGCCGAAGTCGTCGGATTTTCAAAGAGCGCTAAAATCCCTCAGTATGCTTTCCTTTGTTGGGAAAGTTCCAACGTTCGTTGCGAGTTGCTGCTTGGGGTGGCATCTAGTAGCCAAGTTCACAGCTAGGTGTCGGACGGTAGTACCTGGTACCAACATTAGGAACTACTGCTTGAAATTGACCGTCTGCAGTCCTTACCTGAATTACAGACTAATACAGCCATCCCTAAGTACACGGGGTTACATGACCGCGTTGTCGCAGCCCCTAAACTGAGCAACCAACCAAACTCTCTGCGGGAGATATAATTTTGCGTGAAGAAGTAACAGACCGTTACATAGTCACACATCAGTGTCGAAACCTTGCATAAGGACAGTGTGACCACAAGTATAAAAATGGACCCCAAATGACAAGAAGGTTACCGTTCCCATAAGACAATAAAATGTTTAAAATAAGCATAAAATGACGAAAAACAATGTTAATTAAGCTCCAATTATAAAATATCTTCTCGCAATAAATGAGGTCTGATCCTTCTACGAAAACCTGCATATTCTGCCTATTTTCGCCTATCCCCAAGTTTGTCCGGTGAAATCTACCTCCGCCTTCCGGCGTGCCGATAGGACTTTTTTTTAAATATGGGAACTATCAGACTTTCCCTGAAATCAGCAGGCATTTTTTCAGTTCTCCAAATTTTAATGATAAGATCATGTATGTGGCTTATGAGTTGCTCACCTCCTTCTTTGAGAGCTTCCGCTGGTATTCCATCACATCCAGTGGCTTTGTGTCGCTTTGCTTGATTAATAGTACACTGAACCTCATCTAGTGTTGGCAGGGTACCGAGTTCTTCCTTGATGGGTGCTTGTTCGAATACCTGAACAAAGCGACCATCGAATTAAATGACCAGCACGGAATTGCGAATTAAGCGGCCAAGCTACCCTGACCCATGCCCATCACATCGCCCGAAGTCATTCAACCGGGTTATTCCCAACCGGATTATAGCTAGACCTGCCCCTAATTCTGACATTGTATCACTCTCACCATAACTGTTCTATCAGTCGTAACCTGAAGATCGTGTGATTTAGTTAATTAGTTGTGTAAGTGTTTTGTTGATTTGTGCTATCAGTTTGCTATTATGGAACTTACTACAACAAAGGTAAACAGTGCGCGCTCTATGACGGTTACTCTAATAACTTCAAGCGACAAAATGTGGAAGGGACGATATTCTGGCGATGTTCAAAGGAGACGTCAAAAAGGTGTCGAGGTATCATAAAAAGTAAAAATGGCGTGATCTTGAGTACGATTGAACATCAGTGTGGCGCTCCAGATGAAGCACGGTTGGAGGTCAGGAAAACACTTCAACAGGCGAAGAAGCGGGCCAGGGAAGAACATACGGCTGCCTCGAAAATCTACAATCAGGAATTAGGCGAACTTCACAACAAAGGGTACGAATTCGTAACAGAGATGCCAGCTGGACTTACGACAAAGAGAGTTCTATACAAACAAAGGTGCACATCTCAAGGAAATCAAGCAGAGCCAGAAGCGCGATGATGTGCTTCTTGACGAAGAATTTCTGAAGATGAAACACGGCTAAATAATAGAAATCAGTAGTAGTGTGTTGTGTTTCAGATGCCACCTCCACCTCCCCACCTCACAAGATGGCGGCAGCCCGATATCTCTCGAACGCATGGTCGGATTTTGACGAATGAGGTGTCATTGAACTCGAGCTGACACCCCCTTTCCAATGGACAACATATTTCAACCCCAAAATAAAACCTACCCCTACTAGGGGGCGAAATTGTAATTTTTTAGAGAATCTCTCTTTCCAACTGCAACATGTGAGAGTTTGAATGTCAATATGGAATGAAACGTTGTTCTACATAAAGTGCATGTGTTCGGTGGATAGCCACTATGAATTAACATGATTGTTTTTGTTTTTTACGCATGCCCACTCATGGCTTTTGAAGAGGGTGGGGGAGCGGTTCCCTGTGGACGAGTCCTTGTTGACAAGTCCTTGTTGACGGGTCCTTGTTGACGGATCCCTGTGGACTGGTCATTGTTGACGAGTCCTTGTGGATCAGTCCCCCTTTGGACCGGTCCCTTTGGCCTGGTCCCTATGGACTGGCTCATGAATTTATTTAAATTATGTCAAAGGGTCTAACTACATTTGTGTGTGTTGAACTGACGTTGTTCACCAACCCCCACTACTATAATGTGATAACGATATGAAAGGAAAGTGACGAAATACATGTGAACACGTGTGAGATGACCTTATTACCGTCCTCCTTGTGAAACAAGTCACATCCTGTTTTGGTTCATATGTGAGAAAATGCGAGTTCATGTGTAATATGATCTAACACACAGGTGTTCACCTGTACACGCGCATGATAAGAGCTAACAAGTCACAACCTGTTTTGACAGTGGTGGGAGGTGAAGGGGGGAGTTGGTGTAAGAGAGAACACAGGTGAAGAGAGAAAGAAATATGTATTGCTCATAATACATGTATAACTGAGGACTGTACATAGGACTGTAGGTTAAGTACAACATGAGTGAATAAATAAATACAAGATACACATGTTCACACAACATGTAATTTATTAATCCAAGAATTAAAGGCTGAGCTAAATATAGTTTATTTCCTTTTTGTTTCAACACTTTTTCCACAAGGCAATGTTTAGGAAACGCTGTCTTTTGAAGTTCTTGAAGATAAAACCTGCCTCTTATGGGTTGATGGTTGAGAGCCTTGAGTAAATAGGTAACTGGACTGTTCAGGTTGACTTGACGCCCTTGTCGAAGACGGACTTGAATTTGCTCACACGAACATGGTCCCCAATGTTAAGGCGATGACGTTTAGGGTCTGCTGTTTTTATGGGGTTAAACAGTTTATCCAATCGCTGAATATTTTTGGTCACGAGGCGTGGCTTGGTCCCAATGGTTCTGTGTTTGGTGTCATTGTAACGAGACACTAGCTCAGGTAACAAGTCCAACCAGCGATAAGTGCCCTGAGCGGTAAACGCTTTCCACATATGGGTTTTCAATGTTCGGTTGAACCGCTCGACCACGCTGGCTTTGAGATTGCTGTACGTGGTGTAATGGCGAATATCCTTAGATTTGAGAAAACTGGAGAAATCCTTGTTGAATAATTCTTTCCCCTGATCAGTTTGTAGCAGCTGAGGTTGACATTTGGAGTGTTGAATAATATGTTGAAAGGCTTTGGTAACTAGTGGACCAGACTTGCGACGCACAGGTTCAACAAACGCCATTTTGGAATAAACATCAATGACCGTCAACATATAGCGTACACCATTGTTAACGCTAGCATAGGGAATCATTTCAACCAAGTCTGCTTGCCAAAGATCAGCCACACCCTGTGAAATCACCTTGAGTCGCTGATAATGACGTCTAGCTGGACGATGCAATTCGTGAGCAATACCCATATTAATGGGTGAGGGCTTAAACAATAATTTTGGCATTTCGAAGTTCTTCCTCGATTTCTTGAATTTCCCAATCGTTACCAGTATGGCCGGCTTGACGTGAAGCATGCAACAGCTGCAGTCGCTGCACGAGTTTATTTGGATTGTGCCAGTAGGTAACATCCACAAGGGGTTTTAATGGTTTAAATGTCACTCCTGAAGCGGACACTTTACGACGACCACTTTGACTAGTGGGGAACATTTTTGCAATGATGGTTTTATATTTTTGAGATATATTGGCATTCACTTGTTGCGTGGGATCATACTGTCTTTTGTGAGCATGGGTGTCCAATAAAATGGATTTATATTTACTAAGGTCCTCTGGCGTATAATCTTGAGATGAGGGAGTCCGAGATAACAGTAGCTTTAACAGTCCTGGTGTTAATTTACAGTTGATCTTTTTAATGACAGCTTTAGCACGACTAAATTTAATCGATGAATCACCAATTTTAAAACTATCATCCTCATAGCAAACGCCATATGTGGTATCTGCGTTTCCAATAAATAGATTGGTGAAATAGGGTTCCAGTGTTGATCCATAATATTTTATTAAAATGTTTTTCAGTTGAGCTTTATGTTGAGGGGTGGCCAAGAGTTGCGAAAATGGAGACGATCTGGAAGGGCAAGGTGTTTCGACCATGGCCAAGGATTTCCTTTTTCTTAAAAACTCTGCAAGGGGTGATGCCTTTTTTTTGAGGCGTAAACACTTGTTCCTCATTATCCTCAACTTCGCTAACACTAGTTAAATCTTCCTGTTCCTCTTCCTCTTCCTCTTCCTCAGGGTCCTCATGGTGTGTCTGAGTGGCTTGTGAAACGGTAGGTAGCGTTTTAGATGGCTTGAAAGAGGGTTTCAACATGGCTTTTAGCGGAAGTGCTAAATGTTGTTGAATAAACAAAGCATGATCCGCACGCGATCGTTTCAATTGACGAAACTTTTGGCGAATAGTATTTTTTGCTCTAATAATATGCTTTTTCAATTGACTCTCTGCTAACGCCATGATGTCGTGACAAATGACTTGAGAGGGAATGATACAGTGCCTTAAATAGCAATAAAATGATCGAACCCTAAGCGATACCGCCCTTGGTTGAGTTCACTTTGTTTGTCAATCACTAAACAGGCATAACGTTGTGTGTTCCAGCACTTGCCACACAATTCTGTAAACATTTGAAAGGTCATATCCGGATTCACATGTTCATTATAAATGTAACGACTGTTCCTCTCGTCCTGGCGAAATAAAACAATGACATAGGCATTGTCACGAATCAACTGTTTGGACATTTTAGAATACGTTTGTCCAAGATAGAAGCAATCGATATGTTTGTGTCGACCCATGCTGAAATAGCTTTGAATGATACCTTGTCGTTCAGTGGATACATCATCGAAAATCATGAGTGAATCGGCTTTACCTCATCCGGTGAAATAACATTTTCTTGCGTGGAAAATGTAAAATACCCCATATTCTCATTTTGTAATCCAGACATGACTTGATCCAGAAACACGTAGAGGGGTTGGTAGAGAGATTTTGCGAAAATATAAATATTTTGAAAACACAGACCATTGGGCGCTGTAATAAGTGTCGGCAAAAGATTGGTCTTTCCACAACCGGAATGTCCCACAATGATGCAGCGAATGGAAGATGGAAACAGTGAACCATGACGTTGTTCACGTGATGTAGGGCAGAGATGGGAAACCATGTCCCTCACGGGGAATGACTCTTGCTGCTTAATTATCTTCATTTCAACTAAGGCTTAGAGAGGCTAGCAGGCTGTCTATATACATCGCACCGAGCCTTGTCATAGAAACAGTAGACTCGTACTACAGGTTGACGATGGATGTCTTTGGACGTGCGTTGATGGTCAAAGCTAGGTCTGTTCCCATACATGATCCTAAACAAGAAACAGATCCTGCTAATAAACACTATGTGGATAGGTCTGTAGTGCCATGCACAAAACAGGGAGATTATGGCTTTAAAGGAAAGCGGTTAACCCATGTAAAACATCCTCAAGTGTCTACAGACGTTACTACAAAAAATATGTGGATAACAAAGTGTATGAGTTTTATGATAAAGTGCATCAGCTTACAGTGGATGGCTATAGCGCTAATCATCACCGCATTATTCACGCGGAAGACCCACAAGAAGATGATGATGTCTGTACCAAGCGATACGTGACCTATGAAATGAAAAGGCTTTATAAATGTATCCCATCTGTATTTTTAGTGTATCTGACAAATGTAAAACCTGTGAATGAGAGAAACCATATACCGCTAGTTCATGACCAGCACTTGACCTATGTGCTTGCTTCGGGTTTAAGCCACTATCGATTACACTATGATGGAACCATTCACATCAAATACGCCATACCTGACGAGAACCATTTAGAAATAGAGATAAATGGTCATAGGATGTTGGTCCATAACCATGAAATGGTCAATGCAGGAGACGAATTATCCTTTCATTTCATGTTGACATGGGATGAAAAGCAAGCTGGAAAACCCATAAATGATTTCCCACTTTATGTAGAATTAGAATATACAACCATGAAATAACAATCTGACGTTAGTTGTGACTTAAACTTTCTTGTGAAAGGTTGTTGGTCATTATCATCATGGTGAAACAAAGATATGTGGTGAGAAAGACTAAAAATATGACCCTGTCCTTGGCAAAGCCTGGGCTTAAGACATTCGTGGACAAGCCCTTGCGAAAGATAAAAAGAAAAAATAATGTGTTGACCGTAAGGAAAGCTCTTCGAGTAGCACAAAGACATGTTATTCCAAAACGTCAACGACAGAGTTCAAAACAAGGGCGAGTGATTCCCGTCCCCAAACAAGCGGGATTTTTATTTGCATCATTCGCTGGTCTGGCTGCTCTAGGTTCACTTTTAGGCGGCGCCAGTGCAGTGGCAAAAACCATTAAAGCCGTGCAACAGGGCAAGCAACAACTCAAAGAAAGTCAGCGACACAATGAAACAATGGAGGCCATTGCTATGGGGGCTAGAAATGTCAATTTGAAGCCAGCCTTTTATCAACAAGGATTTGGAATTTCACCTTTTCGAAATAAAATAAAAACATCTTTAACCTCAGCCATAGCAAGACATGCCCTGACGCATCAGCAAGTGGAAAGCTATGCTAAACAACTGAAGCTTTCTCATTTTCGAGGTGTGTTTATGCGAAACCAATTACCCTCACAACCCTGGAAACATGAATGTGCTGTTGTCAATTTGGATGTTCACCGAGGACCTGGAATACATTATGTAGCTTATGTCAAAGAGGGGTCCACTGTATGGTACTTTGACAGTTTTGGGAATTGGCCCCCGCCCATCGAACTAGTGGCCTATTTTGGAAACAGGATCAAGATATATTATAATGTGAAACGTGAGCAAACGTTTAACAGCCAACAGTGTGGACGTTTGTGTTTATTTTTTTTATATAAGACGCAACATAAGCAAAAACGTCAACAGTATGTCGGTGGAAAGTAAGACGTTTACACTGCATGGACGTGGACCTGAAGTGAGCCTAGACTTTTACCCACCTATCGAATTAAATGAAAAACCCTATGGTTTAGGACTTGTTTCTCTTGAAACGTACAATCGAATATATAACATACGTGAAAATGTGAACAACAAGTTTTACTCTGATGATCCTGTGCTCACCCTGAACTCTGGTGGATACACAATACATGACATTTATGAACACATTTATGTGGTGTTGATCAATGAATATGGTTTAAAGTCATTTCTCGATGGAACGCGCAAGTTTGAACTTGTAGGAAATACCAACACTCATCGCTGCAGTATTTTTTCTACACTCAAAATTGACTTTAAAACACACCCCGATTCCATTGGTCCATTACTATGATTTAAACCCCGCGTGTTGGAGCCCAACAAAAAACATGAATCAGACCATGAAGTGAAATTCATTGAGGACCATCATGTGTCGGTGACGTGTAATATTATTAGTCAAGTGTACACCAATCAAGAACCGTCGCATTCGCTTTATGACTTTATTGTAACATCGCCCAATGGCTATATTATTCATGAAAACCCTCCAGTGGTGCTTTTTCATTCTGTGGCTGCCGATGGTATTAGTAATATAACATTAAGACTGATCAATAGAGAGCAACAACTCATTGATCTAGATTCTACCACACCAGTGACTTACAAGTTAGTGCTAAAACCACTATGAAATTTGTATATAAAGCAACAGCACCGTCTAGGAATGGTGTTAGTTGTTTACCACGTGAATACACGTTAACATCTCAAAACAAGCAGATTTTACAGCATTTGGGTTACCACATCAACCCCCGCGATGAATTCCATCCTAGAGGTAGCGAACCACATTGAGGAGCAACCAGGAGTGGTAAGAATTGATCTCCATTCCTATCAAGCTCAAACACCTGGACTCAATAACAATGATGAAATTCAATTTGTTATCAACAACGAAGATATTTACACTCTACCGCATGAAATTGTTATTCAGATTGAAGGTCGGCTCACCAAAGCCGATGGCTCTACACCCACCACATCCAAGTTAGCCAACCATGCTTTCGCCTTTCTGTTTTCTGAAGTGCGTTATGTGATTAACGATATCGTGGTGGATAGCACTCGAAATGTGGGTATTTCCAGTGTCATGAAACTATATCCCTCTTATAGTGAGGAAGAAGCTAAAACACTTTGCATGGCGGGTTGGTGCCCTGACTCGATCAATGACTGGATGGTACACACCGATGGCACCTTTACTGGATATTTACCTCTTAAACTGATTTTAGGCTTTGCTGAAGATCACCAGCGCATTGTGGTCAACGCAAGGCAAGTGCTTTATCTGGTGAGAGACAGGAGTGATAATAATGCACTCAAGGGAGCCGACAATGCCCCCATTGATTCAAAAATTCAACTTCAACGCTTGCTATGGAAAGTGCCTCATGTGACCCTTAACGATAGCAAAAAACTGGAAATACTCAAAATGGTAAAGAGAGATATACCTCTACCCATGGAATTTAGAAGCTGGGCACTCCATGAGTACCCGTTATTGCCCACCACCAACACACACAGTTGGTCTATAAAAACAGCCCGCTATACAGAGAGACCTCTCTACATGACTGTGGGTTTTCAAACGAATCGCAAGTATCAACAAACCAAAGATGCCACGCAATTTGATCACCTGCAATTGAGAAATGCACGTCTTTTCCTCAACGGTGCTGTGTTTTCCTATGAAGGGTTGGATTTAGATTTTTCAAAAAATAAGTTTGGCCCCCTGTACGACTTGTTTTCTAAATTTAGATGGTCGTATTATCAATGTTGTCACCCCAAGCTTTTAAGACAAGGGCGCCACTGATTGTCTTTGACTGTTCCTACTTGGAAGAGTCTGTTAAACCATCCAATATTGACATTCGACTAGATTTTGAAACGCATGACAATGTTCCAGTCAATACCACGGCCTACTGTTTGATTATTCATCACAAACAAGTCAACTATTATCCACTGTCCAACCAAGTGACAAGTGTATAAATAGCAGGTCAACACACATCAAACCACTCACTCATGTCTTGCTTTCAAGCCTCAAGAGAAGTTACATCCATGAATTTAAAATTTGAGGGACAACGTTTCAAGACCTTTGCAACGTGGCCGGTGCCTTTTATAAACCCTCAAGCCTTAGCGGCCGCTGGATTCTACTATTTAAAAAGAAGAGATGAAGTGAAATGTGTGTTTTGTCCCATCATCTTAGACCAATGGCAAGAGACCGATGAACCCATGCAGGAACATCAGAGCTGGTCACCTGCCTGCCCCTACCTATGCAGAATGGAAGTGGGTAATATACCCTGTCATTCAAGTTACCCCTCACTCGTGCCTCTAAGTGATGAAAAAAGTTATGATACATGTGGACTTTATGGTGTCAACAGTGCTTCAGTGAGCAGCTCACAGTTAAAAACATCCAGTTTAGAGACATTGGGATATCATCGGTGTTATGGACACTATAAACATAAAAGACTTTTTTGTTGTATGAGATGGTACCGCCTCTATCCTAGAATGAAAAAGGAATGTAAAACTTGTTATGCTAATAAAATAATGTAATAAAAAATTGGTTGTTGTTGTTATATTATTATTTCTTATGCCCCCCTGTCATATCCTAACCTCTATAGTGACTACTCGATGTTTTTATTTTCTTTTACTAGAATGGTATGTAAGTAAATGACATGGGTACACCTTACTGAACAATTGTCAGTCTGTGGTCAGTTGGACTTGATCCAGACAAGAGTGAACATGTTGCGTACACTGATTGTCGACTGTAAAGGGTTTAAAATTCGAGATAACAAATTTATATTTAAAGAAGTGGCTATTATTGATTGTTCCACTTTTTGGATATCGCAAGCTACCCATTTGGTGTTTAAACCACCTTATGCGTTTGATTTGTTGTGTGATAAAGACCGTAAACAAACCCAGTGGATTGAAACTCACATGCAACCAGACTGGAAGCAAGGAACCATTTCATATAAGCACCTAGACATGGTCATGAGAGCCCACTTGTCTTCCGCTCATGTAGTATTTGTGAAAGGTTGTGAAAAACGTCAATGGCTACAGCCATTTTTGCCGTCTTACTGTCAATGTATTGATTTAATGGACATGGGCTGTCCCTCGCTGCAAACACTCATGGACCGCTGCCCCTGTGACAATATTACCCATAAAGCTCTGGCACAGGTGTGGCAATTGTTTCATTGGCTAACCACCAATGCCTGCTGGGAGTTGTTAAATAAAATTAAAACTAAAGGTTTACCTGTGAATGCCACCAGTGAGATTTCTACAAGCGACGTGTAAACATCAACGTGATACCATGGAGAAAGGGGATGCTACCGATAAAGCGATTGGAAAGTTCTTCGTGTGCAAAAAGAAACTAGACAGTTTTACTAAAGAAGAATTATTGGCTCTTCCAAAATCATTCATTTATTACGTCGCAGCAAATGCAGTGAAAGAAATCTGGCAACATGTACCAAAATCATGGACTCAAGACCCTGTGTTAAGTGAATTGCAACCATGTACGGATTATGATCACCATAAGCAAGTGGCTATGGCAAAAATACCCTCTATGCGACAGTGTGCTACTTGCTAGCTGGTCAAACTGTATCATGGTCATAAAAGTCAGTGTAAAGACTTTGCTTCCTCATACCACGAGTGTAATAAAGGAAAAAAAGCAGCAACAACAAACATCATCCACAGAGGAGGAGGAAGATCAAACCTTTTTACCATCGATGGAAAAGGATATGCCAGACCTGTACTGGCAATGGCGTCATTGACGAAGTAATTCAATACTTGACTTTCGAAATCTACCTACCTTGTTATTATTTGTGTGGTCCTGGAACTTATCTTGAAGAACCTTTGCAGCGTGGTGATATACCTATTAATCCTTTGGATCGAGCATGCACCTTTCTTATCACCACAGTCATCCTGCATTACGCTGTGTAGCGGATAAAGTATCGTTGAAAAGCTAAACAATGTTTGACATCCTGTGATGTCTCAGTGGGAGAGAGGTTGGCAGCCCTCATTGTGATTAGTGCTATATAAGGAAAGTTAATGATGAGTGGACATGAACATTGAAAAGGATTGAGGAATTGGTATTTCTTTGTATTCTATTTTTGTAAAGCTCTATTTGTTGTGAAATAAAAACAAGGTTTACAAGATCACAATGTCTTTTAATTTTAAAAATGGTGATAGCCATTTCTTTTTTTCTTTTTTTTCTTACATGAATATTTACATTTTCCACTTTCCCTTTTTTACATTCCCCTTGTTTAGTTCATACATTCTGTACATTTTTTTCTCTTTTGTTGTGAAATAAAAATAAGGTTCACTAGATCACTATATCTTTTAATTCTAAAAATGGTGATAGCCATTTCTTCATTTTCATTCTTTCACACATGAATATTTACAATTTCCACTTTACATTTTTTACATTCCCCTTGTTTAGTTCACACATTCTGTACATTTTTTTAAGGTTCACCAAATCACTATATCTTTTAATTTTTTAAATGGTGATAGCCATTTCATTTTTTCACACATGAATATTTACAATTTCCACTTTTCATTTTTTACATTCCCTTGTTTAGTTTACACATTCTGTACATTTTTGTTGTTGTGAAATAAAAAAACAAGGTTTACCAGATCACAATGTCTTTTAAATTTTAAAATGGTGATAGCCATTTCACTTTTTCACACATGGATATTTACTATTTCCACTTTACATTTTTACATTTCCCTTGTTTAGTTCACACATTCTGTACATTTTTTAAAATCTTTTTCGTAATATATACAAAAGCAAACATTTTACACTAAAAATGTATTACTTATCTTATTTTTACTAAACTACTGTAGCCTAACATTATACATTCTACTTACAGTTTTTACAAAAAATATTACAATATAAAACACACTACAAATATTACAATATAGTGATCATTAGACTTAAGTAAAGTAATAGTCGTCAATGCGACTGTTTCCCCAAGCAATAGTATCAAATGTGTTGGGTATAATGAATCGTTTGTTGTCTTCATTACTCAAAGCAACCTTGTTCAACAAATTGGTATGTAGCTGATGATTTTTACTTCTAAATACACACATTTTCTTATATAATACAAGTGGGTTACTAACTATACAGTTTTTATAATCACTTATATCTAACTCTTTACTAACAACATTCTTTTTCACTCCTTTTAATTTTTTTACTACTACATCATCAATTGTCTTATATCTGTATGATTTAGATTTTGTGCCTACAAAGGTGTCTATAATAACACCAGCACATTCATCCTTAAATTTCCCAAGAACCTTTTTGTTTACTAGAGGTAAATGGTAAATATTATCCTTGGGGTAGTCACTTGTATCAAACCTATTTAGCTCAGTTTTGATATCCTCGTAAAAATCATCAGTTTTAAACTCATAAATAAAAGAATCTGTGTCTGTGTAGAGTAATTTAGCATTATCAAGATAGTTTTTCTTTACATAATCATAGTGAAATTCATACATAAGTGTTTTTAATAATTCCAGAATGGTGTAACCCACATATATGGGTTTGTTGTAAGTTGCTTTAAGACGATTCATTTGTATTACAACTAAATCCCCATGAATAATTGAACAGCTATGAACGTTAGGCTTGCTTATTAAGTTGCTCGCACCATACCTTTTACCATCATTCTCCCACTTTGTTATCAGCTTTACATCAACTCGTTTATCAACATTCTCCATAGTCTTTCCAAAAACACTATTATTCATGAGTTTATAAAAATCTTTCTCAAACGCGTTTGTTGACTGTGTTCTTAAATTATTGTTTAGATCAATATACGGTTTGGGCCATGCTGACTGATGAAATTGCAATACGCGATGAATTTTAGTTAATTTCAATCCATGCTGTAGACACTGTTTCAAGTTTTGATAATGTATTACATATTTACATTTATCATTTACATTAGCAATTAACATTTTTGTTCGTGATGTGATGTATGGAGATTTCATATTCTCAGGACAAAATGGTAAATCATTATGATCAACATGTAACTCTTTAGGGTACTCAAGATTTACCTCTAAAATATATCCTTTATCATCGTTATCATTAAGAGTGTCAACATGTAAGACATCAATTTCAGGTTGTGTCAGCCAGCGAAAATCTTTCAGTGGTAGATATTGACTCATAGCCCAACCATATTGGTTATTTGCATCGAGGTAGACAATATACTTTGACTGTTCACAAGGGTTGTAGCTAGGCATGTATTTATTATTCGCTTTAGAGTACCGTCCACTACATTGGCTTAATCCACCTCGAATTGATGATTTTATAAAATTGATCATGTCTATATCAGTCATTAATTCTAAATTTACTTTCGTTTTTTCAACATTGAACTGAAACTTAACCCAGGAGCAGTGAAATACTGACAAGGATCAAGGTCATAAGTTTTCATACAAACATTCCGAAAATTTTCAAAAACATCTGCTAATAACAACACATCTGTCTTCAAATACATGTCTGAAAATTCTCCTAAAGTTTGAATGTCGAACTGTGTCCATACACGTTGTGCATGTAAATATTCCTGATCACTGATATGACTTGTGTTAAAGGAACTGTAAAATGCATCTTTCAGTGGTAAAGAACACTCCTCAAGACGTTACACACAGTTAATATATTCATAAGGGAATATACCCTTTTGACGAATCAAATTAAAATCATCTTCTTTAGGAAAGACACGTTGAATTTCATGAAACTGATCTGATTTTAAATTACTAGCCAGCTTATCAAGGCTACTCGGCATAAAGCGGAATGAATCTAAAAATCGCAGTTTAATGGTTTTTATTGCTAGTTTTGATGTATTTTGTGTTGTTGTTGTTTGAGTCTTCAGTCTTTTGACTGGTTTGATGCAGCTCTCCATGCCTCCCTGTCCTGAGCTAATCGTTTCATCTCTACATAACTACCACACCCTACATCTGAGACAATCTGTTTAACATATTCTAACCTTGGTCTACCCCTACAGTTCTTGTCCTCGACCCTTCCTTCCATAACTAAGCTTGCTATTCCTGGGTGTCTTAGTATGTGTCCTACCAACCTATCTCTTCTCTTCATTAGCAGTCGCCAGAAACAACTCTCCTCTCCCACTCGTCTTAATACCTCTATGTTTGTAACCCTATCTACCCATCTGATCTTCATCATTCTCCTGTAACACCACATTTCAAATGCTTCTATTCTCCTCTTTTCTGCTGCACCAATAGTCCAAGTTTCACTTCCATATAGCGCCACGCTCCAGACAAAGGCTTTCAAAAATGACTTCCTAATACCTAAATCTATATTCGATGTCAGCAGATTCCTTTTTTGTAGAAAAGCTTTCTTTGCCTGAGCCAACCTACTTTTTATATCCTCTTTGCTTCGTCCATCACTGGTTATTCTACTTCCTAAGTAACAGAAGTCTTCTACTTCCTTCAGCTTTTCACCTGTCAATTTGATCTCCATAGAGGTTTCTGATTTATTTCGGCTGCATTCCAGTATTTTTGTTTTACATTTAATAATTTTCATCATGAATTCTTTCTGTAAGACGGAGTCCATACCATTCAAAAACTCATTCAAATCCTCAGGCTTGTCGGCCAAGATGACTATGTCATCAGCAAATCTCAGAGTTGAAATTATTTCTCCTTGAATCTTCACTCCCACTTTAAATTTTTCTCTAATTTCCTTCATTGCTTGTTCAATGTAAAGATTGAAAAGTATGGGTGATAAGTTGCAGCCTTGCCTTACACCTTTCTGAATACCAGCTTCTCTCTCATGTCCTTCAACTCGAATGACTGCTGTCTGGTTTCTCTATAGATTGTATATCACCCTCCTATCCCTGTACTTTATTCCAATCGATTTCAAAATGTCAAACAATTTAGTCCAATCAACGTTATCAAAAGCCTTTTCTAAGTCTACGAAAGCCATGAACGTTCTCTTATCTTTCCTTATTCTACCTTCCAAAATCAGCCTAAGACTTAGTACAGCTTCCCTTGTTCCTACATTTCTCCTGAAACCAAATTGGTCTTCACCCAACTCCGTTTCTATCTGGCTTTCAATCCTCTTGTAAATTATTCTAGACAGGATCTTTGAAGCATGAGTAATCAAGCTGATTGTACGGTAATCTTCACATCTGTCAGCTCCCACTTTCTTTGGTATACGGATGATAACATTCTTCTTGAAATCAAGGGGTACCTCACCTGTCTCATAAATCCTACACACCAAGTGAAATAACCTGATCAGACCTTCATCTCCTATGCAGCGTAGCAACTCAATCGGTATATCATCTATGCCTGGTGGTTTGTTCCGGCTTAAGTCTTCCAAAGCTCTATCAAATTCTGATCTCAATATTAAATCTCCCTTCGCATCCTCATCAATTTCCTCCTCCCTTTCCATTACATGATTCTCAATCTCCTTTCCCTTATACAAACTCTCTATGTAAGCTTTCCATCTCTCAACCTTTTCTTCCCTATCTGTTAGAGGCTTTCCATTCGTGTCCTTAATATTACAGCACTTAGTCTTCTTTTCCCCAAAAGTATTCTTAATCCTTCGATAAGCTGTGTCTACTTTACCTAATTTCAGACAATTTTCTATACCTGCACATTTCTCTTTCAACCATTCTTCTTTCGCTTCCTTGCACTTCTTGTTAACCTCATTTCTCAGACGTCTGTATTCTGCTTTCCCCTTCTCATCTCTTACATTCTTGTGTTTCCGCCTTTCATCCATCAATTCTAGTATATCCTGAGTGATCCACGGTTTTCTACCTATTCTTTCTTTCCTACCAATGTTTTCTTCTGCGGATTTTGTTATTTCATTCTTCAAAAGTGCCCATTCGTCTGCAATTGAAGTTTGTTTAGGGTATGTATTGTTCCTTATTATTCGCAATCACATCAATTTTCACATCTGAAGCTCCAAATTCTTTAACGATAAAGTGGTTATCGTATTTGCTACCGTTATGTAGAATGACCGGAATGAATTTACTTACTCTATAATTTAAATTACATTCTTGGTGAGCAGCACCACGATATTTTCCAGTTAAATGGTCATGATCGCGAACCCTATCTGTATATAAACATTCACCACATATAAAACAATTAGTTTCAGTTTTAAAATTAATTTGCTCTGATGAAGTTAGTGGCTCCATTGGAATGATCGTATTTAAAATAAGGGATATACGGATGGCATCTTTCTCAAGCCTTTCCATAAAAACTTTTGGTGCATCAGGTCCTCTATAGAGCTCAAACTTATTTAAAGAGTCATCATAACTACATTTAATATAATATGCAAAGCTAAAAGGTTCATGAATGTGAGTAGTGTTGGTGAAAGGTTGGGCTGGATTCGATGAAATTGTATTAAATGGTTTTAGCAAAGCCTCGAAGTCAGCATATATAACAAATGGTACTCGAAGCTGTTTCTCATAATCCTTAAATTTTAGAATGTTATTTTTAGGAGTCGGTAATACCGTACAAACATGATTACACCCCCATTTTTGGTGTTGAATTAGTTGGTCCTCTTTCTGGAAATGTAGCAAACAGCCATCACACAACCACTTCGTACCTTCATATTTTGATATCTGACTACCGACAAGTCTACTTAAATGTTTTATCCAGCAATAGTGAGCATTTTCACCTTCGGTTATGTATAGTAAATTTACATGAATATCCTTTTTTTCCTGAGTATAATATAGAGGACCTACTATTCTCTTATTTTCAATTCCATAAACATTAATACTTACATTGTTCAGCTCTTCAAAACGTTGAATTTCTTTTATCGCCATAGGAAATTCCATTTCTTCTAAATCTAACACTGAAGAATAGTGAGGATATGATGATGTTCTCATCGTGTCCCTCACTGCTGGATGGAGAGCTGAGGTTACAGCCCATGCAAAGCATGCGTCATCATTCCTCATAACGTTTACACAAGCGTGCTTACGTTTGATCCATCCTGGCAAATCAACGTATGATGATGCTTGAAGGGGGTTGTATTTATTCATGTTGGTTTCTAAATAAAGTACTTCAAGTAACGCCCAGCCTGACTCCCTTTCCTGGAACTCTTCACTCATCACAATGATAGCACTTGAAATATTTTGGTATATATCACTAATATTAGTTGATTCGCTAACAATTATGTTTTTTGAATTAAAAGATTTGATATCCGTAATTTCACCTTCGCTCCCAGTTTTTACATAGAGTCCAAAAAGTTCAAAATTAATTTTAATTGTTTTATGCTGTAATAAAACATTTTCTACTAAGCCAAACACAGTAGGTTGAACATTTTTTAAAAAATGATTCAATACTTTGAGTTTTTTCTTTACTATAAAGTCTATAACTAGCAATTCGACTTTTAAATGCACTACCAATTTGTTGAACATTTCCAGAATTTCTTTCATGGCAAGCGTTATTTTTATGATGAATACTGCGTTAATGTCCATGAATGAAGAAGGTATATCAATATTACATACATCACAATGTGTTATCGAAGGTTCACCATTCTTCTTTCTTTTTGTTGCACAACTATTTTCACAATCTTGAGAACGTTTACGCTTTTGAGCATCACATTCATTTAAAGGTTCCGTGCTAGTTGTTGGTTTTACAGTTTTTAATTCTTGTTGTTCACCATGCACTTCAACCATGTGGGATTGATATCGCTTTACAGCAGAAAACCCAAGTTCATAAACTGAACATGAAAATGGTGCTGAACTAACATGCATTAAATTTACATGACCTGCAAGATTATCTTGTCTGTTAAATGTGGTAGCACAATGACTGCACACAAACATTTTAATGTCATGTTTAACATTTGCGTGTCGTTGAAGGCTGTCAGGTCTTGAGAACTGTTTCTTACAGTCACCACACTTGAACATGATGATCCCTTTCGAAATTACCTATAAAAGAAAGAAATCATAAATGTTAATAAATGATAAACAAAAGTACAATATAAATAGTTTAATTACATTCCAGTCAATGGTTATAGCAGGGTATTTAAATCGATCATCTGTGAACTCCTAGCAAGTCTAATTTCATGTAGTTCTAACTGTCACTGACACCTAGCGGTGAACTTTGGAACTTGATAGAGTGGTAGAAACCAGTGGTCGCCAGTTAAGTGAGCTAAGTGTGACGTCATAACCAATCTTAAAGCAAGTCTAAACTTGTAGAACATGTCACGTGATAGAAACCAGCGATCGCCAGTTAAGTGAGCTAAGTGTGACGTCATAGCCAGTCTTAAAACAAGTCTAAACTTGTAGAACATGTCACGTGATAGAAACCAGCGATCGCCAGTTAAGTGAGCTAAGTGTAACGTCATAGCCAGTCTTAAAACAAGTTTAAACATGTAAAACATATCACATGACAAGGTTAAGTTAGGTAAAGTTAAGTGAACTGAGGTTAAGACTTTAAATATTCCCTATGTCACCGACACCTAGCAATGAACATTCGGACTTAATAGGTTGGTAATCAAAATCTAACCTATAAAATTAGCTTTACACACCATGGTCAAGTAGTTCCAACTTTTGACTGCCAAATATACCATTTTCACTAACATGTAGTGGTGAACATTGGAAAATAATACTCTAACTGTTTAAAAGTTATTAGAGGGGGGGGGGCACTTACCTTCTTATAATTTATCAACTGCTGTCACTGAATGAACAGATTGTAGGAATCTGGTAACCTACAGGTACCCAATTATCTGTAAACAAATCAATCAATCAATTAATCAATAAATACATTCCAATCAATAACTTCAACATCAATTAGTAATAAAAGACTACAATCCATTAATAATAAGTACTTACCTTGCAAAATAATTTAATGATTTTCTACCAAAAAGGCTTTTTTACAACTCTTGAGCAGTAACAGAGCACTGTTCACTCAAATTGAGTAATAAAGACTGACAGTAGGGAAATATATGACACCTCTCATATATAAACTCTCATCGCTCGTGTCAGCAGTTTTTTTGCAGATCATTGGAATTCCTTTCCCAATACAGCTGAGAGTCCAAAGTACACTAGGAACACCTGTGTGGTATCCAATGACTGCTGACTTTGCATGATCATCACCCATTGTCTTAATCAACACATGGGGTTTCAAATTACTGCAGCGTCAGTCATAGCAACAGCAGTCTGCGCTCCCTGCCATATCAGCAACATGACACCGGAAGGAACACCTGTGTAATATCCAATAACTGCTAACTTTGCATGATCATCATCCATTGTATTTATGTACACTTGCGGTTTCAAATTACTGCAGTGTTAGTCATAGCAACAGATCTGCGCGCACTCTGTCATGTCTGTAATATGACACAGGAAGTAACAAGTCGGTTTACTACACGTACCATCTCCTCAGTTTTAACATCTTAAGAACATGTATTATTCTCTTTCAACTACAAATGACTCGTTAGAACACATCCATCCACCAAGTTAGATCCCTTGTATGTTCACATGTATTTCGTCACTTTCCTTTCATATCGTTATCACATTATAGTAGTGGGGGTTGGTGAACAACGTCAGTTCAACACACACAAATGTAGTTAGACCCTTTGACATAATTTAAATAAATTCATGAGCCAGTCCATAGGGACCAGGCCAAAGGGACCGGTCCAAAGGGATCAGTCCAAAGGGACTGATCCACAAGGACTCGTCAACAATGTCCAGTCCACAGGGACCCGTCAACAAGGACCCGTCAACAAGGACTTGTCAACAATGACTTGTCAACAATGACTTGTCAACAAGGACTCGTCCACAGGGAACCGCTCCCCCACCCTCTTCAAAAGCCATGAGTGGGCATGCGTAGAAAAAACAAAAACAAGCATGTTAATTCATAGTGGCTATCCACCGAACACATGCACTTTATGTAGAACAACGTTTCATTCCATATTGACACTCAAACTCTCACATGTTGCAGTTGGAAAGAGAGATTCTCTAAAAAATTACAAATTCGCCCCCTAGTAGGGGTAGGTTTTATTTTGGGGTTGAAATATGTTGTCCATTGGAAAGGGGGTGTCAGCCCGAGTTCAATGACACCTCATTCGTCAAAATCCGACCATGCGTTCGAGAGATATCGGGCTGCCGCCATCTTGTGAGGTGGGGAGGTGGAGGTGGCATCTGAACCGCTACAAACACACTACTATCAGTGTTGGAGGAAGAATTCATTGTCCTCTCAGGAAAAGGTTAAAAAAATATATGTACTGACGACGCTGTTTTAAAGCTGATTTTAAACACGCCTAAATAATAGAAATGTCTTTCTATCATTTAGCCAGTCCAAAGCCTGGATAAAGTGTGATGGAAATCAGTGTTTAAAAATGTACTGATGTCGCTATTTTAAAGCTGATTTTAAACACGCCTAAATAATAGAATAATAATAATAATAATAATAATAATAATAATAATAATAATAATAAAGTTTTTGGCTTTACGTCCCACTAACTACTAAAATTCCGTGGTGGTCGCTTAGTTCGCTGGTCGCTAAATTCACAGAATTGTTGACCTTCGAGGCGCAGGTAAAATTTCGTGATGGTCGCTTAGTTCGCTGGTCGCTAAATATATACCAGTACCTACATACAAGTGGAAAGTCCCATTTACCAAGCACATTTCGTATGGCTGTGTATGAAACAGTGAACTGAGACTCAAGAAGGCGAAGGTAATGTGAATATCTAATGTCGCAAACAAATGGGTCACTTTCCGTCCATTCACCGAACGATGCGTGGCCATGAAACAGATCACTTTCTGTTAGATTTAGCCATTGCACATTACTAAAGGAAGCAAAGGAAAAGAAAATACAGCGTTCATCCGATCAAAGAGCAAAGACTCACAAGTGGACAGTTTCACACTTTATTTAATACCCCACGGACCTAGGATTTATTTTTATTTTTTTTTCAAATTTTAGAATGAGTGTTACTTCGAATAAGGAACTTTTTGTGTATCTCAAGACGGAATTGAAGCAACGCAATGTCAGTAGAAGAAGGACTTGCAGGCACGTCGAGGTAAGGTACTGTAGGTGTATTAGAGTTTCATTGTAAGTATGTCTACCCAATTATTCCCGTTTCCAACGGGGTCGGGGATGAGATGCGATGAAAATCTTTGTGGCGGGTGGTTTTTACGGCCGGATACCCTTCCTGACGCCAACCTCATGAGAGGAGTTAATGAGAGCTGAAATGAATGAAGATGAATGAAACTGGACAAGGATTTGGAAGGAAGCAGCCGTGGCCTGTCAGAAGGTACAGTCCCAGCATTTGCCTGGCGTTGAAAATGGAAAATCACGGAAAACCATTTCAAGGACGGCTGACGGTGGGGTTTGAACCCACGTCTTCAGAGTCCCATGGCGTAGCGCTGCGCGTTAGCGAGCGTAGCTACCGTTGTCAGTGTTCATTCAATCGTTGATTTATTAATTAATTAAGTTAGTTATTCATTTATTTTATTTTTTTGATTATGGAGCGCATTTTCCCTGTCACAATTTCATTCCAGCAACGCTGTCCACTATCATTTCATTTCATCTGTCATTCATTTAATCATTGCCCTAGGGGAGTGCGACAGGCTTCGGCAGCCGGCACGGTTCATATCCTCGCCGCTAGATGGGGGCTTCATTCATTCCATTCCCTGACCCGGTCGTTGACTGGAAGCAGCCTGAGGATTTTCATCAGTCGCCCAGAGCCCAGCATGCTAGAGTGACTCTGCCTATGAGCAATGCCCAGTGTCGCGCTAGCATGGCCACATCGATAAGCATCTTTGTCGCTGCGCCGAGAAAACGCTCTCTGCTGAGTCTTTGTCGCCATGTCGACCAAGCATGGCCACATCGATAAGCATCTTTGTCGCTGCGCCGTGAAAACTCTCTCTGCTGAGTCTTTGTCGCCATGTCGACCAAGCATGGCCATATCGATAAGCATCTTTGTCGCTGCGCCGAGAAAACGCTCTCTGCTGAGTCTTTGTCGCCATGTCGACCAAGCATGGCCACATCGATAAGCATCTTTGTCGCTGCGCCGAGAAAACGCTCTCTGCTGAGTCTTTGTCGCCATGTCGACCAAGCATGGCCACCTACATTTGAATCGATGTAACGTACTAAGGCGACCGTGCCGTGGCCTCAGCCTAAAGCAGGAAACCTCAGGGCGGAGCACCACCGTGGAACAGAGGAATTGTAATGTTACCAGTTGCGTTATGATTTAGCTGAGTGATCACAATCCCTTGTACGTGGGAGGCTGTCAACCCAGTGACTCTCCTTGAGTTCATACAATGGTCAATTCAGGTGAGTGCAGTGGCGTAACTTCATTACGGGGATCAACCCCCCCCCCCCCCCCCGCCGAGAGCCAAATAACTTTTAAAAAAATCATAATTTGAAGACTTTTTTTTATAAAAAGCCAATTTTTGGATTGTTGAAAAAGACTGAATTTTGCACGTTTATAATTTGAGAACATGTATCTTGACTCGTGTAAATTTACTGTTAGCTCTAACAAAAGTGTTCATTTCCAAGCTTTTGCACTTTGAGAGGAGCAAATAATACGTGCTATCGTGTAGGTTTGCTTTCATTGTCTCATTCCCCGCACAAAGCAAAAAACAAAAACATGACCAAAACTGAAAGCAAAATCAGAAAACAAACACAAAACCAAAGACACAAATCAAAAGCAGAAAACGAACACAAAACAAAAAACAGAAAAAAAAAGTCAAAATGAAAAGCCGAAAACAAACTTAGAAACCAAAAACAAAAGCAAAATTCAAAACCAAAAGTAGAGAACAAACACAAAAAGCAAAAGCCAAATTCAAAGGGAAAAGTAGAAAACAAACATAAAAACTAAAACCAAAAGCAGAAAACAAATACAAAACCAAAAACACAAAGCAAAAAGCTAAATTCGAAAACAAATCCAAAAGCAGAGAAAAAAACACAAAAACCAAAAACACAAACCAAAAGCAGAAAACAAACACAAAAACAGAAAGCAAAATAAAAAGCAGAAAACAAATAACCACAAACACAAAGCAAAAATAAATAGTAGAAAACAAGAAGCACAAAACCGAATACGCAATTAGTTGAAATGGTCCCCCAGAAGTAAATCCTAGTTACGCCACTGCTGGAGTGGTAAAAAATAATGTAAGATCGGTTTATAAAAAATATTATTTATTACAAGAATATTCAGAGGGAAATACAGCTTATTGTAAAGCATTGAACCCACAAAGACTTGCACGACCAGTATCCATAGCTACCACCTACAGTCAGCCGTCCACACACGTATACACCTTACAACTATAAACTATTATGGGTCGCTTACTCATTGGTTGTGAATACATCGCACAAGTGTTTTTAAAGTGTATTTTTATATAGCATTTTTTAAATGTCCTTGTTATTTTCACACATTTTATATCTTTCTCATTTCATGATTCATTACGCTGTATTGTCCTTTTTATTTGTATTTGTCAACACCGTTTTTTATGATGGCTCTTAGTGAAGGCTGATGAAGGGTGCCAAATGCATGTCCCAATCCAATCTGTGATCTATTGATTGCGATATACAATAAAGTATTGACTAGGCAGAAAGCTTTTCTTGTTATAATTTAAACGTTACAGCAAATACGGTACGGTATATTGTTGTATGGAGCTGTAAGACACAAAGAACATTATCCAAGGAACCCAACGGAGGGTTAATATTGCTCTCCCTAAACTATATGTAGGCCGACCCCCTGATATTGGGGTAGCCCGCCTGGCCCCGGGTTCAATTATCGGCTCCGTCAGGGATTTTAGAAACTGATGGGGTGCACTCAGCCTCGTAAGGACAATTGACTAGCTGTCTGATAGTGACGCAGCGCCCCGATTACGAAGACCAATATTAACGGCTGAGGGAACCCGACGCGCTGTTCACACGTCACTTCATAATCTCTCGTCCAAATGGCTGGGCATCCGTCGCTTGGTAGGCCTAACCCCTTCATGGGTAGTGCCACGAAGTTCTTTGTTGTTGGTTTTTTTTACTGTATGTCCCCCAAGTTGGGTTTATAAAATATATTAGTAAGAAGGGAAGGTAAGGTGGGAATTGTCTCTTACTTTACAAAATAGTGTGCACTTTGTATAAAAAACAAGTCTCTGCGATCACACCATGTTGTTCTTGATCCATTCGGAGTACTTTTGAACGTTGGTGTAGACACTGGGTACACCCTTCATACCACACTTGTCGGATCCGAATGACGCCATGCCCACCTGTAAGAATCACCAGAGATTAACTCATGTTAGGAACTTAGAAAATGTTGGTTATCAGACCCATGTGCTGGAGTGAATGTTGAATTTCTCTGAAAACTTGTAATAGTGTGTGTAATGTGCATCTAGAATTTGAAATAGCTACCATTCTGGCATGTGCCCTATAGCTCCAGGAACTGGAAGGCAAGAGAGAAACACATGGAAGTGGAGCACGGAAAGATTAGAATAATAGAAAAGATTCAATGTCTGGGTGAACTGATCCTACCCAATGGGTTGGACAAGGAAGCAAACAATGAAAGAGCTGGAACTCGCCTACAGAACAGGGTATCTTACAAAGAGAAAATTAAACACTACAACGTGGTTCTAAAACCAGAGGGAAGGCCTTGTCCTAAAGGAAACTGCAAGTAATCAAGAAGAAGGAAAGGAAGATCACAGACGAGGAGAAGCGAGGGTCTCGACAAGTATTCGGAAAAGATCACGGTCACAATGCGAAAACGAGGACTGAAATTCTACGGACATCTAGTAGCAATGGAAAACGAACGAAGAATCTGTAAATACTATACAATATTGGATTGAGGAGGACGACGAAATGGGTGGAGGAGGCTAGGAAGGACTAAGAAGAAATTAAAATTACATTTGAATTGATCCTCACAGAAAGAAGTTCAGAACTCGAGTAGATAATCACAAATTTCACAAAGAACAACTGAGGAACAGGTCCAAACCCGTAATATCTGAGGACACGAGAAAATTAAGGAGTGAAGTTCTGGGAAGAGAAAAGAAGACTGGCCAGATGGCATTAAGTTGCACGCGGCCACAGTTGGCCAAATTCGGAAGCAAGAAGATAGAGGCCAAGGTGCACAGTAACAGAGCCCAAAAAACAACGCCCGGATAATGAAAGAAGAGATATCAACAATTTGTATTCACTTAAAAATGGAGTCCTTGGTAACAACTCACCTGGTAATACTTGGTCCTTGTTACGTGGTCCAGAAGCACGAGTGGGGCCCCTCCGAAGCCAGAGCACGCGTCCTTGCCTTCCTCCCCTCCCACACACATCTGGTTGGTGTTGATGGGGATTACAGCACCATACAGAGCGCTGCACTTCTCCAGGTTTATGATGGGCAGCTCCAACTGTTGTTCTCGACTCGGAGTTACTGCCAGGGAATCAGAAATCATGTTAAACGTTGTGGCATAAGACCAACATTCCGAGCAGGTGTGGCAAACTGTACGTTATTTATTTTATATTTTAGGCCAACATTGGACCACTACGATAGTTGCTATATTTTGCCAGTAGGTTTTCATCGTCTCAGATGTTAACTTCTTGTCTGCAGCAGTGAACACCCTTCCTTTAGCTCCTTTATTAATTTTGGCAGTCTAATTGGTGAGTCTTGTAAAATGTTGAGTGTGTTAGTTTTATTGTTCAGGTCGGTGAGTGTTATTTGGTGTTCCTTAATATCAGCCTTAATTTCTGTGGTCCATTTAACCTTGGTATTGCTATCCCATAATTTTCCTGCTAATTCTAGTTGCTTGTGTTCGAAGAAGATGTCCAAAAAGTGAGATCCGTTTCTTTCTAATTGTACTCAATACTTGTTCACTTTCCTTATAGTTGTATTATTTGATATTGCTTATTTATGCATATCCTAATTATCCTTCGTTCTGTTTTAAGTATTTTATCTAGTTCAGGTGTATGAGTAGTCTCACCTCCGGCTGTGGGGAGCGTGCGCTGTTTTATAATAATTAAGTACAAGTTTTTCGGGCTCTTAGGCCGTGGTCCAGACAGGATATCTCCCGACGTTTCACCGGAAACTGCGTCCGGCATTTTCAAGGGTTCCGCTCCTTTCCTCGGGCCTGCTGACCTGTCTGGACCACGGCCTACAAGACCAAAAAACGTGTACTTAGGCTAATTATGAACGTTGGCCGTGAAAGCCTAAGCTGTTTTATGTTCGACCCTCACTATTATGTGTCAGATAACTGTATCATAATGATGGTCATTATAACACTGTTTTCCATTATGATACAGTTTCTCCAGCCAATCAGAGCTCGTTCATTGACCAATTAGGTAACGATAACTTCGCGCATGCGCTCAAAATCCAACATGTCGGACATAAACACAACATCGAACTATAATAAATTACCGACATGGAATACCCACCGTCCATATGTTCGCGTAAATAAACTGGCGAATATGAGACAAGAAATAGCACTGTACCTTAAAATCACCAACACTAATTTCTACACAGCGCATTGTCTTCAAATGACTGCGGTGACAATATTACTGAGGGACGGCTGATGTAAACATATGGCTGCATATGGCATTGCAAGCACACAGAGCGCATGCGTCGGTCGTTCAGAGATCTTGAAAGACAAAGATATAACACCCAACGCTCGCTCTGCGATCACAAAATTCCAGTAGCTGACTCGCAACAGATATTTATGAATATTTATGTTAAAACATATAATAAAGTTATAATTATCGTCGAACATAAACAGTCGTATGCAACTCGCCTATAATGGTAATTAAGACACTCGTATGGAAATTATAAAACTCGCATACGCTCGTTTTATAAAAAATACTCGTGTCTTAATTATAGCCATTATAGGCTCATTGCATAATGTACTATTATAATATTTCTGCAATCGATTTTTGCATGTATTTTTGGTTATATAATTGGCTTGATTTAATTTATTTAGCCTATTCTATTGTGCCATGTTGGTTTTTCTTTTAGATGATAGGTGATAATTTCACCTGAAATTAAAATTTATCTTAACTGTAATAATAATAATAATAATAATAATAATAATCCCGTGGGGGTTTCTGCCTGTTCCCCTATCGGGCGCGTCCCAGGTGGCGGATAGGGAGGCTCGCAGGACTTGTCCGGAGGGTTTGAGTGAAATAAAATACCTCTCGCGGACCAAAAACAGGCACAGCTTGACAACATCTTCAGCAACCTCTGAAGCTCACTACTTCAGTTGTAACCATGACACCGACATAGATCGATGTCCCCACTACTTTCAACTTGTTAGCATGATGGAAACAACCTACAATATAACTACCCCAGGCCCTAGTAGACATACTAGTTATTTTTCTCGGTCATCGGATTCTGGGGGACCGAGAACATCATGCGGGAATGTATCGGAGCTTCCCAAATCTCTTCGCCCAAAATGCAAAACTTTCATTGGTAGCTTAAACATCAACACACTTCGGAAAACTGGCAAGTTAAAACAATTAACAGACATGTTGGATAACTTCAACATCCAAATTTTAGCACTACAGGAAACCAGATACACGGATGAAAATCATTTTGAATCAGGAAATTATAGAATTTATAAAGGCAAGCCAGCAATCTCCCTCCATATGAAGCCACTACAATTTGGCACTGGATTCGCTGTCAGAAAAAAACATTATACACTCAGTGCTTAACTTTTCCTCGCCTTCTGAAAGAATTTCAACACTATCCGTTAAATCAGGAAACAAAGCGTATACGCTTATTAATGCGCATGGACCCACCAACAACTACAATCGTAAAGATCCACAAAAGGTGGAAGACTTCTGGGAACTGCTGGAAGAAACTACAGCCATCATTCCAACTCATCACATAACAAGTAGTTCCGTGAAGAACTATACAGCCTATTTTCATATATCCTACTTATACTAATTGCCACTATCAACATACAAAATTTCAGTTTGAATCCTGTAATAGATTCGTAGATATTGAGAACCGACTAAATATTTCAGATGGTCGCCATGTTGTATTTTATATATGTAGGTCCTAGAGTTATAAACTGTTACATGAAGATTATTGTGTACGTGTAGCATTCAAATTTCAATCGCATGATTAGGACACAAGAAATAACAAGGATATTTTAAAATTTCGCACAGCTGCCATTTTGTGGTTAAGGAAACAATTGAAATAAATTAGATGCCAGTGGATTAACATTCGTATAAGTATTTACTGTACCAAGTTTCACTGTACTCGGATTGTTAAATTGCGAGAAACGTCCATGTGAATATTTCTACTTCGCGTCGCCGCCATGTTGGATTTGTGATCACCAGGTTATTTAAAGTCCTATTGGTGAACTTAGGTCCATAGCCCCTAAGAACATTAAAACATTCAGTTTGATTGCTATAATAGATTCGTAGATATTCAGAGCCGTCTAAATAATTCGGATGGTCGCCACCTTGGATTGTTAAATGTATAGGCCATAGAGTCATGTACCATTAAAGGAAAATTATTGCGTAGGTTCATTATTCAAACTTTCACTTCGACCGCATGATTACGACACAAGAAATAAAAACTTAATTTTAAAATTCGCATAGCCGCCATCTTGAGGTTATGTAAACAATTGAACTAAATTAGATACCAGTGCATTACAATGTCTATAAATACTTCCTGTACCACATTTCACTGCGCTCAGTGAGTTAAATCACGAGAAAAGTATATTAAAATATTTCAAATTCGCTTGGCCGCCATGTTCGTTTTGTACTTTACAAGTTTATGAGAGTTACATAGATAAACTTGTATCAGTACCCTTCATCACGTACAAAATTTCAGGGTAATAGTTTCGGAGATATAGAATGTCAGTGAAATATTTCGCACAGCCGCGATTTTGAGGTTATGTAAACAATTGAACTAACTTGGACTTCAGTGCATTACAATGTGTATAAACATTTGCTGTAACAAGTTTCATTACGTTCGGATGGTTAAATCGCGAGAAAAGTCTATTTAAAAGTCTCAAATTCCCTTGGCCGCCATGTTGGTTTCGTAGTAACCAGGTTTTTGAAATTCTCATAGGTGAACTTCTAGTAGTGCCCTTTATCACCCCACACAATTTCAGGACGATATCTGTAAAAGTTACGGAGATATTGAATGCTGGTGAAATATTTCGCACAGCCCGCCATGTTGGATTGGTGAGACGTAAGAAAATTTTAAGGGCACGGTCGAGGTCGCCCGGAATAGTGCTATGAACTTACCGAGTTTCATTGAAATCGCTCCAGCCGTTTAAAAGTTATTAGGGGACACACACACACACACCTCACACACACACACACACACATGCACGCACACACACACGGACAAAAGGTGATCTCATAAGCCTATTTTTTCAAAATTGAAAATAGGCTAAAAATCCTATTGGGAGATTTAATGCCCAAATTGGTAGAGAAAGGAAATTCAGGACCATTGTAGGACTATATCCAGCACACAATAGAACTAATAAAAATGGAGAAAGATTACTTGATTTTTGCAAAACTTTTGATCTCAAACTAATGTCAACACATTTTCTGGCACTTCCACACAAGAAAAAGACCTGGAGATCCCCTAATTTTCACTTAGGAGAATTTCAAATAGATCATGTGGCTATTTCCAAAAAGAATCAAAAAGAAATTATGAATGTCAAAGTCAAGAAAGGAGTCATTGACTCTGACCACCTTCTATCCTTAATCAAGGTAAAATTTCAACCAAACAGATCCAAACCAAAAATAACAAAAAATCTGCGCGTCGATCCAGAATTTCTTAAACAGAACGCCAGTACTTTCCAAGAAAGTATCCCTACTCACGATTCTTCTGGCTGGTTAGAACTCCAAGATATACTTTCGAAAGCTTCTCAAAACAATGGCACACTGCCCAGGAAACGCAAGCATAGGTGGTGGAACGAAACCTGTGACAAGGCTATAAACTTCAGAATTAAAGCCTGGCAGAATTGGAATTCTCACAAAACGGAACAAAATTGGCACGAATTCACCAAAGTACAGAAACAAACCTCTAAAATCATCAGATCTGAAAAACGCAAGTACGATCACTACAGATTGGCTGAACTTGAACAAGATTTTACTAAAAACAATACACGAAACTTCTACAAAACCTTCAGAGAAGAATTATCAAATTATCAGGCACCCAGTCTTTGCTTCAAACGCCCGGATGGGACATTGGAAACAAATAATCAAGAAAATTGCAAACTTCTAGCAGATTATTTCAAGGATCTTTTAAACTGTGAATCCCCTAAAGAACAACTCATCTTTGAAAAAAAAACATCCAACCAAGATTCAGAACCCCCAACATTGGAAGAAATTAAAGAAATAATCCATGGACTCAAAAATAATAAAGCCCCAGGGGAAGATGGTATAGTTGCCGAAATGCTGAAGATAGGTGGTGAGAACGTAGCCCGGAAAATCCACTCAATTCTTGAGAACATTTGGATCACCGAAGAAATACCTGAGGATTGGAAATGTGCGCTAATCCATCCACTGCACAAGAAAGGGGATAAAACCAACATCAATAATTATAGAGGAATTTCCTTGATACCAGTTATTTATAAAATGTTCTCCAAAGACCTGCTCACTAGACTTGAGAAACAAACAGACCGTCTGATTGGAGAATACCAGGCAGGTTTCCGAAAAGGAAGATCATGTACGGAACAAATTCTTAATCTCAAAACTATCCTACAAATGCGCAAAACCAGACAGACAGTCATTACCTTTGTAGATTTCAGAAAAGCATATGACTCTATAGATCGCCAAACACTTTTCAATACTCTAGAAGAATTTCAAGTGGATAGAAAAACAAGAGAATTAATCAGACAAACACTAACTGGCACTACGTTGAAAGTTAAATTCCTCGGCGAAATATCTGAGCCTTTTGCAATTAACACTGGGGTCCGCCAAGGAGACGGATTATCTCCGTTACTGTTCAACCTCGTACTTGAGAAGATAATCAGGACCTGGGAAAAGGAAACTAAGGGAATAACCCTTGGCAGACTACTCAAAGATAGAATTCATGTACATTGTTTGGCCTTTGCTGATGACATAGCAATCCTTTCTAATAACAGACAAGAAGCAATTCATTCCATTGAAAAATTACATGAAATTGCCATCAAAACGGGACTTCAAATTTCTTATGAGAAAACTCAGTACATGGAAGGAGCCTCACGATACTTAGACGGACAACCTATGAGAACTAAATTCGGCAAAATCTTTCAAGTGAACGAATTCAAATATCTGGGAGAAATTATTCAGCCCTCTGGTTTAAACCGTGAAGCAAATAAAGAGAGAATTTCCAAATTACAGAAAGCTTACAGAATCACTTGGAATAGGTATAACCAAAAATCAATATCTCGGAAAGCAAAACTTAGACATTATAATACAGTAATCAAACCGGAGGCGTTATATGCATCAGAAACCTTAATCATTGCTGGCAAATCTTTAACCAAAGAGATTGAAAAACAAGAAAGGAAAATTTTACGAAAAATTTTTGGCCCAGTTTTTATAGAGGGAATCTGGAGGAAAAAGTCATCCCAGGAAATATATCGCCAATGTGAAAAAATGTCTCATACTTTTCGGAAAAGACGATTGAAATTTTACGAGCACATTATCAGAATGAACAATGGCAGATTGACTAAAAGAATTCTCAACTTGGCCCTCTCACTAAAAACCAAGAACAGCTGGCTACGTGAAATTGAAACAGATCTCCAGGAAATCAACATTTCAGACAATATTATACAGGACAGATGCAAATTCAGAACCCTAATCGACAATCACGAATTTGAAGACAAACCCAACACCAGGGCCACCATAACTTGGACAGAAGACCGAAGAAAGGCGCTCAGCGAGAGGATGAAGAGATTTTGGAAGGAAAAGAAGGCCAACACATCAGCTAAACAGGTTCAACCGTGCTCCTGAGTCGGGCATAACGATGCAAGAATAATAATAATAATAATAATGAGGGCTATGATTTTTATGTACTCAAACGTGTCAAAATAAGTACCTATACGAGGGCTGTTTTTTTTTATTTCAATCTATGCACCAGCCATAGCCGAGCTACAGGCAATCGCACATGGCTGCTACCATCGAAACTTCCTGCAAGCACGCCCTCGCCTTGCGTAGTTTCGATCCGTGACCGCACTGTGCCGACGTGACGAAAGACCTTCTCAAAGATTTCAATTGGGAAGTTATCTACCATCCAGCATTTAGTCCAAACCTAGCACCCGGTGACAATTGGAGGTAGTGCCTCGCCACCAACGAAGAACTTGAGGAGACTGTCTGCGGGTACCACCATTCTTTGCAGAGGGCATTGGATAGCTGGGGTCACGATACATCAAATGCCTCAATCGTTTTGGCGATTATGTTCAAAAATAAGTACAAAACGACTAAACGTTTAGCAAGTTTAGTTAGTTTAGTAAGTTTAGTAAGTTATTTTATTCTAGAGATGGAATTTCTGACGTGCCCTATATCAAAATTGTATTGTATGCATGTAATTGATCAAATGGATAAATAAAAATCAAATCTAATCTAATCGAATCTAATAAAATCATATTATGTCAATCTATCTTTCCTTTACAGCCCATCGGAGGTTGAGAAAAAAGCAGCCCTCGTATACTGTACCCAATGGTAGTGATGCTGACTGACATCGAACCTGATACTCTAAGGAGGAGACATCATGCCTATGATTTTATAGAGTATCGAACCCGAGGTCTCTGAGGGAGAACAACCTCATGGAACCCAAGACACATATAAATAATGATTACTGAAGTAATCCCAGCGTGATTCCATTTCTCTGTAAGGAATTACAAGCAATTTGGTGCAAAAAAATACAAAATTTTAGCCAAGAACTTAGCTTTCGAGGCAGTTTGACACTTGACATACTGGATCGAGCAAGTGGGAGGACCAGACAGGCACCAGATCAATCACAGCGACCTATTTTCGAGCGTCATAGGGGTTGGGAACAGCTAGAGGTGACCCAAGAAATCCCCGAAACACAAAGGAGAAAAGGTGGAAAAGGAAGTTTGCCAAGAGAAATAAATTGATTCCTCTGAAACTATGCAAGCGAGAGACATGAGATTAACCTCCAGATGAATAAAATCCCAAGAGGAAAATTATGGAGCCATCAGATATGCAAATTGAAGCATAAAAAGCATTGGAGGCGAAAGAACAGAGGTGATGTGGTTGAAAGACCATTAGCGGAAAACTACAGGGGATTCCCTAGAGCATGGCTTGTGTACGCCATCAGAGAAGCCAATTAATATTAATTAATTGGACGATCGGATTGCTTGCACGAGGCAAGAACCGTAACCTCCATGCAAAGATGCTCCGGAAAAGTGCATTTCCAGGACGGAAAGTGCAGTTACGAAGGAAAAGACGCTCCGGCGATCTGAGGGAACTATGTTTCTGAACAAATCCCTTATATAGAGCAAGGAAGCTAGGAGCAGGCAGTCTTTTGAAGGAACTCACGCGGGGAGGTTGTTACTCTCCCGCACGGAATTTGTTAAACAACGCCACGCAAGTGAAGTATAAAGTCGTCTTGCAGTCATCTAACAGTCTTCTGAAGTATTCACGAGGGGAGGATGCTACTCTTCCACACCGAATTTGTTAAACAAAGCAACGAGTTCTAAGACAATGGAACACAAATTGAAGCTTAGTAAAGCTTATAGTTATCAAAAGCCGCACAGTAAGTGACGCGCATGTTAAGTGAACAATTTAATTACACCAGTTTAACGGGTAACTCATTAAGAAATTCGCGAAGTCATGAACGAGATATTATAGTGATAATACAATATAATCAATTCACGATAGGTCATGGGATGGAAAGAATATCACAGGCATTGTGATTATTATCAAGCCAACAGACACTACATTGGCATGCTAGGCGATCTGGAGGAAGAATCACACACACAATAGAGGATACACTCATTGTTGAAGTAGGAGCTACTGGGAGCCGGTAGCAGAGGATTAGTCAGGAGGAACGCGCAGGGATAGAGACTTTCATTGGGATGAAGGATATGTCAGGGAACGCGCCGCCTGCAACGCTGATATCGCGCATATTCGAAGCCCAGGGAGGCACCAGTGTGTAAAGCAAGTGTAATATAAAATGTATCTGTTTAAGTGTTGTTAATATAAAGTGTGTATTATAAAGTGTTGTATAAAAGTGAATGAAAGTGTTAAAATCAAAATGTGTAACATCAAAGTGAAAATAAGTGTTGTGAAACCACAAGAAATGTATATTGTGATCACCATGAAGCGTTGTTAGGTTCACAATGGTGGGTCACATGCTGTATTATTGGATTCTACCACCGAGTGAGAAGGATGTAAGTACCATTTCAATGTTATAATGTATCAGTTAGCTCACCATATGTCCGTGTTAGAATAAAGTATCATAGGGAACTTGAGGTAAAGTTTGTAGGAGTTTTTCATTCCTCGTAATTGAATTAAATAGTTTGCAAATTAAGAATGATTTTGCTTACGACAGAAATGCGTAAGAGCACGTTAAATTTAATAATAAAGTTAGTAAATAACTTAATAAATTTGTCAAAGTCGAAAGAAGGATTAATATTCAGCTTGATAATGCATGAAACGTTAAATAGCGTCAATTCCAAGAAATTTCAAGGTAAATTAAGAGAAAGTGTGGAATATATGTGTCAGGAAATGTTTTATACATGTTTAAATGTAATAATTGTCATGAGTAACGGAGTAAGCGTTGTAAAGTAAAGCCAGTTATTAATGCCAGGAATAAATGCCAGTAGAAAGAGAGATGACGTAAAGTCATGAACAACTATACGGAAGGGAAACTGAAGTGTCATATGATCCGAATAATCTAACAGATCTAATTGTTGAGCCGCTAAATGCGAGCAGTGTAAAGTAAAGCCAAGATTTTTACTTTAATTAATGCAAGGAACAATTCTATAGCACGAGGTCAGGACAAAATGCGCTATTCTTCGAAGGTATAATTGACATACAGCCTAGGGCGTACAGGTATATTGTTGACTGCGGATGGATGCAGGTGTGGGTATCTGTTCTGCCATGCCAGCTTCATTAGAGCCATTAAGGATTAACAATGTCACCTTAATTCAGCTGCATTATGGAATGATCCGCCCATCGAGGTGTGACACCATTAATTATGGAAGGGTCTGAGGATACCTTTCCACTACTTCGCCACGTGGAGGTGGAAAACTGTAGAAACCACACTCGCACGCATTTAAAAGCCATATCCGTTCCCCAAGACTTCGGGGCTATAAGAAATCCATTCCTTTGCTATAAATACTTTTGTGAGTCATACATGAGCCAAGTGACATTACCCTATCAATAGGAGTTAAATGTTTAGATATTCAGATCAAAATGATGGCACAGTTTTACGCCTGTCCGTGGAAAAGAGTGTGAGAAACAGTTAAGACTTTGTTGTTATTGTATGAATGAATAATGACTCAGCTGGTAGAGGGGAGAGGGCTGGACGACGACGGTCGGGCCAGACAGCCATCTTCTTTTGGGAGTAGCAGCGGGTGGCACGGCTAATCACCGACCCTTCAAAGAGTGTACTGGGCAATTGAGATGTATAAACTGGTATTCTAAAATATTGAGAAATTGATTGTTTTGATTGAAGAAATCAATTATTGGCATTCGGAGGATGTGAATCCCTCTTTTAGTTGTTGAAATCGCACGAGATTTGGCCAAGTTAATGTTTCATAACATGTAACTTCGCTAAACTTGCTGACACACATGTTGAGGCATGAAAACAAAGTAAAATGTTAATATGAATACAGGTAGCCCGAAATACGGGTTGACGCATTATTAACAGTAGATTGACTTATTATTGACCAACACGAGGACATATGGTGTAGCGTATAACTAATTAGCATTGTTTGTGTAGAGTAGAGAAGGTACTATAATCTGCGTTTGTGGAAAGGAGAGGGAAGATGATTGTTACTCAAACCATTGAACAAGTAACCAAACATAACAATGGTAAATGCATTGTTGAATCTTAGAGATAAATGTACCGTAAGCACAAAAGGCAGTCAGATTGAATCAAGTACAGTATCATTCAAGTGTACAGTCTTATGTCATGTTTAGTTTTGATTTGATTTTTAATGGTTATTATTGTTGTAAGTGATGTGCATGAAATATGAACGTTCGTCGATTGACATGAATGCTTTTCTAAGAGTGGAATTAAGTTAGTGAAAGTGTAGATTAGTGTGTATTGAGACACCGCACATAGACTCAAGAACTCACAAGTGAAGAGAGAGAGAGTAGCAGCATGTCTGAGGAGATCAGATTTTGATCCAAGCTGCGGAGTATAGATGATGCAAGTTAGAATTTGTGACCTTTTGGAACCATGATCTGTGTGCTCCAAAGTTTGTTTTGCATTTGTTGGGAGTAATTTGAATGTAATGATGTTTTGTTTTTGTTTATTATGCCATGATTTAGAATTAAATGCAGTTACTTTAGGAATATGTTTGTTTTTCCTGTAGAGTAGTTACCTTGTAGTCATAAAATCCTGAGCATGTGTTCGTACAGTGGGGGAACGTTACATCCCTCGAAAGACCGTGAGCAGTCGGGTTACGAACACATTTTCTCCATATATGTCAGATGGGTACAATACGTGAATATATTTTGCAAAATATGGCGATACAAATGCTAAACACTGCATTTTGGTAATTTTAGAGACTACAAAAATACATTTAAGCATTCATAAATTAAATGATTCATATTTTTTCAGTTCACTTGTTATTTGTCATTCATATTCTTCTTCTTGTTCCGCGACATTCAACTATTGTGTTTGGAGTGGGTCTTGATGTTTGGCCAGTAGTCATGCATTCTCTGGATGTGTTGTTCCTTTCTCTCCTTAGTCTAGAGGCCACCTGTCTTCTTTCTTGGGGGTTTGTTCTGGAACTTCATTTGCTTCAGTTTACTCCTGAGATACGTTCGATCTTTTATGTCTTCTTCTGTAGCTCCCAGCTCCAACAGATCTTCTATCAGCCACGGTGACTTGGTCTTCCCTTCTTTGGCGGTATATGAGAAACTGGTTGGTGGGATGCATCATGGAGACGTGTCCATAAAATGCTAGACGTTTTTTTCTGGCCATGTCTGTAATTTTTTCAGAGTATCTAGAGCTCCCGGTTGGGTCGCCTTTTGTATCCACTCTCTTTCTTGACTGGTCCTAATATCTTCCTCTCTTGGATTTCTAGTTTGTCCGTGAGTCCTTTCCTGTTTAATATGAGGCATTCAGAGGCATACCTGTATAAGGCTTCAGGGCGGATCACTGTCTGTGATAGTGCTTCATTTTGGTGTTGCGACTTATTGAAGGTGTTCTTAGTCAGTTGGTATCCCAGTTCTAGTTTATTTACTCGAGTTGGTAATGCCGTTCCTTCTGAGATATTGGATTCCAACCATTCACCCAAGTATTTGAATTTGTTGGTTTTCTTGATCCTTTCCTGTTTTAGAAGTACCTAGGAAGTTCACGAGGTGATTGATTCACTGATGTTTGTGATGTATTGTGTTTTTTGAAATGACACTAACTTGTAGTCCTATCTTTGCCGAGAATATTGAGTTGTTTCACTGATGTTTCTATTGAATCAGATAGAAGTGCCTGGTCATCGGAAAATTCCATGCAATCCACAATGAGTCCGTCACGTTTGTAGATGCCACATGGGATCCACTGTCTAGCTATCTCCTTTCGCCATGGTCTTATAACCTTTTCTGTTATTCACTCATTGATTATGTCTGCTCCCAGTACAGTTTGCCACAAAATATTGTTTAATATTTTCAAACTCAAGCGTCTCCTGTTGTCTCGCAAAAGTGATTTGTATTGGCTGAAGCTTCGCTCTACCGCACTTGAGGTGATTTAAAATTCACTGTATGAGCATTTCCTCAAAACTTGTATTTGTTGAAACCTTGCGCATCTCAAGGTCCACGTGTGACCCGACCCAAAGGGAAGCTTGCTAATGTTACAGCCACATACTTCAGGGATTCCTAGAGCAGCAAAGAGCAGCAGACAAGAGACATTCCACAGCTGCGCATCTCAAGGTCCAGGTGTGACCCTACCCAAAGGGAAGCTTGCTAATGTTACAGCCACATACTTCAGGCATTCCTAGAGCAGCAAAGAGCATCAGACAAGAGCCACTCCACAGCCAAGTTGCGCATCTCAAGGTCCAGGTGTGACTCGACCCAAAGGGAAGCTTGCTAATGTTACAGCCACATACTTCAGGGATTCCTAGAGCAGCAAAGAGCAGCAGACTAGAGACATTCCACAGCTGCGCATCGCAAGGTCCAGATGTGACCCGACCCAAAGGGATGCTTGCTAATGTTACAGCCACATACTTCAGGGATCCCTAGAGCAGCAAAGAGCATCAGACAAGAGACACTCCACAGCCAACTTGCACATGCGCATTGAAAGATGCAGGTCCATTTTGGGCCAATACTGTATCAGGCTCCAGGCTGAACATACAGAAACATAACTTATGTTTTCTGCCAGAAGACGAACAATTGAACTCGAGTCTCTTAGGTGATTGAGCAGGCTCGATAGCACTGGTACACTTTAGCTACGAAATTGCGAGGTTATGTTACCCATCTTAATGTCTCGAATGATATATTAGAGTTTGATGGCGTAGTCGGTAGCATGCTGAACTGCTATGCCCAAGATCCCGGGTTCAAACCCAGCCGAAGAATTCGGGTCTTTAAGAGCATTAAAATCCTTCAGTATTTATGGCACGTAAAAAATCCTACTACAGGGTCTTTATTTTTGCTTGGCAAGGACATCTCGCTCACGCGCTCCGCCAGTGACCGCTCAGTTGCCGCCTACCACGCGCGCATATGTACGCCAGAATACGGTGCTTACAATCAGTATCATGCATTTTTACTCACCATGCTTACAGTCGATGCTGAAAATGTTCCCCATCCGCTGCCAAACATAATCGGCATCTCCTTATGAAGTTTCCGATTACTCCGGTTAATTTAGCTTCAGTAAGGAAATAACGACATTTTCGTATATTTTTATCGTTTACTGAACCTGTACGTTTGAATCTCTTAGCCAGTTGATTTATTGTCCGATTTATTGGAATGGGTCTCCCTGGAAATGTAATTCCAAACTTTGGTCTTGTTATAGCGCACGTTATGAACGGCACGTAGGCCTATTATACGGACCTTCCACGGCGCTTGGTCTCCAGCCGTATGGCCCGGGTATTCACTCGCTCTTTTGTGGACGTGTGAGCTCCGAGCTAATTGGGTGTTTCAGTTTTTCAGTGTTTTATAAAGCTACTGTGTACCGGTACTGCATATCGTATTGTGTAGTATTTTATTGTGATTGTGTGTAGTGCTGTAATGCCTTATGTGAAATATTCGTTACTTGAACGAGTATATCTGCACAATACGTGCATAAAGTGCAGGAAATCGTGCGCTAGAACAAGACAAAAGTTTCGAATGACATTTCCAGGGAGACCCATCATCATATATATTATTTCAGTAGTATGCATCCCTCCTGCGGCATCACAAGCGACCGATCGTGACAAATGAGCATTCAAATGAAAGAGAATATACATTGCCAGTGACTCATTGCACTCTAATTTCATAAATATCTATAATTTCTTTTAAAAAATTCTTTAAAAAATTGTACGAAGTGTGCGATTTGCAAACACCGTTGCTGTAGGAAAATACATTCCATAATTGCTGTCCACGGGCCGCTGTGACGCCTGTTTCATGTCATATTAACATTCTGAAGTCTCTCATTTGTCCTGAAATGTAAATAGTGTTCTATAATCATTTGGTTGAAATAAAAACATAACCTTTCTCCTTAAGTCTCTCATTATAAACCTATTGGGGAAAGTGTGGTTTATGAACATGCGAGATTTCTCGCACGGGTCCGATAGTTCCTATAAATCGGACAATAAATCAACTGGCTAAGAGAGTCAAACGTACAGGATCAGTAAACGATAAAAATAGACGAAAATTTCGTTATTTCCTTACTGTGTAACCGGAGTAACCGGAAATTTCATAAGGAGATGCCGGATGTTTGGCAGCGGATGGGGAACATTTTCAGTATCTACTGTAAATATGGTGAGTAAAAATGCATGATGCTGATTGTAAGCACCGAAACCTGCCGTACATACGCGCGCGCGGCAGCCGGGAACTGAGCTGTCACTGGCGGAGCGCGTGAGCGAGAATGTCCTTGCCAAGCAAATATAAAGACCCTGTACTACAATTGGTAGTGTAGCCAAATTTGTAGATTATATTGTCTATCAAGTTCCAACGTTCGCCGCTAGGTGTCAGTAACAGTGCCATCTGGTAGCCAACGTTGGAACTACTTGAAATTGAACTTGCTATGGCCATTGGCTGCAATTCATAGGATGATTTCAGTTAGGAAATTGGCATTCATTCATTCTGCACCTGGTAACTTTCATGACCATCATCATCATCATCATTTCCCCTTATCCAGCTCCTGCCGGGTCGGGGTATTTATGGCACTTCTCCACTTTCCTCTTTCCTTCAACCATTCTTCTTCCACGATCTTGTCCCAGTCCAGATTTCTTTTTCTTACGCTGGTCTTCACTGAATCAATCCACCTTGTTCTAGGTCTTCCTCTTGCTCTCTTACCCTTGCACTTCGCCTCCAGCATCTGTCTAGGTATTCTATTTTCCTCCATCCTCTTTACATGTCCAAACCACCTTAGTTTATTCTTCTCAATTCTCTCATTTAGTTTTTCCATCCCAACTTCCTTCCTAACATCTTCATTCCTCACTCTGTCTTTCCTATCATACTTCTTAGGAATTTCATTTGACTGGCTTGGATTCTACTCTCTTGCCTGCTTGTCAGGGTCCAAGTCTCTGCTGCATAAGTTAATATGGGTACATAGTACACTTTATACATTACCTCCTTGCTTTTCCTTGGTACTTCCTTATCCCAAACAAGTTTTCTTACACGTTGATAGAATGCATTGCTCTGCTGTACCCTCCTGCCAATCTCCATGTCCAACCTACCAGTTTGCATCAATTCACTTCCTAGGTATTTGAACGTGTCCACAATTTCCAAACTCTGACTTCCAATTTTCACAGTGCCCTTTCCTTGTCTTTCCCCTCTTGTCATCACCATGGTCTTGCTTTTCTCTATACTAATTTTCAGGCCGTACTTCTGAATATTTTCGTTCAGTGCATCTAGTTGTTTTTGCACTTCTTCGGTGTTCCTTCCCCAGACCACAATATCGGCGCGGCGTGGGGCCCATGGCGTCCCCAGTTGCTCTCTGCCAACCTTGTACATCCTGCGCCGCATCTTCTTCATCTTCCCATATATTACGTGGCATTCCTCCTCTAAAATCTCCTGAAAATACCTTCTTTGGTTTCTTCCATCCCAATAAGATGGCCTGCCCATTTCAGTCTCTTAACCCGAATAACATGCGTCAAGGGTGTCTCTCCATATAGGGAGAATAGTTCGTTATTATATCTAACTAGCTTTTAAGCCCGGCGTTGCTCGGGGTCACAGTTGGATATTGGGATATCGTAGCTTTGCTCGCTGTGACGTATTGTGTGCAACCCGGAGGAAGATGGGTATGACGGCTCTCGACTGCTTGTTGCTTATAATAGATTAATCCTGAAACTTCGCTAATATAACTCAATATTTAAGGATCTTATTTTAATCGTATTGTGCATTATTAACCTAGGCCTAACTATTACATATTAAGGGCCAATGAATTTATTTTTCTTCGTTGTATTTACCTCGCATTTATTATCGAACAGCATCATTTTAAGAGGATAATGGCAGTCCGCAGATAAACTCCTAGAATCCCAGCTTCATAATAATATATGCATTTGATTAATGGAATAACGAATATTAAAAGAAAATAGATAATAAATATCATTTAAGAATCTATATGTCCACGCACACTTAAAAGGGAACCACTCATAGGAGTGCAGAGACACCTTTTGGCCACGATAAAAACTAATCCTATCAAAACTTGGTAGCAATCAATTGTCATATCCACTGTAAGTAATATTGTGCAAACTACGTATCATTTCATGATTTAGAGTAAAAGTCACAAATCATACTGTAATAATTTCAAGTAATAATAAAAAAAAACATTTTAAACATATGAATATTTCTAAGTGTCTTGTGACGGGGTTGACCAGTGAGATTTATCAGTCAAACTTAATAAACTAACTGGAGAGTCGGTAGAATACGCCACAGTAGTCTGTGAATTTAGGTTGCACATAATGGCAGAAAACGACCAAAAATCAGTTAATTATTTGCAAATAGAAGCATTCAAGTAACAAAAATAAATCTATAAACAGTAAGAAAGCATCCCGTGCAAAATGGAAACAATTATACCCTAGGAACCGTCATAAAGATCCAAATAGGCACATACAATAAGCTACGCAGAGACTATAAAATCACGCTCGTGTCCGACCCCACAATCCACCATTATAAAAAATACAATTCATGTAGGGATATAAAATTTTTACATTCCTCACTCATTCTGTAAAATAACGAATCCTCGCCAATGCTGTAAGTCCACATCCTCGTGACGACGCCCTTAATGAAATTATAAAGCTTGTGGGGCATGGAAATTCAGAATTTGTGCCAAAGGGCCTAAATAAAAGGAATGGAGAGGGCTATCTAAAATTATTGTTGCCAAAAACCTTCCTTGGGGTGTGAACTACAACCCTACAAAATTTCAATGCAATTGGTTAAACGGTGTCGTAGTCAATTAGCATCGGACAGATATACATTTCCAGTTTTATATATAAGATTCTCCATTCTCCTTGCACAGAGACGAGCCCATGGATTCTCCTCAGGATTGTCCTTTCGAAGGAATCGATCTTTTCTACGGCTTTCTTTGAAAGGGACCACGTTTAACTTCCATACACCCCTATACTGCGTATGAGTGTTTTGTTTAGCAACAGCAAACGTTATCCTCAATCAACAACCCTCCTCCATGTTTGATTCCTCGGGATCCAGAACTGTTGCTCTTTGCTGCTCTCGAATCCCGAGCGATGCCGAAACATTCCGACTGTGCACGAAAAATGCACAGGTGTTTGTGCTCACAAGAGCACACTAGACAACAGCTTTAGCGGCTGTACTAAGGCTTTATTTAGCTGCGCAGTTCAACTTACCATCCTGTCCAGGAAGCTTCCCCCAGCCAACAAGCTTGCCTCTCCGGCCCACGAGAGGAACATTGCCATTCTGCAGGATGCACACGGGCTGTGCTGCCACTGTGGAGGGAAAATACATAAACATTTGAAATATATGCGCTAGCTCTTGTAACAGGGTGTCGAGCGATATGCGGGAAATATAGGGGAGTTTTGCATTTTATCCGGGAAATCTTGAAAAGTCATCGCGTCGAATGCGACGTTCCCCCTCCGCGCTCTTTCCTATTCACAGAGGGGACCTCAGTAAAACAGTCTTTTCTCTGAGGTAAACGTAGCTTCTCATCCCGTCTCCAAGAGAGTTCATCTTTCTCGCGCACGTGCATTGCTCGCGCTACAGAATTAGCCTAAATCTCGCCATCACCCCTGAGGAAGTATCTCTAAACATGCAGTTGCACTTACGCCACAAAGATTCGCGCTTTGAGATTCATTTCTCAGTCATTCGGTATGCGAGCTCTAGTCTCAGAGAGAATATACGGGAATTTGGTCGATTTTCGTTAGGAAAATATACGGGAATTGAAAAACAGGTCACGATTCGACACCATGTGGGATTACTCGAATTGTCCGTATTGACAATATTAATGGAATTATACTTAAGACTTTTCCTCTATGAAGAAACCTTGGCTTGCAGAACTTAAATTAGCCAATGACGTGGCGGCTGCTGATCTCGTCATCCGCTTATAAGTGAATATTTACTCAAAGACATTGTTCTTTTTTGAAATTAAATTTTTGTTTTCCGTATATTTTTATTCATTACTAGCTGAAATACCCGTACTTCTCTACTGGTCATAAAGAAATTTAAATCTGAAGGTGACAGTTAAAACAGGGGATAGGTGAGGTGCTGCGTGGAGGGAGAGTAAGGATGGAACATTTTGTCCAACTACACCGCTCGGGGTTGACCGTGTTTTATACCACAAATTTAGGTTTTACTCGCTAACCGTTGGAGATCCACGAAAAGTGATATGGACCTGGCGGATAGAAAATTAAATGTTAAACCTCGTATATGACATCAAAAGTTTGCTATTTCTTAGCGTTCTCTTCGTATTTAAAATGGAAATATGAAAGTTTGAAAAGAAAGGGTGTAGTGACGTCACTAAAATGGTCGCTATCTTCAAATACTGCAAAGTATCGAAATCAAAAGTAGTATATATGTTAACCAGGTAAATCATCTACTTCGATGTAAAATTTCATGTAAATCGGACCGGTGGTCCTTGCGTTCTTGAGTAACACACAGACGCACACTATTATTAGCACAGTACAGATCATAATTATTGGGTTGATTTTTTGTTTTGTTCTATTATTTTTAGGTGTTTTTTAATATTTCCACCTCAAAATTTAAGGACATAATTCAAATTTGTATAATTGTTTTAAGAGGGGAAGATGACCTCATAGTTCGCCCTTTAAAATAAAACTAACATAACTAAAATCAAAATAAATAAATAAATAAATAAATAAATGCACTAAGTAAATAATCTAATGAATTACTGTCTTTTCTACCCCAATTTTTTGAGGGTTCAGGGCATTTACTTTCCCTGTCATTTATCCCCTTTCTTCCCTTTTTGTCCATAAGTTGGTTGCAAGTTGTTTGATTAAGGGTGGTAGGCTATATAACTCACGTGAATAATTGAGCGAGGTCTTGAGCACCAGCATGGCCACGTCGTGTTTGAATATCTTGGCTTCATATCCCGGGTGCACTATAATGTGGCTGACTGCTGCACTCTGGGCGGGATGAGCGCAGTATGTGCGTGTACAGTCCGGGTCCCCACTGCTGTCGTAGTCCCCCACCTTCACCGAGTTCCTGAAATGTGGGGATATAACATGGCTGTATTCTCTGAGGATGGGCGCAGTATGTGCGTGTACAGTCCGGGTGCCCGCTGCTGTCGTAGTCCCCCACCTTCACCGAGTTCCTGAAATGTGAGGCTATAACATAATATGACTCGTAGCAAGTCGTCCATTTCAAGTTCTTGGCTGCGTGTTCTCTGAGGATGGCAGAGATACAGTCAAGGTACTGGAAAGCCAATGCATTGTCACTCTACAGTATTCTTCAAGTTAGTATAGTGACATTGCTCGGCATTTAGGCCGACCTTGCAGTACGAGGTAAGTTAGAGGTAACTAATATGACGAGATAAAAGCTAAGTTAGAAATGAACACCTTAGATGGGCCCACTTAAATGGTTATTATTTATTTTGCTTATGGCTTTTAGTGCCGGGACTATCAAAGGACATGTTCGGCTCGCCAGAGGCTGTAGCTGCTTCAAGCGGACCCCCATGGGGTGAGCTACAAGTTCCGTTCAGTTTCACGTAATTCCAAATTTCGCTACCAGTGGTAAACGTTGGAACTTTGATGGAGAGTTTCAACGAATTCTAACCTAGAAATTTAGCTTCACACAAGTTAAGTTAGTGGAAGGATCTTTTACATGCCATAAATCTATGATATGGACCCGCCGGCTTTACTCCAAAGGAAGGCATACTGAAGAATTTTAACGCTCTTGAAAATCCGACGATTTCGGCCGGGTTTGAACCCGCGATCTTGGGCTCAGCAGTTCAGAACGCTTACTTAAATGGTGGAGTCATGTAATGAGAATCTGGCGGCTTCGGTGGCGTAGTCGGTAGCATGCTGAACTGCTGTGCCCAAGATCGCGAGTTCAAACCCGGCCGAAGATGTCAGATTTTTAAGAGCGTTAAAATCCTTTAGTATGCCTTCCTTCGGAGGGGAAGTAAAGCCAGCGGGTCCATATCATAGATTTATGCCATGGAAAAGATCCTACCACTAATTAGAAGTGTGTAGCTAAATTTGTAGTTTGTTTGGTGAGAAACGCTCGATCAAGTTCCATAGTTCGCCGCTGGGTGACAGTGGCGTCTGGTAGCCAAATTTGAATCTACTTGACATTCATTTCATCTCTCGTGAAGTTGGCGTCAGGGAGGGTGTCCGTTAGTAGAAACCACCAGCCACGTGGAATGTTATTGCACCTCACCCCTGCCCCCGTTGGGGCTACCCTCCAGCTGTCCTCTCACTTCCATACAACATCACTCGAAAATTATCATTTAAATCCATACAGTAATATTAATCTCTGGTTTAATTACGAAGTAACAAAACACTTTGATTCCGTTGTGATTTTTGCCCTTGATGTCCAAGATCGTTCGAAATGGTTAACTCTTGTCCCGACCACCAAAAATCAAAAGGAAACCCATCTCACAGGAGAGAATGGAAAATACATCAGCCAAGCTCAAGAGTTATTGGGAACAAAAGAGGGCATCCGAGACGAACGAGTCATTGTTGGTTTTTGTTTGAGTCTTCAGTAGACTGGTTTGATGCAGCTGTCCATGGCTCCCTGTCCTGAACTAATCGATTCATCTAACTACAACATCCTACATCCGAAAATCTGTTTGACATATTCTAACCTTGGTCTACTCCTACAGTTCTTATCCTCCACCCTTCCTTCTGTAACTACGTTTGCCATTGCTGGGTGTCTTAATATGTGTTCTTCCAACCTATCTGGTTATTTTGCTTCTTAACAGAAGTCTCCTACTTTCTTTAGCTGTTCACCTGACAATTTGACCTCAATAGGGGTTTCTGATTTATTTTGACTGCATTCCATTAGATTGGTTTTGTTGTTGTTTGAGTCGTCAGTCTTTTGACTGGTTTGATGCAGCCCTCCATGCCTCCCTGTTTTGAGCTAATCGTTTCTACTCTCCATAGCTACCACACCCTACATCCGAGGCAATCTGTTTAACATATTCTAACCTAGGTCTACCCCTAGAGTTCTTGTCATCAACCCTTCCTAAGCTTGCTATTCCTGGGTGTGTTAGTATGTGTCCTACCAACCTATCTCTTATCTTCATTAGCAGTCGCCAGAAACATCTCTTCTCTCCCACTCGTCTTAATTTTACAACAGAGGAGGTCACCATCACATGTAGATTACGTGCAAGAAGAGCTTGCCACAGAATAATGCGCAGATCTTCGGTAATGTTCGGGTGGGCTCGGTAGTGACAAAACACGCGCCTCTCCCTTTGCTTCAGTAGCTTGCTGGCAGTAGTTCTGAACGGACCGTCTGTCCAGCCAAAGGCTTGGCATGCTAAACTGTGACTGGGGTTCAAGTGAGACCTCAGCGCCTTACATGGTAGTTATTACCTGAGCCAGGACACAGTAACCTATACCCCAATTAGTATTTATTGTTTGCTGCTTCCTTGCACACGACGCTCTAATTACAGCCGTAGACCGCGTCTCGCAGCGAGCCCGCACGGTTGAAGAATGCAGTGAGCCCGGTAATGAGCATTCGGGGGACAAACGGGAGCCCCGCAATGAGCATTAAACTGACATTGGTCTCTGCACATGGTTGAGTTTAGGCAAGCTCTTCTTGCGGGTACTCTATGTATGCATAGAGAGGTGCATATCCTCGGGAATAACATTACGGCTGTAATTTCCCGTTGCTTTCAACCGTGCAGCAGAGCGCAGTGAAGCCATAGGACAAGTCTGCAACTGCCCAACAGAATAAAGTAAAGAGAACAATTCTACTAACAAAAATAGGCTACTAATCTTTTAGTTTTATATTTATTGATTTTCTTCATGAATTCCTTCCTCGTTACGAAGTCCATACCATTCAAAGCGTTCCTTAGTGGGCACAATAATACTGCTCAGGTTCACGGAAATACAAGGTTGTTGTTTGAGTCGTCAGTCGTTTGACTGGTTTGATGCAGTTCTCCATGACTTCCTGTCCTGAGCTAATCCTTTCATATCTACATAGCTACCACGCCCTACACCCAAGGCCATCTGTTTAACATATTTTAACTTTGGTGTACCCCTACAGTTCTTGTCCTTGACCCTTCCTTCCTTAACTAAGCTTGCTATTCCTGTTATTTTAGTATGTTTCCTACCAACCTATCTCCTCTCTTCATTAGCAGTCGCCAGAAACATCTCTCCTCTCCCACTCGTCTTAATATGTCTTCGTTTGTAACCCTATCTACCCATCTGATCTTCTTCATTCTCCTGTAACAGCACATTTCAAACGCTTCAATTCTCCTCTTTTCTGCTGCACCAATAGTCCAAGTTTCACTTCCATATAGCGCCACTCTCCAGACAAAAGCTTTCAAAAATGACTTCCTAATACAGTACCAAAATCTATAAATAGCTATAAATACAGTGTTTCATTTTATGTTCCAATCCATATATCTTTTCTTTTTTCAACTGTTGCAGTGTGCACAATATTGATTTTATAAAATTTTGAATATATTTTTTATTTATATTTTATTGTCAAATTTACTGAGTGACTGAATTTTTCGAATTTTGATGCAAAAACTCCTTTCTTCGTTTTATTCATACAAAAGTAGCCCAATTCCTCCTCTTTCAGAAAATGATTTCATTTTACTCATTCCTGCTATTGTTAAGCTTGTAGTGGCCGCTTACTATCAGCCCGCATCACATTCAAACATTTAATAGCCTATGTTTTTATAATTTATGTATGTTACGCTCGCATTGGAGCACTATAATCAATCTATATGCAGTCAAGTCTAAGGGATATTAGTTACAAATTTGTCTTCTTCTTCTTCTTCCAGAACTGTTTGATTCTGTCTGACCTGGCGGCCCGTTCTTTGTCCATTATGGCGTATTGTTTGCGTGTAGAAGTTTTTAGACTAAGTCTCACGTCATTGTTTCTCCGGATCCTCTTCTCTTACCGGTGTTCAATTTATTGCATTGTCAAGCCTCACGTAGGACTTCTTTGAACCAAAGATTTTTGGTTTTATTTTTCCAAAAGTATTGGAATAGCTGTTTGAGTATCCTGGTCTCCGGTAATCGTGATATGTGACTCTGCTTTTCCTCATTGTATCTATTATTGACTCAGTTTCCTGGTATACAATTTCATTAGGCACTAATCGCCATTGGCCATCTACCTGGTGTTTTTTGTTTAAAATTGTTCTGAGGATTCGTCTATCTCTCTTCTGTAATTTGTCTGTAGTCTTTATAATAATAATAATAATAATAATAATACAGAAGAATCAGGAGAAAATGACAAAGAGACTTGTAAGATGGCGAGGAAGGAAAAGCGAGGAGATGTGAAGGGGAAACATATGGAAGTAGGTAATATAGGCCGAAGCTGGGACAGGAGCTAATGGGCAAGATGGCCGCCGCGCGCAACCAGCCCTATGTTATTGTTATGGAGGGGTCAGTCATAGCTGGGCCAGGGGCTAATGGGCAATATGGCCGCCACGTCCTGAGACCGTCATTGACGTCACAGGGAGAGGTCGGCTGTGTAGTTGCCAAATGAAATATTTATTATTATTATTATTAGGAAATTATTAATTGATCATGTATAATCAAGACCAGCCTTATATTGTCCACTTCTTGGTGTAGTGGCTAGCATTCTTGGCGGTCATCCTGAGGTTCGAATCCTGGCTCTACCAAGAAATTTAATTTCTGGTCTCTGGAGTGGATCGGGGTACACTCAGCCTTGTGAGGCAAAACTGACAAGAACTGGCTTTTGATTCATACCTCAACCATTCTGCCTAACCCAACTTCACCTAACCTCACCTCACCTCACCTAACCTCACCTCACCTCACCTCACCTCACCTCACCTAACCTAACCTAACTTCACCTCACCTCACCTCACCTCACCTAACCTAACCTAACTTCACCTCACCTCACCTCACCTCACCTCACCTAACCTAACCTAACCTAACTTCACCTAACCTAACCTAACCTAACTTCAAAGTGAGAGCAAATGTGAAAGCACACATAATAAACTAAGTTATAACCTAACCTAACTTCACCTAACTTAACCTAACCTAACCTAACCTAACTTAATATTGCGAGCAAAAAAAAGTAAGAACAAAAAGTGTAAGGAAAAAAAGTAAGAGCAAATGTGAGAGCACAAATAATAAACTTAGTTATAACCTAACCTAACCTAACTTAATCCAATCTAACCTAACCCACAGAAACCTCATTTAAGGATTTTAGATTTTACATTTTAACATTCTGCATTTTAACATTTTAGATTTTTTTTCCTTTGGGTGTGGCGAACCCATCGTACAAATAGCCTAAATATGATAGTGTGTGAGTCGAGGCCTCGGATGGAGGTCCTTGATTCCCGCCCCGACCCAGATCACTGGAACCGGGAAATGAAGAAGAAGAAGAAGATTTTGATTTTTTAATTTTACATTTTTTAGATTTCATATTTTATATATATTTTTTTTTTTTTTTTTGTAATTTAGATTTTAGTTTTTTTTTTTAGATTTTACATTTTAAATTTAAGATTTTTTGATTTTAGTTTTACATTTTACATTTTTCGAAAAGAGTAAACTACAAGGTCACACACCTAACCTCACCAAACCTAACTTTACCAAACCTAACTTAAGCTACTCCAAAGGCTAATGCACATACACAAAGTATATAAGGGCACCTGCAACGATCCTTATGGTAGTCTTATAGGCTACTGTACCAAATGATCACTACCCCAACCGGGGTATTTTTATTTCATTTTTTGTTTACTCATTTGTCAATTTTCCAATTTCCCATTTTCAGTTTTTTTATGTCAGTTTTAAGTTTTTCAATTTCATAATATGGAGACATGGATTTTGCATTTTGTTGTTTACACATTTGTCAATTTTCCAATTTCCCATTTTCGTTTTTTTTATGACAGTTTTAGGCTTTTCAATTTCATAATATGGAAAATATGGATTTTGTATTTTGTTGTTTACACATATATTAATTTCACAATTTCCCATTTACAGTTTTTAAAATGTCAGTTTAAAGTTTTTCAATATCATGATATAGAAACATGGATTTTCCAATTTGTTGTTATACAGTTTTCAATTTACCAAATTCCCATTTACAGTTTTTAAAATTTCAGTTTAATGTTTTTTTCTATTTTGTCAATATGGAAACATGGATTTTCCAATTTATGTTTTACATGTTCATTTTACATTAGGAGTGGAGAGAGGTGGGTAGTAATTAAAATGTACAAGCAGTGTCCATACAATATTTTTCATTTTAAATACATGTACACTATTTACACATAATACATTTTTATATATATTCTTTTTTTTTTGTTATAAATTGTACAGTTGTTTTTATTTCGTTTTCTATTTATATTTATTTTTTATTATGATTACCATTTTTTTATTTTTGTAGTGTTATTGTTTTATTTCCTAAATTGTTTTATGTATTTGCTAGTTGCAGGCAGAAGATTTTGATATTCATAACTTAACTCTTTAAGCATGGTCAATTATTGAGTAATGACCATAGGCATGTGTACCTATACCATCAGCATCAATCACTCTTTTATCATCACCACGACACAAAGCAATTTTGTTTAGCCTTATAGATGATATGTCATGTTGTTTAGAAGCGAAAATGTTCATTGGTATTCTTTTTACATTGTTTTTCATGACACAATCCTTATAATCTTGAAAGATTATACAATTTTTGACAACACCTTTGCTAATACCTTTAATATTTTTGATTTCTTTACCATTTATGTCTAAAGCGTACATTTTAGCTCTAAGTCCAACAAATGCTTTTATAATTTGTCCACAAGCCTCGTCTTTAAATTTCCCCAACGTTTTCTTGTTTGATGTAGAGTAACATATGTGATTAGTAGGATAATCTGATGTGTCCAGGTGTTCTAGGAAATCCAACTTGTCTTGATATACATCTGGGGTGTTAACCAAATAAATGAACGAGTCGGTATCCATATACATGAGTTTAAGATTGTTCATTCCATAATAGGGTAGCAGGACATCATAGTGGTGGGAATACATTAGAGTTTTTGAAATATCCAGTATACACATTCCAATATATATAGGCTTATTGAATACAATGTTACGTCTAGCCATGTGGAAAGCACCTAGGTTAGGACCATAAATTGTTCTGTCGATGAATGTTGGTTTAGCGATTAGCTTTTCTGCCTTTTTGCTGTCAGTCACAAGACGTATGTCTATTCTTTTACGGATATTTTCCATTGTTTTTCCAAAAATGGCATTGTTGAATAATTTGTACAGATCTTTCTCAAAATCATTTTTGGCTTGTTTTCGAAGGTTGTTATTAAAATCAACGTATGCCTTTAACCAAGGTCTTTGTTTAAATTTTAACACACGATGAATTTGTATCAATTTTATTCCATGATCTAAAGCCTGTTTTAATGCCATGTAGTGAACAACATATCGCCTTCGATTTCCAAGATGAGGAATTAGTTTTTTCAGAGACGAATCCTTAGGTTGTGTACACTCTGGTAGGAAAGGTAAATCGTTGTGAAGATCATGAAGGTCAGATGGGTAAACAACATCAACGTCTAGAATGTATCCCACAGGATCGTCTTCATTTAGTTTTTCTAGATCAACAGTATCTGGAGAAACCCACTGAAATCCACCATAAGGAAGGGAGTGGCACATAGCCCACCCGTATTGGTTGTTGGCATCATCATAGGTAATAAACTGCGATGGTTTCTCAGAATCATAGGTTTCCATGTATTTATTGTTAGCTTCAGCATACCGATGAGACACCTGGCATATGCCTCCACGTATTCCAGACTCGATTAGAAGAATCTGATCGTAATCCTGTAGCAATTCCAGTTCAATGCCTGTGTAAAGGAGCATTGCCTCGAAACTTAAACCAGGCGAAGTAAAAAAGTGTGCAGCATCCACTCGGTGTGTCTCTAGTGTTTTGTTTCTAAACGTTTCAAAGCTGTCTGCAAGAAGGAGTACATCTGATGTTAGGTAGAGGTCACTATATTCCCCTAGAGTTTTAATGTTGAACTGATTCCAGACATTTTTGGCATGTTCATAGTCTTCTTGACTAACATCTTCTTGACTTAATTTGTTAAAGAATGCCTCTTTTGGAGGTAAACACGTTTCACTTAACTTTTCCCATGAGTCAATGTAGTCATAACAAAATACCCCTTTACGAGTCATGAGCATTGCATTTTCTTTTCCAAAGTACTTGTCTGTTTCAGGGTATGATATTAAGTTGGAAACTAAGTGTTCCAAACTACTTGGTATTAACCGAAACGTGTCCACAAATCGAAGCTTAACATTTCCTACATATTTGGTAAAGGAAATGTACTTTTCTTTGGAGTTAGCGATAACATCCACTCTCTCAGTAGTACATCCCAATTGCTTTACAATGAAATTTGCGTCGTAGCCACTCATATTATGTAGAAACACAGGAACGGGGTTACGTGTTTTACACCTCAAATTACAGTTATTGTGAGCACTTCCACGATACTCCCCTGTAATGTGGCAGTGGTCTCGAACTTTCCAGTCCTCTTTGGTAAATGGTTTTTGACACAAATAACAGGTTTCAGAACATTGGAACTCTGATTCTTGATCCTGAGTTAAGGCCTTTGGAACATTTAAGCTGTAAAGTCGATCAATTTCACTAGCTATCGAGATCAAACAGTCCATAAACTTTTCTGCAGCGTCAGGTCCACGATAAATAACAGGTTGGCTTGGAAGGTTTGTCTTTATGTGTTCCACAGCAGGTGAGGGTTTAACGTATATACCAAAGCTCATAGGAACATGACTCTGGTATGGCACTGTATAACTTGTTTCAGGATTGGGTAAACATGTTTGATATGGTAAGAGTATACTTTCAAAATCTGCATAGATAACGTAAGGTATTCTCAGCATTTTTTCAACATTTAAGAATTTAACAACGGGGTTGTTAATAGGCATTTTAACCCTAGCAATGTCATGCTGGACACACAAAGCTCTATGTTCTTTCAATTTTTCCATTCCTTGTTGACCATATCGATTATCGAAGTGAGTAAAACACCGTTTACACGTATATATCTTATGTCCATGGTGAGTAATCTGATGTCCTACTAGTTTATCAAAATCTTTGATAAAGACGTAGTGGTTCTGGCCGGATGATGAACTTAGCAGAAGGAGGTCACGATGGTCTTGCAGCTCTTGATCCACAACCTTTAGAGGAAACAATTTATTGTCTTTTTCCAGTCCAAATACATTTATGGATATGTCGTTGGCTTTCTCAAATTTGGGGACGTCAGCTAATGACGTAGGAAACGATATCACTGAAAAAACATACTTGTTTTCCATGGCCTTGTATTTACTAACGCGTTCAGCTTTCGTTTTAACCAGTTTTGCTAAAATGGCATACATAAAACACTTTTCATCCTTTAAGTTTAGAGGATTAATGCAGGCTTTTCTTGCTTTTATAGCTGCTGGTAATGGAATATATGTGCTACCACGCAAAGGATTGTACTTATTTATTTTCAATCGTACTCCTTCCACTGCTAACAAAGCCCAATTACTGCCTTTTAGCTCAGATTCCTCCATTTCCGTAGTTAACTTTGTAAATTGTGTTTCCAAGAAACTACTTAAGTCCGTTTCCAAAATAGGGCCTGATTTCGTGTTTTAAAAGCACGATCTGTAATTTCATTGGTAGATGTATGAATGAATCTACATTCAGCCACAAGATTAACTTTTATCGACTTGTGCATTGCTAGTTCTTTCTGCATAGCTTGTATTATTTGCTGTTTGGACTCTTTAAGGTATGAATTTAAATCCTTACATGTATCACAACGAATGAAATAGGATTTAAGTCGACCTTCAAAAGATGTCTCATATTCAATAAGTCCATTTTTGTCAGGGACCAATGACAGTAGGTAATGTTTTGTAGGCTCAGATTTTTGTCTTTTAGCTGCCGACACAACATTACAGCATTCTTCATGACGACGTCCATTGTAGGCATTGTTGAATTTATTGCCACACGTTTTACACTCATGAAATTCCCCACACGGAACTTCATGACGCTTTCTATCATAGTCCCGAAGAAAAGTTTTTCCACATTGTTTACACATATAGCTAGGAATGGGTTCTTCCATTATGAGTGATGATTTAACCAAACAGCTGCTTACTGCGTATCACAGGGCTAGAGGTTGGTCGGTGAGACGGTCTTTCACGATGTGAACACCGTGAGAGGTAGTAGTCAACTGGTGATATTCTTGTGAAGGGTCCTCTAATATACCCCTAGTCTAGACCAACAGCTCTTTACAGCGTATGACAAGGCTATAGACTGGACAGTGAGACGGTCTTTCACGATGTGAACACTGTATCAAGTAGTAGTCAACTGATTATATACTTGCTAAGGGTTCTCTAATATACAATAGTCAAGACCAACAGCTACTTACTGTGTAGTACAAGGCTGTACAATAGTTGTTTTGACAGTCTTTCACGATGTGGTCACTGTGAGTGGCGGTAGTCAAGTGATGATATTCTTGATAAGGGTCCTCTAATACACCCCTGTTTAAGGGTAACAGCTGCTCACTGCTTATGACAAGGCTAAAGACTGGTTGTTTCAACGGTCTTTCACAATGTAAACACTGTGACAGGTAGTAGTCAACTGAAAATATTCTTATGGCCTACTCAAGGTTATCAGGTACTTACTGCATATCAAAAGGCTGTACACTCATGTGTTAGAGAGTCTTTTTTTTTGCTAAAGACCCTCTATATTCCCTACACAAGGCTATACATGTTAGTTCTAAACACTTAGTGGTTAATTGTGTAATAAATTTAAATACACAGTATATACGAGCACGTTTTTACTCGGTAAAACTTTACCAAATAGTCAAATGCAACACGCAAAGTATGTTGCCGCTATCTAGCAGTGACTATGAGAACTACTTGAATGACCAGCATGCTACCTAGCGCTCCATTTCAACACTCGCTCACTGAACGACCAGCATGCTATCTAGCGGTCGATAGCAATACTCCTTAACTACCAGCCTGCTATCTATCGGTCAATATGACAACTCACTCAACTACCAACATGCTACATGGCTTTTTTGGTCAGTTTTTTGTTGGCTTTTTTGTTGGCTTTTGTTGGCTTTTGTATTAGCTCTTTCATATTTGCTCTTGCTTGTGGGGGCTTATTATTTGGTCTTGGAAAGTATGTCAGTCCTTTTTTATGGCTGCAAAATGCTTACAGCCATGTTTGTAAGCAGCAACAACAACAACAACACACAAAATTCAAAAAAAATCCAAAGTACTCTAAGGTTTATCAAAGACTCTCAACTCTTACACTTACCTCTATCCCATGCATAGTCAAAAAATTAGTGTATTTTTCAAATTTTTCAAAAAATATTTGGAAAGTAGGCTATGTCATTAATCTAAAAACCTGAAAAGACATATGTTAACTCCAACACCTACCTCTATACCACTCTCAGTCCAAAAATAGTGTATTTTTCAAATTTTCCAAAACATATTTCCGAAATGGGTTATATTTCCAAAATTAAAAAGTTTACAAAAACGATTGTTCGATATAAACGAATGGCCTTTGTCCCCTCTACCGTCGTACCAAGTCCCAGGTCTCTAGGACAATAAAATAAAATTTTGAAAATGAGTTATATTTCCAAAACTATGAATTCTACAAAAGAGTTTGTTTGACATAAATCAATGGTCTTTACCTCCTCTAACACCATACCAATTTTCAAGTTTCTAGGACAAAAGAAAATTATTTTTGAAAATTAGTCACTATTTTGGAAACTAGGAATTCTACAAAAAAGTTTGTTTAACATAAATTGGTCTCTATCCCCTCTACTTGTAAACCAAGTTCCAGGTATGTGGGACAAAAATGAAAAAAGTTCAATTGGGAAAGTAGGCGATTTTTCATAAAACCAAACATTCAAAAATGTGTTCATTGGGCTTCAAATAATGGCCTCTATGTCCTTTATTTTTATAATAAAACGTTTTTATTTTTTACATTTTTTTGAAAAAAGTTCAATTTTGAAATTTTTATAATTTAGAAACTAAAGAGTTTTCAAAAAATTTTGTTTGACATAAATGAATGGTCTTGACCCCCTCTACCCCCAAAATAAATTTCAAGTCTCTAGGACAAGAAATAACAGTAGTGCTTTACTTGGCGTGTCCGCCATCTTGGTTTGTTGGGCACAGGAGTGTCAAGTGGGGCAGGACCCGCCTCACTCCACTACTGTTATTTCTTGTCCTAGAGACTTGAAATTTATTTTGGGGGTAGAGGGGGTCAAGACCATTCATTTATGTCAAACAAAATTTTTTGAAAACTCTTTAGTTTCTAAATTATAAAAATTTCAAAATTGAACTTTTTTCAAAAAAATGTAAAAAATAAAAACGTTTTATTATAAAAATAAAGGACATAGAGGCCATTATTTGAAGCCCAATGAACACATTTTTGAATGTTTGGTTTTATGAAAAATCGCCTACTTTCCCAATTGAACTTTTTTCATTTTTGTCCCACATACCTGGAACTTGGTTTACAAGTAGAGGGGATAGAGACCAATTTATGTTAAACAAACTTTTTTGTAGAATTCCTAGTTTCCAAAATAGTGACTAATTTTCAAAAATAATTTTCTTTTGTCCTAGAAACTTGAAAATTGGTATGGTGTTAGAGGAGGTAAAGACCATTGATTTATGTCAAACAAACTCTTTTGTAGAATTCATAGTTTTGGAAATATAACTCATTTTCAAAATTTTATTTTATTGTCCTAGAGACCTGGGACTTGGTACGACGGTAGAGGGGACAAAGGCCATTCGTTTATATCGAACAATCGTTTTTGTAAACTTTTTAATTTTGGAAATATAACCCATTTTGGAAATATGTTTTGGAAAATTTGAAAAATACACTATTTTTGGACTGAGAGTGGTATAGAGGTAGGTGTTGGAGTTAACATATGTCTTTTCAGGTTTTTAGATTAATGACATAGCCTACTTTCCAAATATTTTTTGAAAAATTTGAAAAATACACTAATTTTGTGACTATGCATGGGATAGAGGTAAGTGTAAGAGTTGAGAGTCTTTGATAAACCTTAGAGTACTTTGGATTTTTTTTTTAATTTTGTGTGTTGTTGTTGTTGTTGCTGCTGCTTACAAACATGGCTGTAAGCATTTTGCAGCCATAAAAAAGGACTGACATACTTTCCAAGACCAAATAATAAGCCCCCACAAGCAAGAGCAAATATGAAAGAGCTAATACAAAAGCCAACAAAAGCCAACAAAAAAGCCAACAAAAAACTGACCAAAAAAGCCATGTAGCATGTTGGTAGTTGAGTGAGTTGTCATATTGACCGATAGATAGCAGGCTGGTAGTTGAGGAGTATTGCTATCGACCGCTAGATAGCATGCTGGTCGTTCAGTGAGCGAGTGTTGAAATGGAGCGCTAGGTAGCATGCTGGTCATTCAAGTAGTTCTCATAGTCACTGCTAGATAGCGGCAACATACTTTGCGTGTTGCATTTGACTATTTGGTAAAGTTTTACCGAGTGAAAACGTGCTCGTATATACTGTGTATTTAAATTTATTACACAATTAACCACTAAGTGTTTAGAACTAACATGTATAGCCTTGTGTAGGGAATATAGAGGGTCTTTAGCAAAAAAAAAGACTCTCTAACACATGAGTGTACAGCCTTTTGATATGCAGTAAGTACCTGATAACCTTGAGTAGGCCATAAGAATATTTTCAGTTGACTACTACCTGTCACAGTGTTTACATTGTGAAAGACCGTTGAAACAACCAGTCTTTAGCCTTGTCATAAGCAGTGAGCGGCTGTTACCCTTAAACAGGGGTGTATTAGAGGACCCTTATCAAGAATATCATCACTTGACTACCACCACTCAGAGTGACCACATCGTGAAAGACTGTCAAAACAACTATTGTACAGCCTTGTACTACACAGTAAGTAGCTGTTGGTCTTGACTATTGTATATTAGAGAACCCTTAGCAAGTATATAATCAGTTGACTACTACTTGATACAGTGTTCACATCGTGAAAGACCGTCTCACTGTCCAGTCTATAGCCTTGTCATACGCTGTAAAGAGCTGTTGGTCTAGACTAGGGGCATATTAGAGGACCCTTAACAAGAATATCACCAGTTGACTACTACCTCTCACGGTGTTCACATCGTGAAAGACCATCTCACCGACCAACCTCTAGCCCTGTGATACGCAGTAAGCAGCTGTTTGGTTAAATCATCACTCATAATGAAAGAACCCATTCCTAGCTATATGTGTAAACAGTGTGGAAAAAATTTTCTTCGGGACTATGATAGAAAGCGTCATGAAGTTTCGTGTGGGGAATTTCATGAGTGTAAAACGTGTGGCAGTAAATTCAACAATGCCTACAATGGACGTCGTCATGAAGAATGTTGTAATGTTGTGTCGGCAGCTATAAGACAAAAATCTGAGCCTACAAAACATTACCTACTGTCATTGGTCCCTGACAAAAATGGACTCATTGAATATGAGACATCTTTTGAAGGTCGACTTAAATCCTATTTCATTCGTTGTGATACATGTAAGGATTTAAATTCATACCTTAAAGAGTCCAAACAGCAAATAATACAAGCTATGCAGAAAGAACTAGCAATGCACAAGTCGATAAAAGTTAATCTTGTGGCTGAATGTAGATTCATTCATACATCTACCAATGAAATTACTGTACAGATCGTGCTTTTAAAACACGAAATCAGGCCCTATTTTTGGAAACGGACTTAAGTAGTTTCTTGGAAACACAATTTACAAAGTTAACTACGGAAATGGAGGAATCTGAGCTAAAAGGCAGTAATTGGGCTTTGTTAGCAGTGGAAGGAGTACGATTGAAAATAAATAAGTACAATCCTTTGCGTGGTAGCACATATATTCCATTACCAGCAGCTATAAAAGCAAGAAAAGCCTGCATTAATCCTCTAAACTTAAAGGATGAAAAGTGTTTTATGTATGCCATTTTAGAAAAACTGGTTAAAACGAAAGCTGAACGCGTTAGTAAATACAAGGCCCTGGAAAACAAGTATGTTTTTTCAGTGATATCGTTTCCTACGTCATTAGCTGACGTCCCCAAATTTGAGAAAGCCAACGACATATCCATAAATGTATTTGGACTGGAAAAAGACAATAAATTGTTTCCTCTAAAGGTTGTGGATCAAGAGCTGCAAGACCATCGTGACCTCCTTCTGCTAAGTTCATCATCCGGCCAGAACCACTACGTCTTTATCAAAGATTTTGATAAACTAGTAGGACATCAGATTACTCACCATGGACATAAGATATATACGTGTAAACGGTGTTTTACTCACTTCGATAATCGATATGGTCAACAAGGAATGGAAAAATTGAAAGAACATAGAGCTTTGTGTGTCCAGCATGACATTGCTAGGGTTGAAATGCCTATTAACAACCCCGTTGTTAAATTCTTAAATGTTGAAAAAATGCTGAGAATACCTTACGTTATCTATGCAGATTTTGAAAGTATACTCTTACCATATCAAACATGTTTACCCAATCCTGAAACAAGTTATACAGTGCCATACCAGAGTCATGTTCCTATGAGCTTTGGTATATACGTTAAACCCTCACCTGCTGTGGAACACATAAAGACAAACCTTCCAAGCCAACCTGTTATTTATCGTGGACCTGACGCTGCAGAAACGTTTATGGACTGTTTGATCTCGATAGCTAGTGAAATTGATCGACTTTACGGCTTAAATGTTCCAAAGGCCTTAACTCAGGATCAAGAATCAGAGTTCCAATGTTCTGAAACCAGTTATTTGTGTCAAAAACCATTTACCAAAGAGGACTGGAAAGTTCGAGACCACTGCCACATTACAGTGGAGTACCGTGGAAGTGCTCACAATAACTGTAATTTGAGGTGTAAAACACGTAACCCCGTTCCTGTGTTTCTACATAATATGAGTGGCTACGACGCAAATTTCATTGTAAAGCAATTGGGATATACTACTGAGAGAGTGGATGTTATCGCTAACTCCAAAGAAAAGTACATTTCCTTTACCAAATATGTAGGAAATGTTAAGCTTCGATTTGTGGACACGTTTCGGTTAATACCAAGTAGTTTGAAAAACCTAGTTTCCAACTTAACATCATACCCTGAAACAGACAAGTACTTTGGAAAAGAAAATGCAATGCTCATGACTCGTAAAGGGGTATTTTGTTATGACTACATTGACTCATGGGAAAAGTTAAGTGAAACGTGTTTACCTCCAAAAGAGGCATTCTTTAACAAATTAAGTCAAGAAGATGTTAGTCAAGAAGACTATGAACATGCCAAAAATGTCTGGAATCAGTTCAACATTAAAACTCTAGGGGAATATAGTGACCTCTACCTAACATCAGATGTACTCCTTCTTGCAGACAGCTTTGAAACGTTTAGAAACAAAACACTAGAGACACACCGAGTGGATGCTGCACACTTTTTTACTTCGCCTGGTTTAAGTTTCGAGGCAATGCTCCTTTACACAGGCATTGAACTGGAATTGCTACAGGATTACGATCAGATTCTTCTAATCGAGTCTGGAATACGTGGAGGCATATGCCAGGTGTCTCATCGGTATGCTGAAGCTAACAATAAATACATGGAAACCTATGATTCTGAGAAACCATCGCAGTTTATTACCTATGATGATGCCAACAACCAATACGGGTGGGCTATGTGCCACTCTCTTCCTTATGGTGGATTTCAGTGGGTTTCTCCAGATACTGTTGATCTAGAAAAACTAAATGAAGACGATCCTGTGGGATACATTCTAGACGTTGATGTTGATTACCCATCTGACCTTCATGATCTACACAACGATTTACCTTTCCTACCAGAGTGTACACAACCTAAGAATTCGTCTCTGAAAAAACTAATTCCTCATCTTGGAAATCGAAGGCGATATGTTGTTCACTACATGGCATTAAAACAGGCTTTAGATCATGGAATAAAATTGATACAAATTCATCGTGTGTTAAAATTTAAACAAAGACCTTGGTTAAAGGCATACGTTGATTTTAATAACAACCTTCGAAAACAAGCCAAAAATGATTTTGAGAAAGATCTGTACAAATTATTCAACAATGCCATTTTTGGAAAAACAATGGAAAATATCCGTAAAAGAATAGACATACGTCTCGTGACTGACAGCAAAAAGGCAGAAAAGCTAATCGCTAAACCAACATTCATCGACAGAACAATTTATGGTCCTAACCTAGCTGCTTTCCACAAGGCTAAACGTAACATTGTATTCAATAAGCCTATATATATTGGAATGTGTATGCTGGATATTTCAAAAACTCTAATGTATTCCCACCACTATGATGTCCTGCTACCCTATTATGGAATGAACAATCTTAAACTCATGTATATGGATACCGACTCGTTCATTTATTTGGTTAACACCCCAGATGTATATCAAGACAAGTTGGATTTCCTAGAACACCTGGACACATCAGATTATCCTACTAATCACATATGTTACTCTACATCAAACAAGAAAACGTTGGGGAAATTTAAAGACGAGGCTTGTGGACAAATTATAAAAGCATTTGTTGGACTTAGAGCTAAAATGTACGCTTTAGACATAAATGGTAAAGAAATCAAGAAGATTAAAGGTATTAGCAAAGGTGTTGTCAAAAATTGTATAAGCTTTCAAGATTATTAGTATTGTGTCATGAAAAACAATGTAAAAAGAATACCAATGAACATTTTCGCTTCTAAACAACATGACATATCATCTATAAGACTAAACAAAATTGCTTTGTGTCGTGGTGATGATAAAAGAGTGATTGATGCTGATGGTATAGGTACACATGCCTATGGTCATTACTCAATCATTGACCATGCTTAAAGAGTTAAGTTATGAATATCAAAATCTTCTGCCTGCAACTAGCAAATACATGAAACAATTTAGGAAATAAAACAATAACACTACAAAAATAAAAAATGGTAATCATAATAAAAAATAAATATAAATAGAAAACGAAATAAAAACAACTGTACAATTTATAACAAAAAAAAGATATATATAAAAATGTATTATGTGTAAATAGTGTACATGTATTTAAAATAAAAAATATTGTATGGACACTGCTTGTACATTTTAATTACTACCCACCTCTCTCCACTCCTAATGTAAAATGAACATGTAAAACACAAATTGGAAAATCCATGTTTCCATATTGACAAAATAGAAAAAAACATTAAACTGAAATTTTAGAAACTGTAAATGGGAATTTTTTAAATTGACAAATGTATAACAACAAATTGGAAAATCCATGTTTCTATATCATGATATTGAAAAACTTTAAACTGACATTTTAAAAACTGTAAATGGGAAATTGTGAAATTAATAAATGTGTAAACAACAAAATACAAAATCCATATTTTCCATATTATGAAATTGAAAAGCCTAAAACTGTCATAAAAAAACGAAAATGGGAAATTGGAAAATTGACAAATGTGTAAACAACAAAATGCAAAATCCATGTCTCCATATTATGAAATTGAAAAACTTAAAACTGACATAAAAAAACTGAAAATGGGAAATTGGAAAATTGACAAATGAGTAAACAACAAAATGAAATAAAAATACCCCGGTTGGGGTAGTGATCATTTTGTACAGTAGCCTATAAGACTACCATAAGGATCGTTGCAGGTGCCCTTATATACTTTGTGTATGTGCATTAGCCTTTGGAGTAGCTTAAGTTAGGTTTGGTAAAGTTAGGTTTGGTGAGGTTAGGTGTGTGACCTTGTAGTTTACTCTTTTCGAAAAATGTAAAATGTAAAACTAAAATCAAAAAATCTTAAATTTAAAATGTAAAATCTAAAAAAAAAACTAAAATCTAAAATACAAAAAAAATATAAAATATAAAAAATGTAAAATTAAAAAATCAAAATCTTCTTCTTCTTCTTCATTTCCCGGTTCCAGTGATATGGGTCGGGGCGGGAATCAAGGACCTCCATCCGAGGCCTCGACTCACACACTATCATATTTAGGCTATTTGTACGATGGGTTCGCCACACCCAAAGGAAAAAAAATCTAAAATGTTAAAATGCAGAATGTTAAAATGTAAAATCTAAAATACTTAAATGAGGTTTCTGTGGGTTAGGTTAGATTGGATTAAGTTAGGTTAGGTTAGGTTATAACTAAGTTTATTATTTGTGCTCTCACATTTGCTCTTACTTTTTTTCCTTACACTTTTTGTTCTTACTTTTTTTTGCTCGCAATATTAAGTTAGGTTAGGTTAGGTTAGGTTAAGTTAGGTGAAGTTAGGTTAGGTTATAACTTAGTTTATTATGTGTGCTTTCACATTTGCTCTCACTTTGAAGTTAGGTTAGGTTAGGTTAGGTGAAGTTAGGTTAGGTTAGGTTAGGTTAGGTTAGGTGAGGTGAGGTGAGGTGAGGTGAGGTGAAGTTAGGTTAGGTTAGGTGAGGTGAGGTGAGGTGAGGTGAAGTTAGGTGAGGTGAGGTGAGGTGAGGTGAGGTGAGGTGAGGTTAGGTGAGGTGAGGTGAGGTTAGGTGAGGTTAGGTGAAGTTGGGTTAGGCAGAATGGTTGAGGTATGAATCAAAAGCCAGTTCTTGTCAGTTTTGCCTCACAAGGCTGAGTGTACCCCGATCCACTCCAGAGACCAGAAATTAAATTTCTTGGTAGAGCCAGGATTCGAACCTCAGGATGACCGCCAAGAATGCTAGCCACTACACCAAGAAGTGGACAATATAAGGCTGGTCTTGATTATACATGATCAATTAATAATTTCCTAATAATAATAATAATAATAAATATTTCATTTGGCAACTACACAGCCTACCTCTCCCTGTGACGTCATTGACGGTCTCAGGGCGTGGCGGCCATATTGCCCATTAGCCCCTGGCCCAGCTATGACTGACCCCTCCATAACAATAACATAGGGCTGGTTGCGCGCGGCGGCCATCTTGTCCATTAGCCCCTGTCCCAGCTTCGGCCTATATTACCTACTTATGGAGGAGTGCAAACTGCTGCTTGCGGTGCAATTCTTATCAGATATTGTTGTAACTTGGTAGGATAGTCAATTTGCTTTGAGTATTAGCCTATTATAAATTTGGCTTGTTCTTCTCCTTCTTCTTCTTCTTCCAGAACTGTTTCATTCTGTCTGACCTGGCGGTCCGTTCCTTGCCCGTTATGGTGTATTGTTTGCGGGTATAAATTTTTAGACTAAGTCTCTCGTCTTTGTTTCTCAAATATATTTTCAAATATTTTCAAAAATATTTAAAATGAGAGTTTAACATTTTTGGAAAGAACAGTATACATCTAACAGCAAACCCCAGAGCAATTATTGTTTATATACATCTTAGCTGCTTTTAGAAAAAATCAGCTACGTCAAACAAAAACTTGGATGCGAGGGAGATTTTTATAGAGCCACTTTTTTAACACAAAAATTGTCAATATGAAGCTATTCAGTTATAAATTAGAACAATATATGCCAGCAGCAATGTTTTTTTGAAAATTGTGAAAGTTGTAAAATGCAGTCATACCTCCCCTTAATGAGTTCAGAAAGAAATGGAGATGACTTACAGTTTATAACCGTCTGACTTGGCCAAGGCGCAGTGAGCAGCAGTGAGGATTGTTCGGGAGGAGATGATGGAACCGCAGCAAGGATAAGTGATCTTCCCAGTCCGCACATCTGAAACACAATGTCACTGGTATTATGAACAGACTTTGGAATCAACGGACAGGAACACACCAGGGGCGTAAAACTCCTCGCAATCATGGGGTAAAATGTATAAACTGTGGTTGCCTTCCTACCAGGGAATATTTTTTTCTAGTGGAAATCACTAGAGGCGAGGTCTCGACTGTATGGTAGGTAGTCCGGACTCTCCCAGTGAAATGGCCGGAGCTTGTTGGTGATTCTGGTTGCTACATGTGGTCTCGCATTGTCATGGTCCACTGAACAAGTTCCTGGGAGGACAGCGATTCACGTGCAACGATGACGCCAAGACAGCAGTCCGACGATGGTTCCACAGTCAGCCGGCTGAATTCTACCACAGGGGCATCTCTAATGTAGCGCTGTGATGGGACAAATGTGGAGACTGTGTGGAAAAATAGTGTACGGTTCGTATATTTGTAATTACCTGTATTTTTTTTTGGGGGGGGGGGCTAAAGAAAGTAGGGGCAAAGACTTTTTGATCTGCCCTCGTACATGTTTCGGTTTGTTTGACCTTCTTCAGCTACAGTGTAGCAATCTCTTATAGATAAAGTGATATACCATAAACAAACATTTTATGCAACATACTTAAGTTAAAGAGAAAATGATTAGAAAGAATAAATTAAAATATACTTAAGTTTAAACAAGTAGTTCCGTGAAGAACTATACAGCCTATTTTCATATATCCTACTCATGTTAATTGCCTCTATCAACATACAACATTTCAGTTTGATTGTTGTCATAGACTCGTAGATATTGAGAACCGTCTAAATATTTCAGATGGTCGCCATGTTGGATTTTTATTTATGTACTATTACATGAAGATTATTGTGTACGTGTGATATTCAAACTTCAATCGCATGATTAGGACACAGGAAGTAAAAACGAGATTTTAAAATTTCGCACAGCTGCCATCTTGTGGTTATGAAAACAATTGAAATAAATTAGATTCCAGCGGATTAACATTTGCATAAGCATTTAACGTGCAAAGTTTCACTGCACTCGGTTGGTTAAATCGCGAGAAACGTCCATTTAAATATTTATACTTCGTGTCGCCGCCATGTTAGATTTGTGCTCACCAGGTTACTGAAAGTCCTATAGGTGAACATGTGTTCATAACCTCTATGAACAAAGAAAATTCAGTTTGATTGCTGTAAAAGTTTCGTAGGTATTGAGAACCGTCAAAATATTTCGGATGCTCGCCATTTTGGATTGCTATATGTATAGGCCATAGAGTTATGTACCATTAAAGGAAAATTATTGCATAGCTCCATTATTATAAAAAATAAAGGCCATAAACACCATTCGTTTGCACTATGGCACAACGTTCTATCATGTTTGGTTTGCAAAAACAAAATTTTTCATTTTTTTTATTTTTTATTTTTTTTTTTCAAAAATACCAACACACATTCTTAGCAAAGAGGACGTCACCCCAACGCCAACAATACCTCATTCGTTAAAATCCGACCATCCGTTCGCCAATTATTGCCAATATTCGTGAGAAAGTAGGCTATCATTTTTTCCTCCTACACCCTTGAAACTTGCTGTCCAACTAGATGGCATAGCCAACTTGCATTTATGTCAAACAGACTTTTTTCCAAAATTCACCGTTTCCAAAATAGCGCCAATCCAAAAAACAATAATTTTAATTTTTTTTTTAATACCAACACACATTCTTAGCAAAGAGGACGTCACCCCAACGCCAACAACACCTCGTTCGTTAAAATCCGACCATGCGTTCGGGAGATATCGGCAAAGTTAATATGAATGTAGGAGACTAAGCAGAACTCTCTGTACCCCACTACTACCATTTTTATCCTAGAGACTTGAAATTTATTTTGGGGGTAGAGGGGGTAGGGACCTTTCATTTATGTCAAACAAACTTATTTGTAAACTTCCTAGTTTCCAAAATATAGGAATTTCAAATTTGGACTGTTTTCAAAAATAATAAAAAATAAAAGTGTTATTATAAAATATAAAGGACATAAAGACCGTTCGTTTCAGCTATTGCACAATGTTGTATCATGTTTGGTTTTCAAACTATCGCTATCTTTCGAAAACAAAAATTTTCATTTTTTTTATTTATATATATATAACGAATGGTCCGTAGCAAAGGGGGCGTCACCTCAAGTCCTACGACACCTCATTCGTAAAACTCCGACCATGAATGGGTTCACGAGCTTTCGCAAATATTACATGGCTCAGGCTTAGTAGTGGGGCAAGGAGGGTTCTAGAGTGGGGCAGAACTACTCCCCAACTAGAATGGGTAAGTATACCGTATCGAAGGCTTTGTGGACATCTAAACATAGGAGGGCTGTTGTGGATGTAAGATGAAATAGGTTGCCGTGTGTAGAGTGATTAGCTCGGAAGCCTGCTTGGGACTCCGGGAAGAGATGAAGTGTCTCAAGGTCTGTTCGGAAAGGATGAGTTCGAATATTTACGATAGAATAGGTATGGTCGATATGAATTTGGGTCAGAGGGGGCTTTTTGTTGTTTTAGAAAGAGTAGGATAGTAGCACTGCACCAATGGTCCGGTGTAAAGCATTGTGTTGTATCCTGAGCTAAGGATGAGTGGAACTTCTTCTCTTCTGACTTCCCTATCGTCCAGGTCACACTACCATACAAAGCCACACTCGTAAGTCTTCAACAGCCTTTTATTTTTATTTTTAGGTATATACTTCTGGATGTGCAGAGTTTTTCTATAAAAGGCGTTCTTTTTTGAATAATTCTACTCCGAATTTCTCGTTTGCTGGTTCCATCATACGTTATCAAGCTTCCCAGATACTTATATTCCTTCACATATTGTATTCTATCATTCTCGATATAAATTGTTGGTACTCTTCTATGATCTCCCTGGTTCCGACTGCATACGAGTATTTTTGTTTTATTTTTATTCATCTTCTGTAAATTAACCGGGGTGTAAGGGGGTTGAACACCTGTACGATAATACCAACATTCACACCTAACTACTCCTAAGTGACCTAATAAATAAAACCCTTCAGATTCTGGTAAAATCGATAATATATTGTTATACCAGACATAAAACTCACATTTCGCAGGATCCTCCTCGTACAGAATAATTGCACTCCCTATCGTATTTACACAGTAACACATATGACATGATATAGATGACCCTCAGGAATAAAGTTGACCGGTACTTACAGATGTTGGCTTCAGTAGTGGTGACCTAACTCTACTAATACTGGGGTTAGTGCTCCCAAAGAATTAGTCCTATTTACTCGCAGCACACTTAATTTTGATTTCTACTTTTATGATGACTTATGTTTGTTACTTTTGTAACCAGCATCCAACGATTTAATTTGCGTCGTGGATCTAGTACCATACAAATGCTTGGAATCCGTTTTGGATCGTCGCATTAACTCCGCTCGTGACTTTAATAATGCATAGCATATTTAACTTGCATTCCTGGACGAATAATTTGCCGCTATAGTTGAAATGCAGATGTACAGATATCAGATTACAATGCTTCGTGCTGTTCGAAATAAGTAATCTTGGCGATATACTTAAGACTAGGCTCATCATTCAATCAAGAACTTATAGCCACAACTTGGTTATTGTATCAAGAACACGACTAGTGTTATACCATGACGAATAGAAGGAACTAGTGTGAGGACTCCGCCATTATAGCACGGTAGTTTGTGGTCCCGCCGCTACAAGCACTGCAAGCGATAATCTCCATCAACCTGTACCAGGGTTGTAGGCACTACAAGCACGCCATCAAAAAACAGCAGTTGAAAAACAAGCAACAACTCCATAAACCCATCCCCTCACTCTTCTCCCTCTCACCAACACTTCCCCCACGCAATCCTAGCACTCTACATCAAATCCTACAGCTTTTAATCACGCCAGCAGCACAATAAACTTAATAAATCCAGGCTACAGAACAGACCAAAAAAATACACTTTAAGCTAAACCAAATTCACTTCTCAGCTCGACATAACCCATAATACAAGTTAAAACCTACACAAAACATACTCTCCCTACTGTTTTACAACTATTAAACTAACTATTCGCACTCAAAACCTAAAATCCCTGAAACGGGAGCTAATTTAAAAACGCAATAGCCTAGCCCGATTACGTCTCCGGCAGTGCTACCGCATTTGCATTTCAGGGTGTATGTAGCCCCACCACTTCTGGTGCACCCTAGATAATGCTACACCCTCAGGGGCTCCCGGCTGGTGAGTTCGGGAGTTGGCGACCCCGAGGGATTCCTGAATGGGACCGTTTTCCCCTTTTGTCCCTTCCCTTTTGGGCGGACCCTCTCCCCTCCCTTCTCCTCATAATCCTCTCCTCTTTTCCTTATATTTCCTTTTCTCTTTCAGATTCCCGCACTGTTTTTGTTACTTGGTTCCCCGTGTATCTAAATTCCCTTTTAGGATTTTTTTTGGTAGGTATTTTTAATCTACGTTGCATTTTGTAAGTCTTTTCGATCTAGATTGCATTTTGTGTGTGTTTTTCAATCTCAATTGCATTTTGTAAGGATTGACAATCTAAATTGCTTTTTAGTATGTCTTTCAATATCCGGGCCGGGGCTTTTGTTAGTTTTTTGAATTTCAAATGCATTTTGTATTTTCAACCTACCCCGCTTTGTTCAAGTAGTTAAGTCTCAATTGCAATTTTGTGGGTATTTTGAATCTAAATTACATTTTGTAATTAATTTCAATCTAAATTGCATTTTGTAAGTATTGTCCATCCAAATGAGAAGTTTGAATCTACCATACATTTTGTAAGCAATTTCAATTGCATTTTGTATTTTCAACCTACCCCGCTTTGTTCAAGTAGTTAAGTCTCAATTGCAATTTTGTGGGTATTTTGAATCTCCATTACATTTTGTGCGTATTTTCAATCTCATTTGCATTTTGTAAGTATTTTGATTTCACTTGCATTTTGTAGGTATTTCGACTGTACGTTGCATTTTGTACGTATTTTGGACTTAACCTACATTTTGTGCGTATTTCTCAATCTATTCCTTTTCGAGTATTTTCGTTCAAAATTCCCTTATGTACGTATTACCGCTCTCCATTTTGTGAGTAGTTTCAATCTGAGTTCCTTTTTGTAAGTATTTTCCCTGCTGCATAAAGCATAGTTGTTGGGGCTCACTGTCTATTTTATCTAAACCATTTTACTTTCATCCATAGCAGTGAGCTGTTTTTTATCTTCATCCTTTCATTTCACGCCATTTCATTTCATCAGGGGCCGATAACCTCGATGTTAGGCCCCTTAAAACAACAATTATCATCATCATCATCGCATATGCTTTCATAACTTCACAATAACTTCCAAATTACGACTAAGTGAGCTATCTGCCTGAGTAGTTACAGGTGTTACCGGCTTGCCTGGGACGATGGGTCACCAAACCGGTATTTAAACTCAATTATTAAGCTTTAATTAACCAAATTGAGAGGAAACAGATCAGACCAAAAAACGTACACTTTAAGCTATACCAAATTCACTTCTCATCTCGACATAAACTTTAATTCAACTCAAAACCTACCCAAAACATACTCTCCTTACTGTTTTACAACTATTAAACGAACTATTCGCACTTAAAACCTAAAACCCCTGAAACGGGAGCTAATTTAAAAACGCAATAGCCTAGCCCGATTACGTCTCCGGCAGTGCTACCGCAAATGCATTCATAACTTCACTATAACTTTTGTATAATTTGGTGCAAAATGATGGGTTTTAAAGCTATCTGGATTCAGTTTTTCAACCAATTTATTGTGATGTTTTATGTACGGTATGGTTAATGTCAAACGCAACTAATACCATTTTATCCATAATGTAGAATCTTGGGCTTATGCCGTGTTTTATTTATTCAAACTCGACGCGTTTCGAAAGAAACCATGTCTTTCTTCATCAGGAATAAACGGAAATACGACTAAATTGTTGCTAAGAGAAAGCAACAAAGAAATTAAAAAAGGTGCTCTAAGATGAACAATGAAGTGTATGTAACACGTCCTTCGAGAAGTGTATGTGGCATTCTTTTCCAGGCCGAGAAAGTAATTACCAGAAAATTAAACTCAAAATCGATGTGGAGCGAAATATTTATGATTGTATCAGTTCCAAAGGAACAATTTCAGTTGATCATTCAGGAGCTGGCTGCTGTCTTCAGCGTGTCATGGATATTATCCCTAGACTTGTTTATTTTGGGTGCCGATTCATCTTCAGAACGAAGGAAATCCGCCGGGATTTGCAATCTCGAACATCCGCCAAGTCTTCACGCAAGCTTTCGAAAGTTCAGTACCGTAGCCGACAAAATGAATTGGTAAGTAGAGAGTTACTTTAAATAGTTTATGTGTGCTTGTTTTAATATGCTGGGGATTAGCCGTGGTTTTTATCTGTTTCTGTATACTCCAGGAATCTGTGCGTTCCGTAACATGCAATGAAGACCGTAGTTCTTATTTCCATGAATTATATTTTCCATTGTGCCCTGCCGTGCTATTTTAATTGTAACCGCTAATTACTTTTTAAAAGAGTACTAGTTACAAAGTAATTCGTTTCCCTTAGCACCATCCCTAAGACCAGCTGACCCCGCCAGCGTGGAACTTACCCACTCTAGCGCTGCCTGGCGGGGCGCGCTTGAACTGCAGGAGTCTTCTCACTTTCTCCTTCTATTCGTCATGGTTATACTGTAATACCTCTTCCTCAACACACAAAACCAAAAAGACAAGTCCTACTCCCATGGAGTACCGAAGAATAATTTCCGCTTACACGCGGTCTGAAAACTGAGACTACACCGCCCCGCGGTTCCAAAATTGAGTCTAATCCCCACGGGATCCTAAAGTTGAGTCCCGCTCCACATGGGGTCTGAAATATGAGTGTCCTCCACTTGCCTCCACAAAACCTAAGTAACCGTCATCATCCCCTTCCACAATCACTGGTTTACCTGGGTTCAACCACGACTCCCACCATTCACATTGCCCGATTCTCAACATCACCAAATACGGATACAGTCCATCGTCCTCGCTCGTACATAGATGGCAAGTCACCCCCTGACTCATCATTCCCATGCGCTCGGGTTTAACCCTGTCCCTCAACAACAACTCGTACTTCCTTGTCCGTGTACATTTTCCAGCTACAAAACTTTAGATTATATCAATGTTAAAATATTCCTCAATCCCTAGAATTGGATCCTGCTAAATCACAATACTTATACGCTAAACAATTTACTTGTAAATCAAGCACGTCATAATATACATTCTGATAGACAATTATAAGACATAAAAAGACCTCAAATAAAAATATACACATCACATTAATATAATTCATAACTCCCCAGAACACGGGTTCGGTTCCTTGTAACCGGGGCGGTTACACTTCATGTTAAATTCATTTTTAAGAATGTATCTATTGAAGATCATCTTCATTATCTGTTGATAAAACAATGTCATCTGCGAATCGGAGCATGTCCATCGTTTCCCCATGTATATTTACTCCAACTTGGTTGGCTTTTGAGGCTTGGTGCTGGAGAAGATTCGGATAATTGGAGTTGTACTATATACCTTGACACTACCATAAATGACCAATGGGATCCTTCTGATGAGGTGACGTCCCTAATTGGAAAAGCCAGGACAATATTCAATAAGATGCATAATTTGTTCAAACATCATGGGATAACAATGACTACGAAAATCAAGCTTTTGCTTTGTTGTGTGTTCTCTACACTTTTTACGGTGCTGAGGTATGGTCTCTAACAGAGACGGTTAGGAACCTTTCAAATGTGGCTGTACAGAAGGATATTGCGGTTACAAATGTTGAGGTTCTCCAAAAAATGGGAAAAGCCTGTAATAGTTTAAAAACTTCACCAAGCTATCTTCTTTCATCCCCTACGTTGGGCGACATTTGTAATGTTATAAAAACTCCACCAAGCTATCTTCTTTCATCCCCTACGTTGGGCGACAATGTAATATATTAATATAACCAACCTGTTAGCCACCTCAGGTTGTGGGGAAATATTCTTGCTTGAATGCACACAAAGACTAGGACACCAACTTTACAAAATACACACAATTTATTTAATATATGCAAGCTTCCAGTACCTATGCCTTGGCATCATACACCCAGTCAACACTGTCACCATTTCACATTACATTTTCTAAAAAAAAAATTCAGCTCCCGTCTTGCCTCAAATTCCACTGCAAACAACCCATGTCCATACTCCATATATCAAAACTCAGAGTTATTCAATCTTTGATTTATCAAAACAAACAAAAAACTATGTTTCATACACAAATATTCACCAACTGTCCTCCATCTTAACACAAAACTCTTCATATCAACAACCCATCACCATGGCAACGTCCACATGCCATCTTGACCTCCTAGATCAAGGAAGCTATCGCACGTCAAGGCCACCTCATGCTACCAGCCATGGCCACCACTGAGAATCTCTATGGACAGAGACCACACAATATTCTCCCTGGCGGCCTACCTACGAGTGTCGATGGCTGGCAACCCAACAAAATAAAACAAAATAAAATTCCTAAAAGAAACTCTGTAACCTACTATTGTTAGGTTACAAGCCGAGGAAGTATTAACCACCGTGAAAATAAGGAAAGTCCAATACCTAGGACACTTGAGGAATACCGATAAGTACCATCTTCTGAGACGAGGGTTGGCGACCACGGGATCCCAGCTGAGTCCGGCATTACTGCCACTTACTTGTGCCGGGCTACTCTCCATCTTCTTTCCTTTCGACCTCTCTTGGTCAACTCTTGTTCTCTGCCATGACCTGTGGTTCGGATTCCACGTAAAAAGGAGGTCCCGCGGCTCACTTTCTCGAGATTAACGGTCCCGTGAAACTACAATATTCCTACCGTCTTCTTCCAACCCCGACGGTATTAGGTTATCCGAGGCCTAGGGAGTCTTTTCCTTTCCCGCCTTGTCTTTCCCGATACCCTCCTTCTGCGAGGGTCAGCCTTCTTTTAAGGCTTCCATGGGACACAAAGACCCCGCACCGATCTCACGAAATAACTCCACTGAACTCTGTTCTTGTCAGTTGTCCACATTCACATGTCTACAAAGTTTGGAGATTTCATTTTTCCAGGAACTTCGTGGCCTTCCTACTGGCCTTTTTCTTCTTGGTTCTTCTTTAAAGATTTGTAGACCCATCCTATCATGTCCCATCCGTAGTAAATGACCAACCCATTGAAGTCTTCTGGAGTTAATGATGTTGAGTATTGGTGCTTGCTGTCATAGTGAGTCTATGTCTTTATTTGATCTCTTTTCTCCAGCTTTGAGATGCGGGGTCAAAAAATGGTCCAAAAACTTTCCTATCATCTTCATCATTATCATTTATTGTATTAACAGGTCATTAAGACCCAGGACAGACAATGAGGGCATAAAGCAAAAACTAATATATAAAATAACACAGGCATTACAACAGGAGGGACTGAGACTTTTCACAAGTATCGGTCGGAGATTATCTTCAACCTTTCTCTGTCCCTTGCATCCTCCACAGTTGCTGTTGGTGCTGATCCTTCCATCTTGTTCTAGGACGGCCTCTCGGGCGTCTGCCAGTTGGTGTCGAGCTGAAAACACGATTGTATATGGAATCCTCAGCTCGAATGACATGTCCCAACCACTGCAACCTCCTGCTCTCCAGAATCCGGTTGTTGCTCGTCTTCTCAAAGTGTTGATAAAGGCCTTGGTGAGATCTTCTTTCCCACCTTTCTGTTTCTACATGATATAGTGGACCATATAATTTCCGCAAGACCTTCCTTTCAAAAACGCAGAGACGTTCCTCAAGTGTTTGAAGCGGTGCCCAGGTCTCACAGCCATATAGCACCACAGGTCTCACTAAGGTCATGTATATATGTACCTTATTTTCCTGTGAAATCAAACGTGATTTGAAAAGATTGTTCAAGCTATAGAAAACTCGATTCGCTGTAGTTATCCTATGCTGTACTTCCAAAAACTTTCCTATACACTTTATTTCCGAAACCCTGCAACTGGTGTTCTTCCTGTTTTGTTAAACTCCATAATTCTGCACCTTAAGTTAGAACTGGCCCCATGATGGTATTGTATTAATTTTCTATTTCACGTCAAAAATTTGGGTCAATGAAAACACTGATTAGCCATCAAGGGGACAGTGCGAAAGTGTTCCAAAGGAATCATGTGATATTGAGTGTTTATCCTACTTATCCCGGCCATGTTGGACCGACCACAGCGCCCCAAGATATAGTTTGAGTTGCCATTAGGTCCCGAGGGGGATATCTGAGAACCGTAGTCTCCCCTGACTTCATGTCACTGAGCACAAGAGAACAAGTACCAACGATATACATTACATACTTACTGGTGAATCCAATCCTGGCGGTCCAGGGCTGTGAACCCAGACTACTGGTGCCACTGATGAGAGGTTGTCCACACTGGCCATTGAAGCTTGTTCCAGTCTGGCCTTGAGGGTTGCTGGGAACTGTTGAAGGTGACAGTGGCGTAGTGGCAGCACCATTAGGACAGCACACAAGAGGCTCTGTGCCGTAATAGCCACACGTTAGCGTGCGTAATCTGAAAACACCAGGCAGCAGCATTAGGACAGCACACAAGAGGCTCTGTGCCGTAATAGCCACACGTTAGCGTGCGTAATCTGAAAACATCAGGCTTGAGATAACCCCAACAATTGAGGCGCTCGGTTCCAAAATCCACCTTATCCATTTTGGAAATTTTTTCAGGAGACGATAAAAAACGTTTCTGGTTCATCTTCGATAAAAATCAATGTATTTATTCATTATATCGAGATATATGCCCGTATTCATGTCTGCATACAACTCGTGATATACAAGGAAGATATTAACAAATTAACTTAGATTGGATAAGGAGAGTTCTGGAACTGCCATGGTGGATAAGGGCGGGTTTTGGAAACGTAACTAAAACGTTATAAGTATAACTTTTGTCATAAAGTGATATTATAATCGAAATTGATTTATTGTTTATGTTCTTTAATGTCATAAAATTTGTTAAAAATTAAGAAATGTTTCTCCAGAAAATAAGTTACGTGTGTGGAAAAAAACTGCATAGTAGGAATATAAGAGTGGTTTTGGCGCAGGGGCTAATGGGCAAGATGGCCACCGCGCGCAACCAGCCCTATGTTATTCTTATGGAGGGGTCATTCAGAGATGGCGCAGTGGCTAATGGGCAAAATGGCCGCCACGGCCTCAGACCGTGGATGACGTCACAGGGAGAGGTCGGCCGTTTAGTTGCTAAATGGAATATTTATTATTATTATTATTATTATTATTATTATTATTATTAATAATATTATTATTATTATTATTATTATTATTATAATTATTATTAGGTAATTATCAATTGATCATGTGCAATCCTGACCAGCTTTATATTGTCCACAACTTGGTGTAGTGGCTAGCATTCTTAGCTGTTACTGCGAAGGCCCGGGTTCGATTCCTGGCTCTGCCAAGAAATTTAATTTCTGGTCTCACGAGTGGAACGGGGTACACTCAGTCTTGTAAGGCAAAAGTGAGAAAAGGCGGATTTTAATTCATAACTCTGCCATTCAGCCTAACCCAACTTCATTTAACCTCACCTAACCTAACCTAACCTCACCTAACCTAACCTAACCTAACCAAATCTAACCTAACTTCAAAGTGAGAGCAAATATGAGAGCAAATGTGAGAGCACACATAATAAACTAAGTTATAACCTAACCTAACCTAACTTAACCTAACCTAACCTAACCAAACCTAACTTAAAAGTGCGAGCAAAACAAAATGAGAGCAAAAAGTGTGAGCAAAAAAGTGAGAGCAAATGTGAGAGCACAAATAATAAACTTAGTTATGACCTAACCACACCTAACCTAACCTAACTTCACCTAACCTAACCTAACATAACCTAACTTCAAAGTGGGAGCAAATATGGGAGCAAAAACTAAGAGCAAAAAGTGGGAGCAAAAAGTGAGAGCAAAAAGTGGGAGCAAAAATGTGGGAGCAAAAAGTTGGAGAAAAAAGGTGGGAAAAAAAAGCAAGAGCAAAAAAGTGGGAGCAAAAAGTGGGAGCAAAAAAGTAAGAGCAAATGGGAGAGCACAAATAATAAACTTAGTTATAACCTAACCTAACCTAACCTAACCTAACCCACAGAAACCTCATTTAAAGATTTTAGATTTTGCATTTTAACATTTTACATTTTAACATTTTAGATTTTAGATTTTAGATTTTATTTTTTAGGTTTTACATTTTACATTTTTGATTTTTTGTATTTTAGATTTTAGTTTTTTTAGATTTTACATTTTAAATTTAAGATTTTTTGATTTTAGATTTTACATTTTACATTTTCCGAAAAGAGTAAACTACAAGGTCACATACCTAACCTCACTAAACCTAACTATACCAAACCTAACTTAAGCTAATCCAAAGGCTAATGCACATACACAAAGTATATAAGGGCTCATGCAACTATCCTTATGCTAGTCTTATAGGCTACTGTACAACAAGATCACTACCCCAACCGGGTATTTTTTTTTCTTTCATTTTGTTGTTTACGCATTTGTCAATTTTCTAATTTCCCATTTTCAGTTTTTTTTAATGTCAGTTTTAAGTTTTACAATTTCATAATATGGAAGCATGGAATTTGCATTTTGTTGTTTTCACTTTAGTCAATTTTCCAATTTTCCATTTTCAGTTTTTTTATGACAGTTTTAGGTTTTTCAATTTCATAATATGGAAACATGGATTTTGCATTTTGTTGTTTACACATTTATTAATTTCACAATTTCCCATTTACAGTTTTTAAAATGTCAGTTTAAAGTTTTTCAATATCATGATATAGAAACATGGATTTTCCAATTTGTTGTTATACATTTGTCAAATTACGAAATTCCCATTTACAGTTTTTAAAATTTCAGTTCAATGCTTTTTCTATTTTGTCAATATGGAAACATGGATTTTCCAATTTGTGTTTTACATGTTCATTTTGCATTAGGAGTGGAGAGAGGTGGGTAGTAATAAAAATGTACAAGCAGTGTCCATACAATTTTTTTTATTTTAAATACATGTACACTATTTACACATAATACATTTATATATATATATATATATATATTCTTTTTTTGTTATAAATTGTACAGTTGTTTTTATTTTGTTTTCTATTTATATTTATTTTTTGATTATGATTACCATTTTATTTTATTTTTGTAGTGTTATTGTTTTATTTCCTAAATTGTTTTATGTATTTGCTAGTTGCAGGCAGAAGATTTTGATATTCATAACTTAACTCTTTAAGAATGGTCAATGATTGAGTAATGACCATAGGCATGTGTACCTATACCATCAGCATCAATCACTCTTTTATCATCACCAGGACACAAAGCAATTTTGTTTAGTCTCATAGATGATATGTCATGTTGTTTAGAAGCGAAAATGTTCATTGGTATTCTTTTTACATTGTTTTTCATGACACAATACTTATAATCTTGAAAGCTTATACAATTTTTGGCAACACCTTTGCTAATACCTTTAATCTTCTTGATTTCTTTACCATTTATGTCTAAAGCGTACATTTTAGCTCTAAGTCCAACAAATGCTTTTATAATTTGTCCACAAGCCTCGTCTTTAAATTTCCCCAACGTTTTCTTGTTTGATGTAGAGTAACATATGTGATTAGTAGGATAATCTGATGTGTCTAGGTGTTCTAGGAAATCCAACTTGTCTTGATATACATCTGGGGTGTTAACCAAATAAATGAACGACTCGGTATCCATATACATGAGTTTAAGATTGTTCATTCCATAATAGGGTAGCAGGACATCATAGTGGTGGGAATACATTAGAGTTTTTGAAATATCCAGTATACACATTCCAATATATATAGGCTTATTGAATACAATGTTACGTTTAGCCATGTGGAAAGCAGCTAGGTTAGGACCATAAATTGTTCTGTCGATGAATGTTGGTTTAGCTATTAGCTTTTCTGCCTTTTTGCTGTCAGTCACAAGACGTGTGTCTATTCTTTTACGGATATTTTCCATTGTTTTCCCAAAAATGGCATTGTTGAATAATTTGTACAGATTTTTCTCAAAATCATTTTTGGCTTGTTTTCGAAGGTTGTTATTAAAATCAACGTATGCCTTTAACCAAGGTCTTTGTTTAAACTTTAACACACGATGAATTTTTATCAATTTTATTCCATGATCTAAAGCCTGTTTTAATGCCATGTAGTGAACAACATATCGCCTTCGATTTCCAAGATGAGGAATTAGTTTTTTCAGAGACACTCTGTGTACACTCTGGTAGGAAAGGTAAATCGTTGTGTAGATCATGAAGGTCAGATGGGTAATCAACATCAACGTCTAGAATGTATCCCACAGGATCGTCTTTCTTTAGTTTTTCTAGATCAACAGTATCTGGAGAAACCCACTGAAATCCACCATAAGGAAGGGAGTGGCACATAGCCCACCCGTATTGGTTGTTGGCATCATCATAGGTAATAAACTGCGATGGTTTCTCAGAATCATAGGTTTCCATGTATTTATTGTTAGCTTCAGCATACCGATGAGACACTTGGCATATGCCTCCACGTATTCCAGACTCGATTAAAAGAATCTGATCGTAATCCTGTAGCAATTCCAGTTCAATGCCTGTGTAAAGGAGCATTGCCTCGAAACTTAAACCAGGCGAAGTAAAAAAGTGTGCAGCATCCACTCGGTGTGTTTCTAGTTTTTGTTTCTAAACCTTTCAAAGCTGTCTGCAAGAAGGAGTACATCTGATGTTAGTGTGAGGTCACTATATTCCCCTAGAGTTTTAATGTTGAACTGATTCCAGACATTTTTGGCATGTTCATAGTCTTCTTGACTAACATCTTCTTGACTTAATTTGTTAAAGAATGCCTCTTTTGGAGGTAAACACGTTTCACTTAACTTTTCCCATGAGTCAATGTAGTCATAACAAAATACCCCTTTACGAGTCATGAGCATTGCATTTTCTTTTCCAAAGTACTTGTCTGTTTCAGGGTATGATGTTAAGTTGGAAACTAAGTTTTCCAAACTACTCGGCATTAACCGAAACGTATCCACAAATCTAAGCTTAAAATTTCCTACATATTTGGTAAAGGAAATGTACTTTTCTTTGGAGTTAGCGATAACATCCACTCTCTCAGTAGTACACCCCAATTGCTTTACAATGAAATTTGCGTCGTAGCCACTCATATTATGTAGAAACACAGGAACGGGGTATCGTGTTTTACACCTCAAATTACAGTTATTGTGAGCACTTCCACGGTATTCCCCTGTAATATGGCAGTGGTCTCGAACTTTCCAGTCCTGTTGGGTAAATGGTTTTTGACACAAATAACAGGTTTCAGAACATTGGAACTCTGCTTCTTGATCCTGAGTTAAGGCCTTTGGAACATTTAAGCTGTAATCAATTTCATTAGCTATTGAGATCAAACAGTCCATAAACTTTTCTGCAGCGTCAGGCCCACGATAAATAACAGGTTGGTTTGAAAGATTTGTCTTTATGTGTTCCACAGCAGGTGAGGGTTTAACGTATATAGCAAAGCTCATAGGAACATGACTCTGGTATGGCACTGTATAACTTGCCTCAGGATTAGGTAGACATGTTTGATAGGGTAAGAGTATACTTTCAAAATCTGCATAGATAACGTAAGGTATTCTCAGCATTTTTTCAACATTTAAGAATTTGACAATGGGGTTTTTAATAGGCATTTCAACCCTAGCAATGTCATGCTGGACACACGAAGCTCTATGTTCTTTCAATTTTTCCATTCCTTGTTGTCCATATCGATTATCAAAGTGTGTAAAACACCGTTTACACGTATATATTTTATGTTCATAGCGGGTAATCTTATGTCTTACTAGTTTATCAAAATCTTTGATAAAGACGTAGTGGTTCTGGCCGGATGATGAACTTAGCAAAAGGAGGTCGCGATGGCCTTGCAGCTCTTGATCCACAACCTTCAGAGGGAACAATTTGTTGTCTTGTTCCAATCCAAATACATTAATGGATATATCGTTGGCTTTTTTCAAATTTGGGAGTGTCAGCTAGTAATGTAGGAAATGATATTACAGAAAAATCATACTTGTTTTCCAGGTCCTTGTATTTACTAATGCGTTGAGCATCCTTTTTAACCAGTTTTGCTAAAATGGCATACATAAAACACTTTTCATCATTCAAATTTTCAGGATTAATGCAGGCTTTTCTTGCTTTTAAAGCTGCTGGTAATGGAATATATGTGCTGCCACGCAAGGGATTGTACTTATTTATTTTCAATCGTACTCCTTCCACTGCTAACAAAGCCCAATTACTGCCTTTTAGCTCAGATTCTTCCATTTCCGTAGTTAACTTTGTAAATTGTGTTTCCAAGAAACTACTCAAGTCTGTTTCCAAAAATAGGGCCTGATTTCGTCTTTTAAAAGCACGATCTGTAATTTCATTGGTACATGTATGAATGAATCTACATTCAGCCACAAGATTAACTTTTATCGACTTGTGCATTGCTAGTTCTTTCTGCATAACTTGTATTATTTGCTGTTTGGACTCTTTAAGGTATGAATTTAAATCCTTGCACGTATCGCAACGAATGAAATAGGATTTAAGTCGACCTTGAAAAGATGTCTCATATTCAGTAAGTCCATTTTTGTCAGGGACCAATGACAGTAGGTAATGTTTTGTAGGCTCAGATTTTTGTCTTTTAGCTGCCGACACTACATTACAACATTCTTCATGACCACGTCCATTGTAGGCATTGTTGAATTTATTGCCACACGTTTTACACTCATGAAATTCACCACACGATACTTCATGTCGCTTCCTATGATAGTCTCGAAGAAAAGTCTTTCCACACTCTTTACACATATAGCTAGGAATGGCTTCTTCCATTATGAATATTGATTTCTGCAAACAGCTGCTTACTGCGTATCACAAGGCTAGAGGTTGGTCAGTGAGACGGTCTTTCACGATGTGAACACCGTGAGAGGTAACAACATACTGCATAAGCTCAGTGGTACCTCCTGGGGAGCCTCTGCTGACTGTCTACGTTTAACTGGCATCAGTCTTGTTTACTCAGCTGCTGAGTACTGTGCGCCTGTCTGGTTGGAAAGCGTACATGTGAAGAAGATAGACACGAAACTGAACGATACAATGCGTTGCATTACTGGTACCATCAAATCAACTCCATGTCACTGGTTACCCGTGCTGAGCCACATCCCTCCACCTCACTTAAGGCGGAAGCAAGCTCTACTGAGGGAGGCTAAGAAAATCTTTGCATCACCCTCTTTGCCACTGCATCAGGAATTCTGCCATCCGTCACAACAACGATTGCAATCCAGAAGACCGGCAAGTGTCACTGCAAGGCAACTCATCGCGGATGGATTTGACATAAAGGAAAGCTGGAAGCATGAGTGGTCAACAAAAACATTGGGAACAAGTGTCCACCATCTTGATCCCACAAAGAAACCAAATGGTTTTGACCTACCAAGGAACCTCTGGTGCCGTATCAACAGGTTGAGGACTGGACATGGGTGTTGTAATTGTTTCAGGTACAAGTGGGGCTGGATCAGTTCACCAATGTGTGAATGTAACTTAGAAGAACAGACGATTGAACACCTGGTCCTACGCTGTCCTCTTCATTCATACCCTGGAATTCCTGACGACTTGTTTGATCTCACACCTAGTCTAACCGAATGGTTGAAAAGGAAGGACTTTAAAGTTTAATTTTGTCTTATTTGTATTCTGTATTGTATCACCATACGATTAAATAAATAAATACCGTGAGAGGTAGTAGTCAACTGGTGATATTCATGTGAAGGGTCCTCTAATATACCCCTATTCTAGACCAACAGCTCTTTAGAGCGTATGACAAGGCTGTATACTGGATAGTGAGACGGTCTTTCACGATGTGAACACTGTAACAAGTAGTAGTCAACTGATTATATACTTGCTAAGGGTTCTCTAATATACAATAGTCAAGACCAACAGCTACTTACTGAGTAGTACAAGGCTGTACAATAGTTGTTTTGACAGTCTTTCACGATGTGGTCACTGTGAATGGTGGTAGTCAACTGATGATATTCTTGATAAGGGTCCTCTAATGTACCCCTGGTTAAGGGTAACAGCTGCTTACTGCTTATGACAAGGCTAAATACTGGTTGCTTCAACGGTCTTTCACAATGTAAACACTGTGACAGGTAGTAGTCAACTGAAAATATTCTTATGGCCTACTCAAGGTTATCAGGTACTTACTGCATATCAAAAGGCTGTACACTCATGTGTGTTAGGCACTCTTTTTTGCTAAGGACCCCAATATTCCCTACACAAGGCTATACATGTTAGTTCTAAACACTTAGTGATTAATTGTATATTCAATTTTTGTACAAAGCTTATACAAGCACGTTTTTATGAGGTAAAACTTTGTTAAATAGCTGCATGCGACACGCAAAGTATGTTTCCGCTATCTAGCGTTGACTATGAGAACTACTTGAACGACCAGCATGCTACCTAGCGCTCCATTTCAACACTCGCTCACTGAACGAACAGCATGCTATCTAGCGGTCGATAGCAATACTCCTCAACTACCAGCCTGCTATCTATCGGTCAATATGACAACTCACTCAACTACCAACATGCTACATGGCTTTTTTGATCAGTTTTTGCTGGCTTTTTTTGTTGGCCTTTGTTAGCTTTTGCTGGCTTTTGTTGGCTTTTGTTGGCTCTTTTGTTGGCTTTTGTTGGCTTTTGTATTAGCTCTTTCATATTTGCTCTTGCTTGTGGGGGGCTTATTTGGTCTTGGAAAGTATGTCAGTCCTTTTTTATGGCTGCAAAATGCTTACAGCCATGTTTGTAAGCAGCAACAACAACAACACACTAAATTTTTAAAAAAAGTACTCTAAGGTTTATCAATGACTCTCAACTCTTACACTTACCTCTATCCCATGCATAGTCAAAAAATTAGTGTATTTTTCAAATTTTTCAAAAAATATTTGGAAAGTAGGCTATGTCATTAATCTAAAAATCCTGAAAATACATATGTTAACTCCAACACTTACCTCTATACCACTCTCAGTCCAAAAATAGTGTATTTTTCAAATTTTCCAAAACATATTTCCGAAATGGGTTATATTTCCAAAATTAAAAAGTTTACAAAAACGTTTGTTTGACATAAACGAATGGCCTTTGTCTCCTCTACCGTCGTACCAAGTCACAGGTCTCTAGAACAACAAACATAAAAATTTGAAAATGGGCTTATATTTCCAAAATTAGGAATTTTACAAAAACGTTTGTCTGACGTAAATCAGTGGTCTTTACACCCTCTACCTGTAAACCAAGTCTCAGGTCTCTAGAACAACAAAAATAAAATTTTAATAATAGGCTATATTTCCAAAATTAGAAATTTTACAAAAACGTTTGTCTGACGTAAATCAATGGTCTTTACCCCCTCTATACCCATACCAAGTCTCAGGTCTCCAGGTCAACAAAAATAAATTTTAAAAATGGGCAATATTTCCAAAATTAGGATTTCTACAAAAAAGTTTGTTTCACATAAATCAATGTTCTTTACCCCCTCTATCCCCGTACCAAGTCTCAGGTCTCTAGGACAAAATAAAATGAATTTTGAAAAATGGTCACTATTTTGGAAACTAGGAATTTTACAAAAAAGTTTGTTTTACATAAATGAAAGGTCCCTATCCCCTATACCTGCAAACCAAGTCCCAGGTCTGTATGACGAAAATGAAAAAAGTTCAATTTGGAAAGTAGGCGTTTTTTCATAAAACCAAACATTCTAAAAAGTGTTCTATGGGCATAAAAGAATGGTCTCTATGTCCTTTATTTTTTATAATAAAACTTTTTTATTTTTTGAGTATTTTTGAAAAAAGTTCAATTTTGAAAATCCTATATTTTGGAAACTAGGAAGTTTACAAAAAAGTTCGTTTGACATAAATAAATGGTCCTGACCCCTCTACCAACAAAATAAATTTCAAGTCTCTAGGACTCAAACTGTACAGTAGGGGGGATGATGGTTCTGCTTTACTTGGCGCGGCGGCCATGTTGGTTTGTTGGGCACAGCGGCATCAACTAGAAATCACTAGAAACACACCGAGTGGATGCTGCACACTCTTTTACTTCGCCTGGTTTAAGTTTCGAGGCAATGCTCCTTTACACAGGCATTGAACTGGAATTGCTACAGGATTACGATCAGAATCTTTTAATCGAGTCTGGAATACGTGGAGGCATATGCCAAGTGTCTCATCGGTATGCTGAAGCTAACAATAAATACTTGGAAACCTATGATTCTGAGAAACCATCGCAGTTTATTACCTATGATGATGCCAACAACCAATACGGGTGGGCTATGTGCCACTCCCTTCCTTATGGTGGATTTCAGTGGGTTTCTCCAGATACTGTTGATCTAGAAAAACTAAAGAAAGACGATCCTGTGGGATACATTCTAGACGTTGATGTTGATTACCCATCTGACCTTCATGATCTACACAACGATTTACCTTTCCTACCAGAGTGTACACAGAGTGTCTCTGAAAAAACTAATTCCTCATCTTGGAAATCGAAGGCGATATGTTGTTCACTACATGGCATTAAAACAGGCTTTAGATCATGGAATAAAATTGATAAAAATTCATCGTGTGTTAAAGTTTAAACAAAGACCTTGGTTAAAGGCATACGTTGATTTTAATAACAACCTTCGAAAACAAGCCAAAAATGATTTTGAGAAAAATCTGTACAAATTATTCAACAATGCCATTTTTGGGAAAACAATGGAAAATATCCGTAAAAGAATAGACATACGTCTTGTGACTGACAGCAAAAAGGCAGAAAAGCTAATAGCTAAACCAACATTCATCGACAGAACAATTTATGGTCCTAACCTAGCTGCTTTCCACATGGCTAAACGTAACATTGTATTCAATAAGCCTATATATATTGGAATGTGTATACTGGATATTTCAAAAACTCCAATGTATTCCCACCACTATGATGTCCTGCTACCCTATTATGGAATGAACAATCTTAAACTCATGTATATGGATACCGACTCGTTCATTTGTTTGGTTAACACCCCAGATGTATATCAAGACAAGTTGGATTTCCTAGAACACCTGGACACATCAGATTATCCTACTAATCACATATGTTACTCTACATCAAACAAGAAAACGTAGGGGAAATTTAAAGACGAGGCTTGTGGACAAATTATAAAAGCATTTGTTGGACTTACAGCTAAAATGTACGCTTTAGACATAAATGGTAAAGAAATCAAAAAGATTAAAGGTATTAGCAAAGGTGTTGTCAAAAATTGTATAAGCTTTCAAGATTATAAGTATTGTGTCATGAAAAACAATGTAAAAAGAATACCAATGAACATTTTCGCTTCTAAACAACATGACATATCATCTATAAGACTAAACAAAATTGCTTTGTGTCCCGGTGATAATAAAAGAGTGATTGATGCTGATGGTATAGGTACACATGCCTATGGTCATTACTCAATCATTGACCATGCTTAAAGAGTTAAGTTATGAATATCAAAATCTTCTGCCTGCAACTAGCAAATACATAAAACAATTTAGGAAATAAAGCAATAACACTACAAAAATAAAATAAAATGGTAATCATAATCAAAAAATAAGTATAAATAGAAAACAAAATAAAAACTAGTGTACAATTTATAACAAAAAAGAATATATTTATAAAAATGTATTATGTGTAAATAGTGTACATGTATTTAAAATAAAAAATATTGTATGGACACTGCTTGTACATTTTTAATTACTACCCACCTCTCTCCACTCCTAATGCAAAATGAACATGTAAAACACAAATTGGAAGATCCATGTTTCCATATTGACAAAATAGAAAAAGCATTAAACTGAAATTTTAAAAACTGTAAATGGGAATTTCGTAAATTGACAAATGTATAACAACAAATTGGATAATCCATGTTTCTATATCATGATATTGAAAAACTTTAAACTGACATTTTAAAAACTGTAAATGGGAAATTGTGAAATTAATAAATGTGTAAACAACAAAATGCAAAATCCATGTTTCCATATTATGAAATTGAAAAACCTAAAACTGTCATTAAAAAAAACTGAAAATGGAAAATTGGAAAATTGACTAATGTGTAAACAACCAAAAGCAAATTCCATGTTTCCATATTATAAAATTGTAAAACTTAAAACTGACATTAAAAAAAACTGAAAATGGGAAATTAGAAAATTGACAAATGCGTAAACAACAAAATGAAAGAAAAAAATACCCGGTTGGGGTAGTGATCTTGTTGTACAGTAGCCTATAAGACTAGCATAAGGATAGTTGCATGAGCCCTTATATATTTTGTGTATGTGCATTAGCCTTTGGATTAGCTTAAGTTAGGTTTGGTATAGTTAGGTTTAGTGAGGTTAGGTATGTGACCTTGTAGTTTACTCTTTTCGGAAAATGTAAAATTTAAAATCTAAAATCAAAAAATCTTAAATTTAAAATGTAAAATCTAAAAGAACTAAAATCTAAAATACAAAAAATCAAAAATGTAAAATGTAAAACCTAAAAAATAAAAAATAAAAAATCTAAAATCTAAAATGTTAAAATGTAAAATGTTAAAATGCAAAATCTAAAATCTTTAAATGAGGTTTCTGTGGGTTAGGTTAGGTTAGGTTAGGTTAGGTTATAACTAAGTTTATTATTTGTGCTCTCCCATTTGCTCTTACTTTTTTGCTCCCACTTTTTGCTCCCACTTTTTTGCTCTTGCTTTTTTTCCCACCTTTTTTCTCCAACTTTTTGCTCCCACTTTTTGCTCCCACTTTTTTGCTCTTGCTTTTTTTTCCCACCTTTTTTCTCCAACTTTTTGCTCCCACATTTTTGCTCCCACTTTTTGCTCTCACTTTTTGCTCCCACTTTTTGCTCTTAGTTTTTGCTCCCATATTTGCTCCCACTTTGAAGTTAGGTTATGTTTGGTTAGGTTAGGTGAAGTTAGGTTAGGTTAGGTGTGGTTAGGTCATAACTAAGTTTATTATTTGTGCTCTCACATTTGCTCTCACTTTTTTGCTCACACTTTTTGCTCTCATTTTGTTTTGCTCGCACTTTTAAGTTAGGTTTGGTTAGGTTAGGTTAGGTTAAGTTAGGTTAGGTTAGGTTAAGTTAGGTTAGGTTAGGTTATAACTTAGTTTATTATGTGTGCTCTCACATTTGCTCTCATATTTGCTCTCACTTTGAAGTTAGGTTAGATTTGGTTAGGTTAGGTTAGGTGAGGTTAGGTTAGGTTAGGTGAGGTTAAATGAAGTTGGGTTAGGCTGAATGGCAGAGGTATGAATTAAACCCGCCTTTTCTCACTTTTGCCTTACAAGACTGAGTGTACCCCGTTCCACTCGTGTCACCAGAAATTAAATTTCTTGGCAGAGCCAGGAATCGAACCCGGGCCTTCGCAGTAACAGCTAAGAATGCTAGCCACTACACCAAGTTGTGGACAATATAAAGCTGGTCAGGATTGCACATGATCAATTGATAATTACCTAATAATAATAATAATAATTATTATTATTATTATTATAATAATAATAATATTATAATAATATTATAATATTATAATAATAATAATTATTATTATTATTATTATTATTATTATTATTATTCCATTTAGCAACTAAACGGCCGACCTCTCCCTGTGACGTCATCCACGGTCTGAGGCCGTGGCGGCCATTTTGCCCATTAGCCACTGCGCCATCTCTGAATGACCCCTCCATAAGAATAACATAGGGCTGGTTGCGCGCGGCGGCCATCTTGCCCATTAGCCCCTGCGCCAGAACCGCTCTTATATTCCTACTCTGCATTACCACCATTTTCAATGAATACACACAGAACTTCATAAATATCGTGATGACGCCTTCTCCGTAGAGTATTCTTTGAGATACGTAAAAGGTGGATTTTGGAAACATCATCTTAGCGGGCTTAGGAACTATTTTTTCGTTGATAAAGATGCTAGATCATATGAACTATGGAGATGAGCGAAGATCTCAATTTTCCTAAAAACTGGATAAGGTGGATTTTGGAACTGTGCACCTCAATTGAATTTATACAGAAAAGAAATCTGTTGACATGGAATATAGATTTAGGTATTAGAAAGTAATTTTTGAAAGCCTATGTCTGGAGTGTGGTGCTCTATGGAAGTGAAACTTGGACTGTTGGCGCAGCAGTAAGGAGGAGAATAGAAGCGTTTTAAATGTGGTGTTACAGGAGAATGATGAAGCTCTCAAGGGAAATATCAGGTAAGACGGGTCGAAACCTATCTTGAAACTTTGTGGACGCAATCGTTGTACTATAAGAGGACACCGTGCGGAAAATCAGCCTCAAGTTTGAACTCCAAGGCTCCGAAATCGTACCTGACATTCTGGTCCGCAGGCATGATGGCTGGCGGAGCTGGACATCCCTGCGGCATTCAGAGTTGTCGCTTATATGCAGGCTGCTTCCAACCGGCCTTGAGTCTCTGGGCCAACATGTACGGTACTCGTTACTTCCCATTGATTTATATGAGAGATTCGTCACATCATTTCAGAGCCTTGCAGTTCAATCTAGCGGCTGATTTTCTGCACGGTATCCTCTTATAGCACAAAGATTGTGTCCACAAAGTTTCAAGATAGGTTTCGACCTGTCTCACCTGGCACTTCCCTTGTTAGATGGGTGTTGATGTATTCTTTTGAATACACGTTTAGTTGGAGTTAGCAATTGCTGCTCTTTGCTTTCTTCCTTTCATTAATTCTTTCCTTCTCTTCTCTCAGACACCAACAGTGATCCCTTTGTATTTCCTTTTTTTTTTCTTCGATCAAGCATTTATTGTGTTTTTAAGTTTGCTTCAGTTGCTTATTCCGTGAAAACTTCACTGGCTCAACATGCGGCAACCTGTCGAAGCTCTTAATCCAGCAGTCTCAAGAATTGTTCCATACTACTCAAGCAGATGTCGCCGCTGTCATCACCTATCATCTCCATGAAGATTTATTTGATTACTCCATTGTCATAGCGTTGAATATTTGATTTTTCCCTATGTTTCCTCCACTGTTTAGACTCTTATGTTTCCTTTCCCCACCCCTTCGCTCGTGGTCTGGAGTCTCTCGCTCACTCTCGTTTCGTCACCTTTGTCTCTGCAGGAGCCAATCTCCTTTACCCATGAGGTAATTTTAAATCGTCACCATGTTCTAAAATCTGTGCAACGGCTGCAAGGAGTCGTCAACCTCCATCTGCTATGGAAAAGTTAAGTACAAATCTTCAGTGATTGTAACCACATTTAACAGTTTTAATCTGATCTGAACGCTTTTAATGTAAATTTATAGACAGTGTGGGGAATTTCGCAATATTGCGTAAAAACGGTCTTCGTGGGATTTTCTCTGTAATGCTCTAGCTAACTAGGGTTGCTCCTAAACATGAAAATCAGTACTTCTTGTACGTAGTAAAGGGGATACTTTCCCTGCTACGTGGGATTTTACTAAAGCTCATAGCTGTCTATAAAATTAAATTTTTCCACCGTGGGATTATTACCGCTTCATTTAACTGTCACTACCTTCTGGAACTATCCATTCAAATTAAACTGTCAACCGTGTGAACTACACTCAATACTGTCAAAATTACCACAACTTTAAGTGAAATCGAACTATTAACTGCAATCTAAAAATTTTCTAACGCAATAAACCTATTCAAGTCAAACTCAGTGAATTCATAAACTGCAATATCAAGACTACATACCGCTAAAACCCGTCAAAGTGAAATTTAATGAACCGATAAATACTGCAATAGTGAAACCGTACAATCTATCAACAAACTTCAGTGCTACAAAAACAGTGTCCATTCAACAATCTACCGCGCCGCGATTCGTTCGAATTTATAAAAACTGGCCAGGACTCAAATCCTATGTTTCCTACTCTCTTAATCCCTTTACTAACAATTGTAAACTAATTACTTTGCTATGAGGCTTCATCTATAAATAGGCGCCCTCCCAAACTTGCTCCATTGATCATTTATTCACTCTGTATAAATAACCGTGGTTATAATCCACGTTTTAATATTTATTTTTTGCTGCCTCGTCTAAGAACTAAGCGTTTTCTAATTCATAAACATTGTCTAATTGTGTAATCCAGGCTTCACAAAAGGCGACCTGCTCTATTAGAATTTGTTATCCCTTAAATTCTGCGTAAATAGCAGTGGTTATAGAAACCACTTATTAATCTTCTTTTTTCATATCCTGCTAGCCCAGGAATGCCTAATTCTTTCCTCACTACTAAGGTATTCTAAACGCTTTATTTTTGAAAATTTAATATTCTACCTAATTAATCTAGTTGAATATTAATCAAACTTGTATTTCTTTACTATTATCATTATAGGCTTTAAACTTCTAAATTTTATGCACATTTCAAAAACCCTTGTAAGGTTTTAGTGGTTGTAAAAAGTTCGAAACTTTGAAATTGTTTAACACTATTGTTTATTGAAAATATCCTTTTTATTATAGGTCTGCGACCTTTAATGTTTGCTAAACCAAAGAATTTGTTCTTAAACTCAAAATCGATCTAAGATCCAATTGTTACTATTCTAACTTCTTCAAGTTGTTAAATAAATTCATTGTTAATTGTTTCCTCCTTCTATTGCTAGAACAACCGTTAGGCAGGACCCTCTCTTCCCGAATCTTTCTCCTGAAATTATTCGATGTTCAAAGAAAAAGGCAAAGTCCTGAATGATAAGTTCATTAAACACTCTATCACTTGTTGCTTTTAAAACAAAACTTCCAACAACAACATTTGAAAAGGGCTCTCTTAGCTATAAGAGCTAATTCTAGTAAATCATTAAGGCAAGTATAGCTCGCTCCGCCAGCTTTCTACTTGTAGAGATTTTCTCTCTGACATGTGTTTCACTGTTCAAAATTTTGGTTTTGTTTAAGTTAGGTCCGAGGTTTTCCTCTGTTCTCTACTTTTAGTCGGCACCCTGCTGGGTAAAAGTTTAGCCTGCTTCAAATGCAACAATTGGTACTCTTTAAAGATTTTTACCAATCAAAATAAAACATTGCCAAAAAGCACTGTAGATGCTTTATCTTTGCCCACTCCGGGGGCATTCGGCCGTTCTGTCGGGAATACAACAGTGTCTAGTAATAAAAGTATTGCGGCTAATTCAAATCCTTCTAGCATTTCAAAATGCTTTAGAAAATATCACCCTTTAGAAGGGAAAGTACACAAATTCTTGCCGTTTGTCATACATTGCCTTGCCAACGCACTACCTACTCTCATAGTACCAAAATATCGGCTCGGGAGGGAAAGAGCACTTAGCGATAGCTAGCAGGCGACCTCAGCTCACGCTGCGCTCCCCGTTAGCCTTAAGCTAGTCCCCGTTAATTTTAGTTACATCACGGGCTTTGAGCAGTCAGATTAAGCTTTGCTACTTGTTTTCCATCATTTACTTGGTTTCTCTTCCTCTCTGCCAAAAATCTTTTCCATCCTAAACCTTTCTCCTTTGCTTTCAATCATCTTCCCCCAGGTAGTGTTAAAACTCAGTGATAACCTACCAGGTGTAACTAATGAAGAGGTATTAAAACGAGTGGGGGAGGAGAGATGTTTCTGGCAACCGCTAATGAAGAGAAGAAATAGGTTGGAAGGACATATACCAAGGCACCCAGGAGTAACAAACGTAGTTATGGAAGGAAGGGCTGAGGACAAGAATTGTAGGGGTAGACCAAGGTTAAACTGATAGCCTCGGATGTAAGGTGTGGTAGTCACGAAGAGATGAAACGATTAGCTCAGGACAGGGAGGCAGGGAGTCTGCATCAAACCAGTCAAAAAACAAAAACATGGTCAAGTATTTTTTACTCGTAGCCCGTGGTGTAGCAGGTCTGGAGGTTACAGGTTGAATCCCGGATATTCTGAGTGTAGTTGTCCCCTGGGGGTTTCCACACCGTCTCAGGCAAATGCTGGGATAGACCTTACTACAAGTCTCGGGGCGTCTACCCCATCCCTGCCCTAATACAGTCACACACACTACTACAGGCTAATGCTGCGATAGTACCTTACTACAAGTCTCGGGGTGCCTACCTAATCCCTGTCCCTAATACAGTTACACACACAACTACAGGCTAATGCTGGGATAGTACCTTACTACAAGTCCCAGGGCGCCTACCTCAACCCTGTCCCTAATACAGTTACACTACTACAGGCTAATGCAGGGATAGTACCTTACTACAAGTCCCGGGGTGCCTACACCATCCCTGTCCCTAATACAGTTACACACACTACTACATGCTAATGCTGGGATAATACCTTACTACAAGTCCCGGGGTGCCTACCTCATCCCTGTCCTAATACAGTTACACTACTACAGGCTAATGCTGGGATAGTACCTTACTACAAGTACTGGGGCGCCTACCTCCTCCCTGTCCCTAATACAGTTACACACACTAACACAGGCTAATGCTGAGCTAGTAGCTCACTACAAATCCCAGGGCGCCTACCCCATCCCTGTCCCTAATACAGTTACACACACTACTACAGGCTAATGCTGGGATAGTACCTTACTACAAGTCCCGGGGTGCCTACCCGATACCTGTCCCTAATCGAGTTACACAAACTACTGCAGGCTAATGCTGGGATAGTACCTTACTACAAATCCCAAGTTGCCTACCTCATCCCTGTCCCTAATGCAGTTACACACACTAATACAGGCTAATGCTGGGATAGTACCCTACTACAAGTCCCGGGGCGCCTACCCCATCCCTGTCCCTAATACAGTTACACTACTACAGGCTAATGCTGGGATAGTACCTTACTACAAGTCCCGGGGTGCCTACCTCATGCCTGTCCCCAATACAGTTACACACTACTACAGGTTAATGCTGGGATAGTAGCTTACTACAAGCCCCGGGGCGCCTACCTCAACCCTGTCCCTAATACAGTTACACACTACTACAGGCTAATGCTGGGATAGTACCTTACTACAAGTCCCGGGGCGCCTACCCCTCCCTGTCCTTAATACAGTTACACACATTACTACAGGCTAATGCTGGGATAGTAGTTTACTACAAGTCCCGGGGCACCTACCTCATCCCTGTCCCTAATGCAGTTACACACACTAATACAGGCTAATGCTGGGATAGTACCTTACTACAAGTCCCGGGGCGCCTACCCCATCCCTGTCCCTAATACAGTTACACTACTACAGGCTAATGCTGGGATAGTACCTTACTACAAGTCCCGGGGTGCCTACCTCATCCCTGTCCCCAATACAGTTACACACTACTACAGGCTAATGCTGGGATAGTAGCTTACTACAAGCCCCGGGGCGCCTACCTCAACCCTGTCCCTAATACAGTTACACACTACTAAGGCTAATGCTGGGATAGTACCTTACTACAAGTCCCGGGGCGCCTACCCCATCCCTGTTCTTAATACAGTTACACACATTACTACAGGCTAATGCTGGGATAGTAGTTTACTACAAGTCCCGGGGCACCTACCTCACCCCCGTCCCTAATACAGTTACACACACTACTACAGGCTAATGCTGGGATAGTACCTTACTACAAGTCCCGGGGCGCCTACCCCATCCCTGTCCCTAATACAGTTACACTACTACAGGCTAATGCTGGGATAGTACCTTACTACAAGTCCCGGGGTGCCTACCCGATACCTGTCCCTAATCGAGTTACACAAACTACTGCAGGCTAATGCTGGGATAGTACCTTACTACAAAAGCCGGGTTGCCTACCTCATCCATGTCCCTAATGCAGTTACACACACTAATACAGGCTAATGCTGGGATAGTACCTTACTACAAGTCCCGGGGCGCCTACCCCATCCCTGTCCCTAATACAGTTACACTACTACAGGCTAATGCTGGGATAGTACCTTACTACAAGTCCCGGGGTGCCTACCTCATCCCTGTCCCCAATACAGTTACACACTACTACAGGCTAATGCTGGGATAGTAGCTTACTACAAGCCCCGGAGCGCCTACCTCAACCCTGTCCCTAATACAGTTACACACTACTGCAGGCTAATGCTGGGATAGTACCATACTACAAGTCCCGGGGCGCCTACCCCATCCCTGTCCTTAATACAGTTACACACATTACTACAGGCTAATGCTGGGATAGTAGTTTACTACAAGTCCCGGGGCACCTACCTCACCCCTGTCCCTAATACAGTTACACACACTACTACAGGCTAATGCTGGGATAGTACCTTACTACAAGTCCCGGGGCGCCTACCCCATCCCTGTCCTTAATAGAGTTACACACCAGGCTAATGCTGGGATAGTACCTTACTACAAGTCCCGGGGCGCCTATCCCATCCCTGTCCCTAATTCAGTTACACACTACTGCAGGCTAATGCTGGGATAGTACCTTACTAAAAGTCCCGGGGCGCCTGCCCCATCCCTGTCCCTAATAGTTACACTACTACAGGCTAATGCACGGATAGTACCTTACTACAAGTCCCGGGTCGCCTACCTCATCCCTGCCCCTAATACAGTTACACTACTACAGGCTAATGCTGGGCTAGTAGCTTACTACAAGTCCCGGGGCACCTACCCCATCCCTGTCCCTAATACAGCTACACACACTAATACAGGCTAATGCTGGGATAATAGCTTACTACAAGTCCCGGGGCGCCTACCTCATCCCTGTCCCTAATACAGTTACATAAACAACTACAGGCTAATGCTGGGCTAGTGGCTTACTACAAGTCCCGGGGCGCCTACCTCATCCCTGTCCCTAATACAGTTACACACACTACTACAGGCTAATGCTGGGATAGTACCTTACTACAAGTCCCGGGCCGCCTACGCCATCCCTGTCCCTAATACAGTTACACACACTACTACAGGCTAATGCTCGGCTAGTAGCTTACTACAACTCCCGGGGCACCAACCCCATCCCTGTCCCTAATACAGCTACACTCACTACTACATGCTAATGCTGGGATAGTACCTTAATACAAGTCCCGGGGCGCCTACCTTATCCCAGTCCCTAATACAGCTACACACACTACTACAGGCTAATGCTGGGATAATACCTTACTTCAAGTCCCGGAGCGCCTACCCCATCCCTGTCCCTAATACCGCTGCACACACTACTACAGCCTAATGCTGGGATAGTACCTTACTAAAAGTCCCGGGGCGCCTACCCCAGCCCTGTCCCTAATAGTTACACTACTACAGGCTAATGATGGGATAGTACCTTACTACAAGTCCCGGGGCGCCTACCTCATCCCTGTCACTAATACAGTTGCACTACTACAGGCTAATGCAGGGATAGTACCTTACTACAAGTCCCGGGGCGCCTACCCCATCCCTGTCCTTAATACAGTTACACACATTACTACAGGCTAATGCTGGGATAGTAGTTTACTACAAGTCCCGGGGCGCCTACCCCATCCCTGTCCCTAATAGTTACACTACTACAGGCTAATGCTGGGATAGTACCTTACTACAAGTCCCGGGGCGCCTACCTCATCCCTGTCACTAATACAGTTGCACTACTACAGGCTAATGCAGGGATAGTACCTTACTACAAGTCCCGGGGCGCCTACCCCATCCCTATCCCTAATACAGTTACACACCACTACAGGCTAATGCTGGGATAGTACCTTACTACGAGTCCCGGGGCGCCTACCCCACCCCAGTCCCTAATACAGTTTCACACACTACTACAGGCTAATGCTGGGATAGTACCTTACTACAACCCCCGGGGCGCCTACCCCATCCCTGTCCCTAATACAGTTACACACACTACTACAGGCTAATGCTGGGATAGTACCTTACTGCAAGTCCCGGGGAGCCTACCTCATCCCTATCCCTAATACATTTACACACAACTACAGGCTAATGCTGGGATAGTACCTTACTACAAGTCCCGGGGCGCCTACCCCATCCCTGTCCCTAATACAGTTACACACACTACTACAGGCTAATGCTGGGATAGTACCTTACTACAAGTCCCGGGGAGCCTACCTCATCCCTGTCCCAAATACAGTTACACTACTTCAGGCTAATGCTGGGATAGAACCTTACTTCAAGTCCCGGGGCGCCTACCCCATCCCTGTCCCTAATACAGTTACACTACTACAGGCTAATGCAGGGATAGTACCTTACTACAATTCCCGGGGCGCCTACCCCATCCCTGTCCCTAATATCGTTACAATACTACAGGCTAATGCTGGGATATTACCTTTCTTCAAGTCCCGGGGCGCCTACCCCATCCCTGTCCCTAATACAGTTACACACACTACTACAGGCTAATGCAACGATAGTACCTTAATACAAGTCCCGGGGTGCCTACCTCATCCCTGTCCCTAATACAGTTACACACACTAATACTGGCTAATGCTGGGATAGTACCTTACTACAAGTCCCGGGCCGCCTACCCCATCCCTGACCCTAATACAGCTACACACACTACTACATGCTAATGCTGGGATAGTACCTTACTGCAACTCCCGGGGCGCCTACCTCGTCCCTGTCCCTAATACAGTTACACTCACTACTACAGGCTAATGCTTGGATAGTACCTTACTACAAGTCCCGGAGCGCCTACCTCATCCCTGTCCCTAACAAAGTTACACACAATACCACAGGCTAATGCTGGGATAGTACCTCACTCCAAGTCCCGGGGCGCCTGCCTCAACCCTGTCCCTAATACTGTTACACACACTACTACAAGCTAATGCTGGGATAATACCTTACTACAACCCCCGGGGCGCCTACCCCATCCCTGTCCCTGATAGTTACACTACTACAGGCTAATGCTGGGATAGTACCTTACTACAAGTCCCGGGGCAGCTACCTCATCCCTGTCCCTAATACAGTTACATTACTACAGGCTAATGCTGGGCTAGTAGCTTACTACAAGTCACGGGGCACCTACCCCATCCCTGTCCCTAAGCAGCTACACACACTAATACAGGCTAATGCTGGGATAGTAGCTTACTACAAGTCCCGGGGTGCCTACCTCATCCCTGTCCCTATTACAGTTACACACACTACTACAGGCTAATGCCGGGCTAGTAGCTTACCACAAGTCCCGGGGCGCCTACCTCATCCCTGTCCCTAATACAGTTACACACACTACTACAGGCTAATGGTGGGATAGTACCTTACTACAAGTGTAAGGGGTAGGCTTTCTACTCAAATGTCAACCTCACCTGCACGTGGTGCACCCTGCTTTAGACTAACGAGGCTCTGACGACCGAGTGACTCCCGGGATAAGGAGTCCCCTCACTATCATGCCACCGGCTCCCCAGGGAGGCGAATGAGCTGGTAGTGGTTAGGGCACTCTCTTGCCCTTGGGACAGGAAACTTTCCCTAAAGGCGGATGAACCACCTGTGGTCAACGGCATAGAAAGTCCTCAACGGCGGACCAGGCATAAGGGCAATGAGTCCCTTCTTGGCTGGAATGGCGGATGAAGGCTGCAGTGACTAGGATTTATTCAATCGTCTTGCATTTGCTTGCCATTGAACATCTTTCCTAAGTCATCAAGGAATGTGCGTTTGTTGATGTGCAGCAACATTCTCACGTTAAAAGATTTCACGCACAGCAGTCTTCCAATAACATTTGACTTTCTTCAAAGTCCTGCGGCGATCAAGAAGTTGCGACGGGGGCAGGATTGTGATGTCTGGGAGCCTCTAGTTATAACTTGGCACGTAGGCGGTAGATGTGTGATCGGTTGTCTTGCTTAGGGTTGTGGCTGTAGAGCAATTCGGCCGCTGCAACTACGACTGAGCAGTCCTATTTTGGGTCCACTCTGCTCACCCCACATGGGGAAGGGGCTAGAAAAGGTGCCCTAAACATAGTCAGCCACTTATACTACCGATTGGATAGCCGCGTCCAAAGGTGTCACCTCCATGCGGTCGAAAATGTATAAGTAACAAATTTTATTTTGCAACCTGGAATGTAAGAACACTCACTGATGACCCCGCAAATGAGAGACCTGAAAGGAGAACAGCTATTGTGGGTAGAGAGCTACGGAGATATGACATTGACATAGCAGCACTTCAGGAGACCCGTCTTGCTGAGGAAGGTCAGTTGAATGAGCAAGGTGCAGGGTACAGCTTCTTTTGGAAGGGTAAACGTGAGGACGAACACAGAATACATGGAGTTGGCTTTGCCATTAAGAGCAAGCTTCTCAAGGATCTGTCAGAGCTTCCAACTGGGTATAATGAACGCCTCATGACACTAAGACTTCGGTTATATAACAACCAGCATGCCACGGTGATCAGCGCATACGCCCCCACACTAGATGCTGATGATGACATTAAGGAAAGGTTCTATTCAGATCTGGATACCGTCCTATCAAACATCAACCGTGAAGATAGGATCATCTTACTCGGAGATTTTAACGCTAGAGTGGGCAGGGACTACAATGTTTGGAATGGTGTCATTGGTAAGGAGGGAGTTGGGAGCGAAAACTCCAATGGTATCAGACTGCTCTCCAAATGCACTGAACATGAATTGGTAATCACCAATACTATCTTTCGCCAAAAGAATCGCTTTAAAACATCATGGCAGCACCCTAGATCGAAGCACTGGCATCTTATTGACTATGTGATTGTACGCAAGAAAGATTTACGAGATGTTCTTATCACCAAAGCAATGACAGGAGCCGATGACTGTTGGACAGATCACCGGCTTATCAGATCAGTTATGCGTATACCATTATCCACACAGAGGAGGAAGCAACAGAAGAGCTGTAGGTATATTTTTGATACCGAGAAGTTTGGTAAGTCAGAGCATATCTCCCAATATAAAGAGTTGCTTAGCCAGACACTGCCACAGGAATACCATCCAGATGTAACACTGCACTGGGAGAGTCTGAAGACCGCTATTCAGAATGCTTGCAAGGAAACGCTGGGATATAAGACCAGGAAACATCAAGACTGGTTTGATGAAAATGATGACGAAATTGAAGCATTAATCTCAGAAAAGAGAAAAGCCTTGCAAACTTGGAGAAAAGATATGAACTCCCTTACTAAGAAAGAAGCATTTTGTCTTGCGAAGGCAAATGTCCAAAGAGGAACTCGTGCGCTCAAAAATGCATGGTGGACATCCAAATCTAAAGAGCTGCAATATCTAGCAGACAAAGATTCGCGACAGTTCTTCCAAGCCACAAAAGTGATTTATGGCCCCTCCACGTTTGGTAGAAATCCACTTTGGTCCAGTGACAAAAGTACACTTCTAAAAGATCAATACTCCATCATGAATAGGTGGAAGGAGCATTTTGAAGACCTCTTGAACCAGGACTCAGTTATTGACGAGCAGGTGTATGATATATTAGAACAAGCACCCATCAACGAAGAACTCGGTACCCTGCCAACACTAGATGAGGTTCAGTGTACTATTAATCAAGCAAAGCGACATAAAGCCACTGGATGTGATGGAATACCAGCGGAAGCTCTCAAAGAAGTAGGTGAGGAACTCATAAGCCACATACATGATCTTATCATTAAAATTTGGAGAACTGACAAATGCCTGCTGATTTCAGAGATAGTCTGACAGTTCCCATATTTAAGAAAGGTGATCATACAGACTGCAACAACTATCGTGGTATATCTTTGTATCATGCCTTGGAAAGCTTATTGCTCGTATTTTGGCGAATCGTATTCTATCCCTGGTGGAGAAAATACTCCCAGAGAGCCAATGTGGTTTCAGGCCTTCTAGAGGAACTGCAGATATGATATTCACTGTTCGTCAGCTTCAGGAGAAATGTAGAGAGCAAAATAGACCTCTTTATATTGCCTTTATAGACCTCAGTAAGGCATTTGACTCGGTAAACCGTGAAGCCTTGTGGAAGATTTTAGCATTGTATGGTTTTCCACTGAAATTTATTACCATCTTAAGACTACTCCACACTGATATGAAGGCAAATGTCATTGGTAACGACTCTATTGGAGAACCATTTCATATAAATACCGGCGTTAAACAAGGCTGTGTGATTGCCCCTTCATTGTTTTCTCTGTACGTTGCCACTGTCATGCAGTTAGTCAAAGATGATCTTCCTACAGGCATACAGATAACTTACAGGATGGATGGAAAGATCTTTAATTTGAGCCGTCTAAAGGCAAGGACTCGAACATCTCCTGCTGCATTGGTTGAGTTACAGTACGCTGATGATAATGCAGTAGTAGCTCAATCAGAGGACGAACTTAGGAAAATCCTGAATGCTTTTTCTTCAGCATACAAAAAGATTGGGCTGAAACTCAACACCAGTAAAACCCAAGTCCTCTACCAACCAGCCCCTGGACAAGGACAAAGAAACATCAATGTCACCATCGACGGAGCGAAGCTTCAAGAAGTTAACACCTTTTCTTATCTTGGCAGCACCCTGTCATCAAGTGCAAATATAGATTCCGAAATCCAACACAGGATTAACCGTGCTGGGGCATCCTTTGCAAGATTGAGGTCTAGAGTTTTTGACAACCATGATATCAATGCTGCAACGAAGATCCTTGTGTACAACTCGGTTGTAGTTCCCACCTTACTTTACGGATCTGAATCCTGGACATGCTACAGACGTCATTTTAAAAAGCTGGAGCAATATCACCAGCGTTGTTTGAGGAGAATTCTTCGTGTCACATGGCAAGACAAACGCACAAACACCAGCATTCTCGAAGAAGCACAGACTATCAGAGTTGAAGCCATGCTTTTAAAACGTCAGCTGCGATGGACAGGACACGTAATCCGCATGCCCAATAATCGCATTCCCAAGCAAGTGTTTTGCTCTGAACTAACTGAGGGCAAGCGCTGTGTGGGAGGACCGAGGAAGCGATTCAAAGACGTACTAAAGGTTAATATGCAAATGTGCCATATTGATATCAACAACTGGGAGACCTTAGCTCTTGATCGCTCATCCTGGAGATCAATCGCTCATCGTGGTGCGATAGTTTATGAAGAAAACCGCCGACGTATGATAGAAGATCGGAGGCAACGCAGAAAGAACAGAGTGTTCATTAGAAGACAGGGAATGAATGCGGATGTCTCACCTGGACCTGATACTACCTGTCATCACTGCGGGAAACTGTGTCTCTCCCGCATTGGGCTTTATAGTCACCTCCGGACTCATCGATGAAGAGTCATTCAGCATTGGAAGGCCAACCTACTCGAGACGAGTGTTTGCTATCATCATCACAAGTCCCAGGGCACCTACCCCATCCCTGTCCCTAATACAGCTACACACTCTACTACAGGCTAATGCTGGGATAGTACCTTACTTCAAATCCCGGAGCGCCTACCTCATCCCTGTCCCTAATACAGTTACACACACTACTACTGGCTAATGCTGGGATAGTAGCTTACTACAAGTCCCGGGCCGCCTACCCCATCCCTGTCCCTAATACAGTTACACACACTACTACAGGCTAATGCATGGCTAGTAGCTTACTACAAGTCACGGGGCACCTTCCCCATCCCTGCCCCTAATACAGCTACACACACTACTACATGCTAATGGTGGGATAGTACCTTAATACAAGTCCCGGGCGCCTACCTCATCCCAGTCCCTAATACAGCTACACACACTACTACAGGCTAATGCTGGGATAGTACCTTACTTCAAATCCCAGAGCGCCTACCTCATCCCTGTCCCTAATACAGTTACACACACTACTACTGGCTAATGCTGGGATAGTACCTTACTACAAGTCCCGGGCCGCCTACCCCATCCCTGTCCCTAATACAGTTACACACACTACTACAGGCTAATGCATGGCTAGTAGCTTACTACAAGTCACGGGGCACCTTCCCCATCCCTGCCCCTAATACAGCTACACACACTACTACATGCTAATGCTGGGATAGTACCTTAATACAAGTCCCGGGCGCCTACCTCATCCCAGTCCCTAATACAGCTACACACACTACTACAGGCTAATGCTGGGATAGTACCTTATTTCAAATCCCGGAGCGCCTACCTCATCTCTGTCCCTAATACAGTTACACACACTACTACTGGCTAATGCTGGGATAGTACCTTACTACAAGTCCCGGGCCGCCTACCCCATCCCTGTCCCTAATACAGTTACACACACTACTACAGGCTAATGCATGGCTAGTAGCTTACTACAAGTCACGGGGCACCTTCCCCATCCCTGCCCCTAATACAGCTACACACACTACTACATGCTAATGCTGGGATAGTACCTTAATACAAGTCCCGGGCGCCTACCTCATCCCAGTCCCTAATACAGCTACACACACTACTACAGGCTAATGCTGGGATAATACCTTACTTCAAATCCCGGAGCGCCTACCCCATCCCTGTCTCTCATACAGTTACACACACTACTAGAGGTTAATGCTGGGATAGTACCTTACAACAAGTGCCGGGGTGCCTACCTCATCTCTGTCACTAATACAGTTACACACACTTCTACAGGCTAATGCTGGGATAGTACCTTACTCCAAGTCCCGGGGCGCCTACCCCATCACTGTCCCTAATACCGCTACACACACTACTACAGGCTAATGCTGGGATAGTCCCTTACTACAAGTCCCGGGGCGCCTACCCCATCCCTGTCCTTAATACAGTTACAATACTACAGGCTAATTCTGGGATAGTACCTCACTACAAATCCCGGGGCGCCTACCTCATCCATGTCCCTAATACAGTTGCACTACCACAGGCTAATGCAGGGATGGTACCTTACTACAGTTCCCGGGGCGCCTACCCCATCCCTGTCCCTAATAGTTACACTACTACAGGCTAATGCTGCGATAGTACCTTACTACAAGTCCCGGGGTGCCAACCCCATCCCTGTCCCTAATACAGTTTCACACACTACTACAGGCTAATGCAGGGATAGTACCTTACTTCAAGTCCCTGGCGCCTACCCCATCACTGTCCCTAATAGAGTTACGCTACTACAGGCTAATGCTGGGATAGTACCTTACTACAAGTCCCGGGGAGCCTACCTCATCCCTGTCCCTAATACTGTTACACTGCTTCAGGCTAATGCTGGGATAGAACCTTACTTCAAGTCCCGGGGCGCCTAACCCATCCCTGTCCCTAATACAGTTACACTACTATAGGCTAATGCTGGGATAGTACCTTACTACAAGTCCCGGGGCACCTAACCCATCCCTGTCCCTAATACAGTTACACACACTACTACAGGCTAATGCTGGAATAGTACCTTACTACAAATCCCGGGGCGCCTACCCCATCCCTGTCCCTAATATCGTTACAATACTACAGGCTAATGCTGGGATAGTACCTTTCTTCAAGTCCCGGGGCGCCTACCCCATCCCTGTCCCTAATACAGTTACACACACTACTACAGGCTAATGCTGCGACAGTACCTTACTAAATGTCCCGCAGTGCCTACCTCATTCCTGTCCCTAATACAGTTACACACACTAATACTGGCTAATGCTGGGATAGTACCTTACTACAAGTCCCGGGCCGCCTACCCCATCCCTGTCCCTAATACAGCTGAACACACTACTACATGCTAATGCTGGGATAGTACCTTACTGCAACTCCCGGGGCGTCTACCTCATCCCTGTCCCTAATACAGTTACACACACTACTACAGGCTAATGCTTGGATAGTACCTTACTACAAGTCCCGGAGCGCCTACCTCATCCCTGTCCCTAACAAAGTTACACACAATACTACAGGCTAATGCTCGGATAGTACCTCACTCCAAGTCCCGGGGCGCATAACACAACCCCGTCCCTAATACTGTTACACACACTACTACAAGCTAATGCTGGGATAGTACCTTACTACAACACCCGGGGCGCCTACCCCATCCCTGTCCCTAATAGTTACACTACCACAGGCTAATGCTGGGATAGTACCTTACTACAAGTCCCGGGGCGCCTACCTCATCACAGTCCCTAATACAGTTACACTACTACAGGCTAATGCTGGGCTAGTAGCTTACTACAAGTCACGGGGCACCTACCCCATCCCTGTCCCTAAGCAGCTACACACAATAATACAGGCTAATGCTGGGATAGTAGCTTACTACAAGTCCCGGGGCGCCTACCTCATCCCTGTCCCTATTACAGTTACACACACTACTACAGGCTAATGCTGGGATAGTACCTTACTACAAGTCCGGGCGCCTACCTCATCCCAGTCCCTAATACAACTACACACACTACTACAGGCTAATGCTGGGATAATACCATACTTCAAATCCCGGAGCGCCTACCCCATCCCTGTCTCTCATACAGTTACACACACAACTACAGGTTAAAGCTGGGATAGTACTTTACTATAAGTCCCGGGGCACCTAACTCATCTCTGTCACTAATACAGTTACACACACTTCTACAGGCTAATGCTGGGATAGTACCTTACTCCAAGTCCCGGGGCGCCTACCCCATCCCTCTCCCTAATACCGCTACACACACTACTACAGGCTAATGCTGGGATAGTCCCTTACTACAAGTCCCGGGGCGCCTACCCCATCCCTGTCCTTAATACAGTTACACTACTACAGGCTAATTCTGGGATAGTACCTTACTACAAGTCCCGGGGCGCCTACCTCATCCCTGTCCTTAATACAGTTGCACTACCACAGGCTAATGCAGGGACGGTACCTTACTACAAGTCCCGGGGCGCCCACCCCATCCCTAACCCTAATAGATTTACACACCACTACAGGCTAATGCTGGGATAGTACCTTACTACAAGTCCTGGGGCGCCTACCACATCCCTGTCCCTCATACAGTTTCACACACTACTACAGGCTAATGCTGGGATAGTACCTTACTTCAAGTCCCGGGGCGCCTACCCCATCCCTGTCCCTAATACAGTTACACACATTACTACAGGCTAATGCTGGGATAGTACCTTACTACAAGTCCCGGGGAGCCTACCTCATCCCTGTCCCTAATACAGTTACACTACTTCAGGCTAATGCTGGGATAGTACCTTACTACAAGTCCCGGGGCGCCTAGTCCATCCCTGTCCCTAATACAGTTACACACACTACTACAGGCTAATGCTGGGATAGTACCTTACTACAAGTCCCGGGGAGCCTACCTCATCCCTGTCCCTAATACAGTTACACTACTTCAGGCTAATGCTGGGATAGTACCTTACTTCAAGTCCAGAGGCGCCTACCTCCTCCCTGTCCCTAATACAGTTACACTACTACAGGCTAAAGCAGGGACAGTACCTTACTACAAGTCCCGGGGCGCCTACCTCATCACTATCCCTAATACAGATACTCACTACTACAGGCTAATGCTGGGATAGTACCTTACTACAGGTCCCGGGGCACCTACCCCATCCCTGTCCCTAATACAGTTTCAAAAACTACTACAGGCTAATGCTGGGATAGTACCTTACTTCAAATCGCGGGGCGCCCACCCCATCCCTGTCCCTAATACAGATACACACACAACTACAGCCTAATGCTGGGATAGTACCTTACTACAAGTCCCAGGGCGCCTACCTCAAAACTGTCCCTAATACAGATACACTACTACAGGCTAAAGCAGGGATAGTACCTTACTACAAGTCCCGGGGCGCCTACACCATCCCTGTCCCTAATACAGTTACACACAATACTACATGCTAATGCTGGGATATTACCTTACTACAAGTCCCGGGGCGCCTACCTCATCCCTGTCCCTAATACAGTTACACCACTACAGGATAATGCTGGGATAGTACCTTACTACAAGTCCCGGGGCGCCTACCTCAACCCTGTCCCTAATAGAGTTACACACACTACTACAGGCTTATGCTGGGCTAGTAGCTCATTACAAATCCCAGGGCGCCTACCCCATCCCTGTCCCTAATACAGTTACACACACTACTGCAGCCTAATGCAGGGATAGGACCTTACTACAAGTCCCGGGGTGCCTACCCGATGCCTGTCCCTAACCGAGTTACACAAACTACTACAGGCTAATGCTGGGATAGTACCTAACTACAAGTCCCAGGTTGTCTACCTCATCCCTGTCCCTAATACAGTTACACACACTAATACAGGCTAATGATGGGATAGTACTTTACTACAAGTCCCGGGGCGCCTACCCCATCCCTGTCCCTAATACAGTTACACTACTACAGGGTTATGCTTGGATAGTACCTTACTACAAATCCCGGGGCGCCTACCTCATTCCCGACCTTAATACAGTCACACTACTACAGGCTAAGGCTGGGATAGTAGCTCACTAACAATCCCAGGGCGCCTACCCCATCCCTGTCCCTACTACAGTTACACACAGTGCTACAGGCTAATGCTGCGATAGTACCTTACTACAAGACCGGGGGTGCCTGCCTCATCCCTGTCCCTAATACAGTTACACACACAACTACAGGCTAATGCTGGGATAGTACTTTACTACAAATCCCAGGGCGCCTACCTCATCCCTGTCCCTAGTAATGTTACACACACTACTACAGGCTAATGCTGGGATAGTAGCTTACTACAAGTCCCGGACGCCTACCCTATCCCTGTTTCTAATACAGTTACACACACTACTACAAGCTCATGCTGGGAGAGTACCTTACTAAAAGTCCCGGGGCACCTACCCCATCCCTGTCCCTAATAGAGTTACACACACTACTACAGGCTAATGATGGGATAGTACCTTACTACAAGTCCCGGGGCACCTACCCCATCCCTGTCCCTAATAGAGTTGCACCCACTACTACAGGCTAATGCTGGGATAGTACTTTACTACAAGACTTGGGGCGCCTACCCCATCCCTGTCCCTACTACAGTTGCACACACTACTACAGGATAATGCTGGGCTAGTAGCTTACTACAAGTCCCGGGGCACCTACCCCATCCCTGATCCTATACAGCTACACACACTACTACATGCAAATGCTGGGATAGTACCTTACTGCCACTCCCGGGGCGCCTACCTCATCCCAGTCCCTAATACAGCTACACACACTACTACAGGCTAATGCTGGGATAATTCCTTACTTCAAGTTCCAGAGCGACTACTCCATCTCTATCTCTCATACAGTTACACACACTACTACAGGCTAATGCTGGGATAGTACCTTACTACAAGTCCCGGGGCGCCTACCTCATCCCTGTCACTAATACAGTTACACACACTACTACAGGCTAATGCTGGGATAGTACCTAACTCCAAGTCCCGGGGCGCCTACCCCATCCCTGTCCCTAATACAGCTACACACACTACTACAGGCTAATGCTGGGATAGTACCTTACTACAAGTCCTGGGGCGCCTACCCCATCCCTGTCCCAAATACAGTTTCACACACTACTACAGGCTAATGCTGGGATAGTACCTTACTTCAAGTCCCGGGGCGCCTTCCCCATCCCTGTCCCTAATACAGTTACACACACTACTACAGGCTAATGCTGGGATAGTACCGTACTACAAGTCCCGGGGAGCCTACCTCATCCCTATCCCTAATACTGTTACACACTACTACAGGCTAATGCTGGGATAGTACCTTACTACAAGTCCCGGGGCGCCTACCCCATCCCCGTCCCTAATACAGTTACACACACTACTACAGGCTAATGGTGGGATAGTACCTTACTACAAGTCCCGGGGCGCCTACCTCATCCCTGCCCCTAATACAGTTACACTACTACAGGCTAAGGCTGGGATAGTCCCTTACTTCAAGTCCCGGGGCGACTACCCCATCCCTGTCCCTAATAGAGTTACACACATTACTACAGGCTAATGCTGCGATAGTACCTTACTACAAGTCCCAGGGTGCCTACCTTATCCCTGTTCCTAATACAGTTACACACACTACTACAAGCTAATGTGGGATAGTACCTTACTACAAGTCCCGGGGCACCTACCCCATCCCTGCCCCTAATACAGTTACACACACTACTACAGGCTAATGCTGGGATAGTACCTTACTACTACTAGTCCTGAGGCGCCTACCTCATACCTGTCCCTAATACAGTTAGACACACTACAACAGTCTCATGCTGGGATAGTACCTTACTACAAGTCCTGTGGCGTCTACCCAATCCCTGTCCCTAATACAGTTACATTCAATACAACAGGCTAATGCTCGAAAAGTACCTTATTACTAGTCCTGGGCGCCTACCCCATCCCTGTCCCTATTGCAGTTACACAAACTACTACAGGCTAATGCAGGGATAGGACCTTACTACAAGTCCCGGGGCACCTACCCCTTCCCTGTCCCTAATACAGTTGCACACACTACTACAGGCTAATGCTGGGATAGTACCTTACTACAAGTCTCGGGGCACCTACCCCATCCCTGTCCCTAATACAATTACACTACTACAGTACAGGCTAATGCTGGGATAGTACCTTACTTCAATTCCCGGGGCGCCTACCTCATCCCTGTCCCTAATACAGTTACACACACTACAACAGGCTAATGCTGGGATAGTACCTTACTACTACTAGTCCTGAGGCGCCTACCTCATACCTGTCCCTAATACAGTTAGACACACTACAACAGTCTCATGCTGGGATAGTACCTTACTACAAGTCCTGTGGCGTCTACCCAATCCCTGTCCCTAATACAGTTACATTCAATACAACAGGCTAATGCTCGAAAAGTACCTTATTACTAGTCCTGGGCGCCTACCCCATCCCTGTCCCTATTGCAGTTACACAAACTACTACAGTCTAATGCAGGGATAGGACCTTACTACAAGTCCCGGGGTGCCTGCTTCATCCCTGTCCCTAATACAGTTACACACACTACAACAGGCTAATGCTGGGATAGTACCTTACTACAAGTCCTGGGGCGTCTACCCCATCCCTGTCCCTAATACAGTTACACACACTACAACAGGCAAATGCAGGGATAGTACCTTACTTCAAGTCCCGGGCCGCCTACCTCATCCCTGTCCCTAATACAGCTGCACACACTACTACAGCTAATGCCGGGATAGTACCTTACTACTAGTCCCGGGGCGCCTACCCCATCCCTGTCCCTAATAGAGTTACACACACTACTACAAGCTAATGTGGGATAGTACCTTACTACAAGTCCCGGGGCACATATCCAAACCCTGTCCCTAATACAGTTACACACACTACTACAAGCTAATGCTGGGATAGTACCTTACTACAAGTCCCAGGGCACCTACCCCATCCCTGTCCCTAATACAGTTGCACACACTACTACAGGCTAATGCTGGGATAATACCGTAATACAAATCCCGGGGCGCCTACCTCATCCCAGTCCCTAATACAGCTACACACACTACTACAGGCTAATGTTGGGATAATACCTTACTTCAAGTCCCGGGGCGCCTACCCCATCCCTGTCTCTCATCCAGTTACACAAACTACTACAGGCTATTGCTGGGATAGTACCTTACTACAAGTCCCGGGGCGCCTACCTCATCGCTGTCACTAATACAGTTACACACACTTCTACAGGCTAATGCTGGGATAGTACCTTACTCCAAGTCCCGGGGCGCCTACCCCATCCATGTCTCTCATACTGTTACACACACTACAACAGGCTAATGCTGGGATAGTACCTTACTACAAGTCCCGTGGCGCCTACCTCATCCCAGTCCCTAATACAGCTACACACACTACTACAGGCTAATGTTGGATAATACCTTACTTCAAGTCCCGGAGCGCCTACCTCATCCCTGTCCCTAATACAGTTACACACACTAATACAGGCTAATGATGGGATAGTATCTTACTACAAGTCCCGGGGCGACTACCCCATCCCTGTCCCTAATACAGTTACACTACTACAGGCTAATGCTGGGATAGTACCTTACTACAAGTCCCGGGGCACCTACCCCATCCCTGTCCCTAATACAGTTGCACCCACTACTACAGGCTAATGGTGGGATAGTACTTTACTACAAGTCTTGAGGCGCCTACCCCATCCCTGTCCCTACTACAGTTACTCTACTACATGCTAATGCTGGGATAGTACCTTACTTCAAGTCCCGGGCCGCCTATCCCATCCCTGTCCCTAATACATTTACACACACTACTACAGGCTAATGCTGGGCTAGTAGCTTACTACAAGTCCCGGGGCACCTACCCCATCCCTGACCCTAATACAGCTATACACACTACTACATGGTAATGATGGGATAGTACCTTACTGCAACTCCCGGGGCGCCTACCTCATCCCAGTCCCTAATACAGCTACACACACTACTACAGACTAATGCTGGGATAATACCTTACTTCACGTTCCGGAGCGCCAACCCCATCCCTGTCTCTCATTCAGTTACACACACTACTACAGGCTAATGCTGGGATAGTACCTTACTACAAGTCCCGGGGCGCCTACGTCATCCCTGTCACTAATACAGTTACACACACTACTACAGGCTAATGCTGGGATAATACCTTACTCCAAGTCCCGGGGCGCCTACCCCATCCCTGTCCCTAATACAGCTACACACACTGCTCCAGGCTAATGCTGGGATAGTACCTTACTACAAGTCCTGGGGCGCCTACCCCATCCCAGTCCCTAATACAGTTTCACACACTACTACAGGCTAATGCAGGGATTGTACCTTACTTCAAGTCCCGGGGCGCCTTCCCCATCCCTGTCCCTAATACAGTTACACACACTACTACAGGCTAATGCTGGGATAGTACCTTTCTACACGTCCCGGGGAGCCTACCTCATCCCTATCCCTAATACTGTTACACACTACTACAGGCTAATGCTGGGATAGTACCTTACTACAAATCCCGGGGCGCCTACCCCATCCCTGTCCCAAATACAGTTACACACACTACTACAGGCTAATGGTTGGATAGTACCTTACTACAAGTCCCGGGGAGCCTACCTCAACCCTGTCCCTAATACAGTTACACTACTTCAGGCTAATGCTGGGATAGTACCTTACTTAAAATCCCGGGGCGCCTACCTCATCCCTGTCCCTAATACAGTTACACTACCAGAGGCTAATGCTGGGATAGTCCCTTACTTCAAGTCCCGGGGCGCCTACCCCATCCCTGTCCCTAATACAGTTACACACATTACTACAGGCTAATGCTGGGATAGTACCTTACTACAAGTCCCGGGGAGCCTTCCTCATCCCAATCCCTAATACATTTACACACTACTACAGCCTAATGCTGGGATAGTACCTTACTACAAGTCCCGGGGCGCCTAGTCCATCCCTGTCCCTAATACAGTTACACACACTACTACAGGCTAATGCTGGGATAGTACCTTATTACAAGTCCCGGGGAGCCTACCTCATCCCTGTCCCTAATACAGTTACACTACTTCAGGCTAATGCTGGGATAGTACCTTACTTCAAGTCCAGGGGCGCCTACCTCCTCCCTGTCCCTAATACAGTTACACTACTACAGGCTAAAGCAGGGATAGTATCTTACTACAAGTCCCGGGGCGCCTACCCCATCACTATCGCTAATACAGATACTCACTACTACAGGCTAATGCTGGGATAGTACCTTACTACAGGTCCGGGGGCACCTACCCCATCCCTGTCCCTAATACAGTTTCACAAACTACTACAGGCTAATGCTGGGATAGTACCTTACTTCACATCCCGGGGCGACTACCCCATCCCTGTCCCTAATTCAGATACACACACAACTACAGCCTAATGCTGGGATAGTACCTTACTACAAGTCCCAGGGAGCCTACCTCAACACTGTCCCTAATACAGTTACACTACTACAGGCTAAAGCAGGGATAGTACCTTACTACAAGTCCCGGGGCGCCTACACCATCCCTGTCCCTAATACAGTTACACACAATACTACATGCTAATGCTGGGATATTACCTTACTACAAGTCCCGGGGCGCCTACCTCATCCCTGTCCCTAATACAGTTACACTACTACAGGATAATGCTGGGATAGTACCTTACTACAAGTCCCGGGGCGCCTACCTCAACCCTGTCCCTAATAGAGTTACACCCACTACTACAGGCATATGCTGGGCTAGTAGCTCATTACAAATCCCAGGGCGCCTACCCCATCCCTGTCCCTACTACAGTTACACTACTACATGCTAATGCTGGGATAGTACCTTACTTCAAGTCCCGGGCCGCCTATCCCATACCTGTCCCTAATACATTTACACACACTACTACAGGCTAATGCTGGGCTAGTAGCTTACTACAAGTCCCGGGGCACCTACCCCATCCCTGATCCTATACAGCTACACACACTACTACATGCAAATGCTGGGATAGTACCTTACTGCAACTCCCGGGGCGCCTACCTCATCCCAGTCCCTTATACAGCTACACACACTACTACAGGCTAATGCTGGGATAATACCTTACTTCAAGTTCCAGAGCGACTACTCCATCCCTATCTCTCATACAGTTGCACACACTACTACAGGCTAATGCTGGGATAGTACCTTACTACAAGTCCCGGGGCGCCTACCTCATCCCTGTCACTAATACAGTTACACCCACTACTACAGGCTAATGCTGGGATAGTACCTTACTCCAAGTCCCGGGGCGCCTACCCCATCCCTGTCCCTAATACAGCTACACACACTATTACAGGCTAATGCTGGGATAGTACCTTACTACAAGTCCTGGGGCGCCTACCCCATCCCTGTCCCTAATACAGTTTCACACACAACTACAGGCTAATGCTGGGATAGTACCTTACTTCAAGTCCCGGGGCGCCTTCCCCATCCCTGTCCCTAATACAGTTACACACACTACTACAGGCGAATGCTGGGATAGTACCTTACTACAAGTCCCGGGGAGCCTACCTCATCCCTATCCCTAATACATTTACACACTACTACAGGCTAATGCTGGGATATTACCTTACTACAAGTCCCGGGGCGCCTATCCCATCCCTGTCCCTAATACAGTTACACACACTACTACAGGCTAATGCTGGGATAGTACCTTACTACAAGTCCCGGGGAGCCTAACTCATCCCTGTCCCTAATACAGTTATACTACTTCAGGCTAATGCTGGGATAGTACCTTACGTCAAGTCCCGGGGCGCCTACCTCCTCCCTGTCCCTAATACAGTTACACACACTACTACAGGCTAATGCTGGGATAGTACCTTACTACAAGTCCCGGGGCGCCTACCCCATCACTATCCCTAATACAGATACTCACTACTACAGGCTAATGCTGGGATAGTACCTTACTACAGGTCCCAGGGCGCCTACCCCATCCCTGTCCCTAATACAGTTTCACAAACTACTACAGGCTAATGCTGGGATAGTACTTTACTTCAAATCCCGGGGCGCCTACCCCATCCCTGTCCCTAATAAAGATACACACACTACTACAGGCTATTGCTGCGATAGTACCTTACTACAAATCCCGGGGTGCCTACCTCATCCCTGTTCCTAATACAGTTACGCACACAACTACAGGCTAATGCTGGGATAGTTCCTTACTACAAGTCCCAGGGCGCCTACCTCAACCCTGTCCCTAATACAGTTACACTACTACAGGTTAATGCAGGGATAGTACCTTACTACAAGTCTCGGGGCGCCTACACCATCCCTGTCCCTAATACAGCTACACACACTACTACAGGCTAATGCTGGGATAGTACCTTACTTCAAGTCCCGGGGCGCCTTCCCCATCCCTGTCCCTAATACAGTTACACACACTACTACAGGCTAATGCTGGGATAGAGCCTTACTACAAGTCCCGGGGCACCTACCCCATCCCTGTCCCTAATACAGTTGCACCCACTACTACAGGCTAATGCTGGGATAGTACTTTACTACAAGTCTTGGGGCGCCTACCCCATCCCTGTCCCTACTACAGTTACACTACTACAGGCTAATGCTGGGATAGTACCTTACTTCAAGTCCCGGGCCGTCTATCCCATCCCTGTCCCTAATACATTTACACACACTACTACAGGCTAATGCTGGGCTAGTAGCTTACTACAAGTCCCGGGGCACCTACCCCATCCCAGACCCTAATACAGCTACACACACTACTACATGCTAATGCTGGGATAGTACCTTACTGCAACTCCCGGGGCGCCTACCTCATCCCAGTCCCTAATACAGCTACACACACTACTACAGGCTAATGCTGGGATAATACCTTACTTCAAGTTCCAGAGCGCCTACCCCATCCCTGTCTCTCATACAGTTACACACACTACTACAGGCTAATGCTGGGATAGTACCTTACTACAAGTCCCGGGGCGCCTACCTCATCCCTGTCACTAATACAGTTACACACACTACTACAGGCTAATGCTGGGATAGTACCTTACTCCAAGTCCCGGGGCGCCTACCCCATCCCTGTCCCTAATACAGCTACACACACTACTACAGGCTAATGCTGGGATAGTACCTTACTACAAGTCCTGGGGCGCCTACACCATCCCTGTCCCTAATACAGTTTCACACACTACTACAGGCTAATGCTGGGATAGTACCTTACTTCAAGTCCCGGGGCGCCTTCCCCATCCCTGTCCCTAATACAGTTACACACACTACTACAGGCGAATGCTGGGATAGTACCTTACTACAAGTCCCGGGGAGCCTACCTCATCCCTATCCCTAACACATTTACACACTACCACAGGCTAATGCTGGGATATTACCTTACTACAAGTCCAGGGGCGCCTATCCCATCCCTGTCCCTAATACAGTTACACACACTACTACAGGCTAATGCTGGGATAGTACCTTACTACAAGTCCCGGGGAGCCTAACTCATCCCTGTCCCTAATACAGTTATACTACTTCAGGCTAATGCTGGGATAGTACCTTACGTCAAGTCCCGGGGCGCCTACCTCCTCCCTGTCCCTAATACAGTTACACACACTACTACAGGCTAATGCTGGGATAGTACCTTACTACAAGTCCCGGGGCGCCTACCCCATCACTATCCCTAATACAGATACTCACTACTACAGGCTAATGCTGGGATAGTACCTTACTACAGGTCCCGGGGCGCCTACCCCATCCCTGTCCCTAATACAGTTTCACAAACTACTACAGGCTAATGCTGGGATAGTACCTTACTTCAAATCCCGGGGCGCCTACCCCATCCCTGTCCCTAATACAGATACACACACTACTACAGGCTATTGCTGCGATAGTACCTTACTACAATTCCCGGGGTGCCTACCTCATCCCTGTTCCTAATACAGTTACGCACACAACTACAGGCTAATGCTGGGATAGTACCTTACTACAAGTCCCAGGGCGCCTACCTCAACCCTGTCCCTAATACAGTTACACTACTACAGGTTAATGCAGGGATAGTACCTTACTACAAGTCCCGGGGCGCCTACCTGAACCCTGTCCCTAATACAGTTACACTACTACAGGATAATGCTGGGATAGTACCTTACTACAAGTCCCGGGGCGCCTACCTGAACCCTGTCCCTAATACAGTTACACACACTACTACAGGCTTATGCTGGGCTAGTAGTTCATTACAAATCCCAGGGCGCCTACCCCATCCCTGTCCCTAATACAGTTACACACACTACTACAGGCTAATGCTGGGATAATACCTTACTACAAGTCCCGGGGTGCCTACCCGATGCCTGTCCCTAATCGAGTTACACAAAATACTACAGGCTAATGCTGGGATAGTACCCTAATACAAGTCCCGGGTTGCCTACCTCATCCCTGTCCCTAATACAGTTACACACACTAATACAGGCTAATGATGGGATAGTACCTTACTACAAGTCCCGGGGCGCCTACCCCATTCCTGTCCCTAATACAGTTACACTACTACAGGCTAATGCTGGGATAGTACCTTACTACAAATCCCGGGGCGCCTACCTCATTCCTGACCCTAATACAGTCACACCACTACAGGCTAAGGCTGGGATAGTAGCTCACTACAAATCCCAGGGCGCCTACCCCATCCCTGTCCCTAATACAGTTACACACACAACTACAGGCTAATGCTGCGATAGTACCTTACTACAAGTCCGGGGGTGCCTACCTCATCCCTGTCCCTAATACAGTTACACACACAACTACAGGCTAATGCTGGGATAGTACCTTACTACAAATCCCAGGGCGCCTACCTCATCCCTGTCGCTAATACTGTTACACACACTATTACAGGCTAATGCTGGGGTAGTAGCTTACTACAAGTCCCGGACGCCTACCCTATCCCTATTTCTAATACAGTTACACCCACTACTACAAGCTAATGCTGAGATAGTACCTTACTAAAAGTCCCGGGGCACCTACCCCATCCCTGTCCCTAATAGAGTTACACACACTACTACAGGCTAATGCTGGGATAGAGCCTTACTACAAGTCCCGGGGCACCTACCCCATCCCTGTCCCTACTACAGTTACACTACTACAGGCTAATGCTGGGATAGTACCTTACTTCAAGTCCCGGGCCGTCTATCCCATCCCTGTCCCTAATACATTTACACACACTACCACAGGCTAATGCTGGGCTAGTAGCTTACTACAAGTCCCGGGGCACCTACCCCATCCCAGACCCTAATACAGCTACACACACTACTACATGCTAATGCTGGGATAGTACCTTACTGCAACTCCCGGGGCGCCTACCTCATCCCAGTCCCTAATACAGCTACACTCACTACTACAGGCTAATGCTGGGATAATACCTTACTTCAAGTTCCAGAGCGCCTACCCCATCCCTGTCTCTCATACAGTTACACACACTACTACAGGCTAATGCTGGGATAGTACCTTACTTCACGTCCCGGGGCGCCTTCCCCATCCCTGTCCCTAATACAGTTACACACACTACTACAGGCTAATGCTGGGATAGTACATTACTACAAGTCCCGGGGAGCCTACCTCATCCCTATCCCTAATACTGTTACACACTACTACAGGCTAATGCTGGTATAGTACCTTACTACAAGTCCCGGGGCGCCTACCCCATCCCTGTCCCTAATACAGTTACACACACTACTACAGGCTAATGGTGGGATAGTACCTTACTACGAGTCCCGGGGAGCCTACCTCATCCCTGTCCCTAATACAGTTACACTACTTCAGGCTAATGCTGGGATAGTACCTTACTTCAAGTCCCGGGGCGCCTACCTCATCCCTGTCCCTAATACAGTTACACTACTACAGGCTAATGCTGGGATAGTTCCTTACTTCAAGTCCCGGGGCGCCTACCTCATCCCAGTCCCTAATACAGCTACACTCACTACTACAGGCTAATGCTGGGATAATACCTTACTTCAAGTTCCAGAGCGCCTACCCCATCCCTGTCTCTCATACAGTTACACACACTACTACAGGCTAATGCTGGGATAGTACCTTACTTCACGTCCCGGGGCGCCTTCCCCATCCCTGTCCCTAATACAGTTACACACACAACTACAGGCTAATGCTGATAAAGTACCTTACTACAAGTCCCAGGGCGCCTACCTCATCCCTGTCCCTAATACAGTTACACACTACTACAGGCTAATGCTGGGATAGTAGCTTACTACAGGTCCCGGACGCCTACCCTATCCCTGTTTCTAATACAGTTACACACACTACTACAAACTAATGTGGGATAATACCTTACTACAAGTCCCGGGGCACCTACCACATCCCTGTCCCTAATACAGTTACACACACTACTACAAGCTAATGCTGGGATAGTACCTTACTACAATTCCCGGGGCACCTACCCCTTCCCTGTCCCTAATACAGTTGCACACACTACTACAGGCTAATGCTTGGATAGTACCTTACTACAAGTTTCGGGGCACCTACCCCATCCCTGTCCATAATACAATTACACTACTAGCGTACAGGCTAATGCTGGGATAGTACCTTACTTCAAGTCCCGGGGCGCCTACCTCGTCCCTGTCCCTATTACAGTTACACACACTACAACAGGCTAATTCTGGGATAGTACGTTACTACTACTAGTCCTGAGGCGCCTACCTCATACCTGTCCCTAATACATTTACACACACTACAACAGGCTAATGCTGGGATAGTACCTTACTACTAGTCCCGGGGCACCTACCCCATCCCTGTCCCTAATACAGTTACACACACTACTACAGGCTAATGCACGGATAGGACCTTACTAAAAGTCCCGGGGTGCCTGCCTCATCCCTGTCCCTAATACAGTTACACACACTACAACAGGCTATTGCTGGGATAGTACCTTACTACAAGTCCTGGGGCGTCTACCCCATCCCTGTCCCTAATACAGTTACATACACTACAGCAGGCTAATGCTGGGATAGTACCTTACTACTAGTCCCGGAGCGCCTACCCCATCCCTGTCCCTATTACAGTTTCATACATTACTACAGGCTAATGCAGGGATAGGACTTTACTACAAGTCCCGGGGGGCCTGCCTCATCCCTGTCCCTAACACAGTTACACACACTACAACAGGCTAATGCTGGGATAGTAACTTACTACAAGTCCTGGGGCGTCTACCCCATCCCTGTCCTTAATACAGTTACACACACTACAACAGGCTAATGCAGGGATAGTACCTTACTTCAAGTCCCGGGGCGCCTACCTCATCCCTGTCCCTAATACAGCTACACACACTACTACAGGCTAATGCCGGGATAGTACCTTACTACTAGTCCCGGGGCGCCTACCCCATCCCTGTCCCTAATACTGTTACACACACTACTACAAGCTAATGTGGGATAGTACCTTACTACAAGTCCCGGGGCACCTACCCCATCCCTGTCCCTAATACAGTTACACACACTACTACAGGCTAATGCTGGGATAGTACCTTACTACAAGTCCCGGGGCACCTACCCCATCCCTGTCCCTAATACAATTGCACACACTACTACAGGCTAATGCTGGGATAGTACCTTACTACAAGTCTCGGGGCGCCTACCCCATCCTTGTCTCTAATACAGTTACACTACTACAGGCTAATGCTGGGATAGTACCTTACTTCAAGTCCCGGGGCGCCTACGTCATCCCTGTCCCTAATACAGTTACACACACTACAACAGGCTAATGCTGGGATAGTAGCTTACTACTACTATTCCCGAGGCGCCTACCTCATTCCTGTCCCTAATACAGTTGCACACAATACAACAGGCTAATGCTGGGATAGTACCTTACTTCTAGTCCCGGGGCGCCTACCCCATCCCTGTCCCTAATACAGTTACACACACTACTACAGGCTAATGCTGGGATGGTACCTTACTACAAGTCCCGGCGCACCTACCCCATCCCTGTCCCTAATACATTTACACACACTACTACAGGCTAATGCTGGGATAGTACCTTACTACAAGTCCTGGGGCGTCCTCCCCATCCCTGTCCCTAATACAGTTACACACACTTCACCAGGCTAATGCTGGCATAGGACCTGACTACAAATCCCGGGGTGCCTGCCTCATCCCTGTCCCTAATACAGTTACACACACTACAACAGGCTAATGCTGGGATAGTACCTTACTACAAGTCCTGGGGCGTCTACCCCATCCCTGTCCCTAATACAGTTACACACATTTCACCAGGCTAATGCTGGGATAGTACCTGACTACTAGTCCCGGGGCGCCTACCCCATCCCTGTCCCTAATACCGTTACACACACTACTACAAGCTAATGCAGGGATAGTACCTTACTACTAGTCCCGGGGCACCTACCTCATCCCTGTCCCTAATATAGTTACACACTACTACAGGCTAATGCTGGGATAGTACCAAACTACAAGTCCCTGGGTGCCTACCTCATCCCTGTCCCTAATACAGTTACACACACTACTACAGGCTAATGCTTGGATAGTACCTTACTACAAGTCCCGGGGCGCCTGCCTCATCCCTGTCCCTAATACAGTTACACACACTACAACAGGCTAATGCTGGGATAGTACCTTACTACAAGTCCTGGGGCGTCTACCCCATCCCTGTCCCTAATACAGTTACACACACTACAACAGGTTAATGCAGGGATAGTACCTTACTACTAGTCCCGGGGCACCTACCTCATCCCTGTCCCTAATATAGTTACACACTACTACAGGCTAATGCTGGGATAGTACCAAACTACAAGTCCCTGGGTGCCTACCTCATCCCTGTCCCTAATACAGTTACACACACTACTACAGGCTAATGCTTGGATAGTACCTTACTACAAGTCCCGGGGCGCCTGCCTCATCCCTGTCCCTAATACAGTTACACACACTACAACAGGCTAATGCTGGGATAGTACCTTACTACAAGTCCTGGGGCGTCTACCCCATCCCTGTCCCTAATACAGTTACACACATTTCACCAGGCTAATGCTGGGATAGTACCTGACTACTAGTCCCGGGGCGCCTGCCCCATCCCTGTCCCTAATACCGTTACACACACTACTGCAGCGTAATGCAGGGATAGGATCTTACTACAAGTCCCGGGGTGCCTGCCTCATCCCTGTCCCTAATACAGTTACACACACTTCACCAGGCTAATGCTGGGATAGTACCTTACTACTAGTCCCGGGGCGCCTACCCCATCCCTCTCCCTAGTACAGTTACACACACTACAACAGGCTAATGCTGGGATAGTACCTTACTACAAGTCCTGGGGCGTCTACCCCATCCCTGTCCCTAATACAGTTACACACACTACTACAGGCTAATGCTGGGATAGTACCTTACTTCAAATCCCGGGGCGCCTACCTCATCCCTGTCCCTAATAGAGTTACACACACTACTACAGGCTAATGCTGGGATAGTACCTTACTACAAGTCCCGGGGCGCCTATCCCATCCCTGTCCCTAATACAGTTACACACACTACTATTGGCTAATGCTGGGATAGTACCTTACTACAAGTCCCGGGGCACCTACCCCATCCCTGTCCCTAATACAGTTACACACACTACTACAGGCTAATGCTGGGATAGTACCTTACTACAAGTCTCGGGGTGCCTACCTCATCCCTGTCCCTAATAGAGTTGCACACACTACTACAGGCTAATGCTGGGATAGTACCTTACTACAAGTCCCGGGGCGCCTATCCCATCCCTGTCCCTAATACAGTTACACACACTACAACAGGCTAATGCTGGGATAGTACCTTACTACAAGTCCCGGGGCGTCTACCCCATCCCTGTCCCTAATACAGTTACACACATTTCACCAGGCTAATGCTGGGATAGTACCTTACTACTAGTCCCGGGGCGCCTACCCCATCCCTGTCCCTAATACAGTTACACACACTACAACAGGTTAATGCAGGGATAGTACCTTACTACTAGTCCCGGGGCACCTACCTCATCCCTGTCCCTAATATAGTTACACACTACTACAGGCTAATGCTGGGATAGTACCATACTACAAGTCCCGGGGTGCCTACCTCATCCCTGTCCCTAATACAGTTACACACACTACTACAGGCTAATGCTTGGATAGTACCTTACTACAAGTCCCGGGGCGCCTACCTCATCCCTGTCCCTAATATAGTTACATACACTACTGCAGGCTAATGCTGGGATAGTACCTTACTAAAAGTTCCGGGGCGCCTACCCCATCCCTGTCCCTAATAGAGTTACACACACTACTACAGGCTAATGGTGGGATAGTACCTTACTACGAGTCCCGGGGAGCCTACCTCATCCCTGTCCCTAATACAGTTACACTACTTCAGGCTAATGCTGGGATAGTACCTTACTTCAAGTCCCGGGGCGCCTATCCCATCCCTGTCCCTAATACAGTTACACACACTACTATTGGCTAATGCTGGGATAGTACCTTACTACAAGTCCCGGGGCACCTACCCCATCCCTGTCCCTAATACAGTTACACACACTACTACAGGCTAATGCTGGGATAGTACCTTACTACAAGTCTCGGGGTGCCTACCTCATCCCTGTCCCTAATAGAGTTGCACACACTACTACAGGCTAATGCTGGGATAGTACCTTACTACAAGTCCCGGGGCGCCTATCCCATCCCTGTCCCTAATACAGTTACACACACTACAACAGGCTAATGCTGGGATAGTACCTTACTACAAGTCCCGGGGCGTCTACCCCATCCCTGTCCCTAATACAGTTACACACATTTCACCAGGCTAATGCTGGGATAGTACCTTACTACTAGTCCCGGGGCGCCTACCCCATCCCTGTCCCTAATACAGTTACACACACTACAACAGGTTAATGCAGGGATAGTACCTTACTACTAGTCCCGGGGCACCTACCTCATCCCTGTCCCTAATATAGTTACACACACTACTACAGGCTAATGCTTGGATAGTACCTTACTACAAGTCCCGGGGCGCCTACCTCATCCCTGTCCCTAATATAGTTACATACACTACTGCAGGCTAATGCTGGGATAGTACCTTACTAAAAGTTCCGGGGCGCCTACCCCATCACTGTCCCTATTACAGTTACACACACTACTACAGGCTAATGCTGGGATAGTACCTTACTACAAGTCCGGGCGCCTACCTCATCCCAGTCCCTAATACAGCTACACACACTACTACAGGCTAATGCTGGGATAATACCATACTTCAAATCCCGGAGCGCCTACCCCATCCCTGTCTCTCATACAGTTACACACACAACTACAGGTTAAAGCTGGGATAGTACCTTACTATAAGTCCCGGGGCACCTAACTCATCTCTGTCACTAATACAGTTACACACACTTCTACAGGCTAATGCTGGGATAGTACCTTACTCCAAGTCCCGGGGCGCCTACCCCATCCCTCTCCCTAATACCGCTATACACACTACTACAGGCTAATGCTGGGATAGTCCCTTACTACAAGTCCCGGGGCGCCTACCCCATCCCTGTCCTTAATACAGTTACACTACTACAGGCTAATTCTGGGATAGTACCTTACTACAAGTCCCGCGGCGCCTACCTCATCCCTGTCCTTAATACAGTTGCACTACCACAGGCTAATGCAGGGACGTTACCTTACTACAAGTCCCGGGGCGCCCACCCCATCCCTAACCCTAATAGATTTACACACCACTACAGGCTAATGCTGGGATAGTACCTTACTACAAGTCCTGGGGCGCCTACCACATCCCTGTCCCTCATACAGTTTCACACACTACTACAGGCTAATGCTGGGATAGTACCATACTTCAAGTCCCGGGGCGCCTACCCCATCCCTGTCCCTAATACAGTTACACACATTACTACAGGCTAATGCTGGGATAGTACCTTACTACAAGTCCCGGGGAGCCTTCCTCATCCCAATCCCTAATACATTTACACACTACTACAGCCTAATGCTGGGATAGTACTTTACTACAAGTCCCGGGGCGCCTAGTCCATCCCTGTCCCTAATACAATTACACACACCACTACAGGCTAATGCTGGGATAGTACCTTACTACAAGTCCTGGGGCGCCTACCACATCCCTGTCCCTCATACAGTTTCACACACTACTACAGGCTAATGCTGGGATAGTACCTTACTTCACGTCCCGGGGCGCCTTCCCCATCCCTGTCCCTAATACAGTTACACACACTACTACAGGCTAATGCTGGGATAGTACATTACTACAAGTCCCGGGGAGCCTACCTCATCCCTATCCCTAATACTGTTACACACTACTACAGGCTAATGCTGGTATAGTACCTTACTACAAGTCCCGGGGCGCCTACCCCATCCCTGTCCCTAATACAGTTACACACACTACTACAGGCTAATGGTGGGATAGTACCTTACTACGAGTCCCGGGGAGCCTACCTCATCCCTGTCCCTAATACAGTTACACTACTTCAGGCTAATGCTGGGATAGTACCTTACTTCAAGTCCCGGGGCGCCTACCTCATCCCTGTCCCTAATACAGTTACACTACTACAGGCTAATGCTGGGATAGTCCCTTACTTCAAGTCCCGGGGCGCCTACCCCATCCCTGTCCCTAATACAGTTACACACATTACTACAGGCTAATGCTGCGATAGTACCTTACTACAAGTCCCGGGGTGCCTACCTCATCCCTGTCCCTAATACAGTTACACACTACTACAGGCTAATGCTGGGATAGTAGCTTACTACAGGTCCCGGACGCCTACCCTATCCCTGTTTCTAATACAGTTACACACACTACTACAAACTAATGTGGGATAATACCTTACTACAAGTCCCGGGGCACCTACCACATCCCTGTCCCTAATACAGTTACACACACTACTACAAGCTAATGCTGGGATAGTACCTTACTACAAGTCCCGGGGCACCTACCCCTTCCCTGTCCCTAATACAGTTGCACACACTACTACAGGCTAATGCTTGGATAGTACCTTACTACAAGTTTCGGGGCACCTACCCCATCCCTGTCCATAATACAATTACACTACTAGCGTACAGGCTAATGCTGGGATAGTACCTTACTTCAAGTCCCGGGGCGCCTACCTCGTCCCTGTCCCTATTACAGTTACACACACTACAACAGGCTAATTCTGGGATAGTACGTTACTACTCCTAGTCCTGAGGCGCCTACCTCATACCTGTCCCTAATACATTTACACACACTACAACAGGCTAATGCTGGGATAGTACCTTACTACTAGTCCCGGGGCACCTACCCCATCCCTGTCCCTAATACAGTTACACACACTACTAAAGGCTAATGCACGGATAGGACCTTACTAAAAGTCCCGGGGTGCCTGCCTCATCCCTGTCCCTAATACAGTTACACACACTACAACAGGCTATTGCTGGGATAGTACCTTACTACAAGTCCTGGGGCGTCTACCCCATCCCTGTCCCTAATACAGTTACATACACTACAGCAGGCTAATGCTGGGATAGTACCTTACTACTAGTCCCGGAGCGCCTACCCCATCCCTGTCCCTATTACAGTTTCATACATTACTACAGGCTAATGCAGGGATAGGACTTTACTACAAGTCCCGGGGGGCCTGCCTCATCCCTGTCCCTAACACAGTTACACACACTACAACAGGCTAATGCTGGGATAGTACCTTACTACAAGTCCTGGGGCGTCTACCCCATCCCTGTCCTTAATACAGTTACACACACTACAACAGGCTAATGCAGGGATAGTACCTTACTTCAAGTCCCGGGGCACCTACCTCATCCCTGTCCCTAATACAGCTACACACACTACTACAGGCTAATGCCGGGATAGTACCTTACTACTAGTCCCGGGGCGCCTACCCCATCCCTGTCCCTAATACAGTTACACACACTACTACAAGCTAATGTGGGATAGTACCTTACTACAAGTCCCGGGGCACCTACCCCATCCCTGTCCCTAATACAATTGCACACACTACTACAGGCTAATGCTGGGATAGTACCTTACTACAAGTCTCGGGGCGCCTACCCCATCCTTGTCTCTAATACAGTTACACTACTACAGGCTAATGCTGGGATAGTACCTTACTTCAAGTCCCGGGGCGCCTACGTCATCCCTGTCCCTAATACAGTTACACACACTACAACAGGCTAATGCTGGGATAGTAGCTTACTACTACTATTCCCGAGGCGCCTACCTCATTCCTGTCCCTAATACAGTTGCACACAATACAACAGGCTAATGCTGGGATAGTACCTTACTACTAGTCCCGGGGCGCCTACCCCATCCCTGTCCCTAATACAGTTACACACACTACTACAGGCTAATGCTGGGATGGTACCTTACTACAAGTCCCGGCGCACCTACCCCATCCCTGTCCCTAATACATTTACACACACTACTACAGGCTAATGCTGGGATAGTACCTTACTACAAGTCCTGGGGCGTCCTCCCCATCCCTGTCCCTAATACAGTTACACACACTTCACCAGGCTAATGCTGGCATAGGACCTGACTACAAATCCCGGGGTGCCTGCCTCATCCCTGTCCCTAATACAGTAACACACACTACAACAGGCTAATGCTGGGATAGTACCTTACTACAAGTCCTGGGGCGTCTACCCCATCCCTGTCCCTAATACAGTTACACACATTTCACCAGGCTAATGCTGGGATAGTACCTGACTACTAGTCCCGGGGCGCCTACCCCATCCCTGTCCCTAATACCGTTACACACACTACTGCAGCGTAATGCAGGGATAGGATCTTACTACAAGTCCCGGGGTGCCTGCCTCATCCCTGTCCCTAATACAGTTACACACACTTCACCAGGCTAATGCTGGGATAGTACCTTACTACTAGTCCCGGGGCGCCTACCCCATCCCTCTCCCTAATACAGTTACACACACTACAACAGGCTAATGCTGGGATAGTACCTTACTACAAGTCCTGGGGCGTCTACCCCATCCCTGTCCCTAATACAGTTACACACACTACAACAGGTTAATGCAGGGATAGTACCTTACTACTAGTCCCGGGGCACCTACCTCATCCCTGTCCCTAATATAGTTACACACTACTACAGGCTAATGCTGGGATAGTACCATACTACAAGTCCCTGGGTGCCTACCTCATCCCTGTCCCTAATACAGTTACACACACTACTACAGGCTAATGCTTGGATAGTACCTTACTACAAGTCCCGGGGCGCCTACCTCATCCCTGTCCCTAATATAGTTACATACACTCCTACAGGCTAATGCTGGGATAGTACCTTACTAAAAGTCCCGGGGCGCCTACCTCATCCCTGACCCTAATAGAGTTACACACACTACTACAGGCTACTGCTGGGATAGTACCTTACTACTAGTCCCGGGGCGCCTACCCCATCCCTGTCCCTAATACAGTTACACACACTACTACAGGCTAATGCTGGGATAGTACCTTACTTCAAATCCCGGGGCGCCTACCTCATCCCTGTCCCTAATACAGTTACACACACTACTACAGGCTAATGCTGGGATAGTACCTTACTACAAGTCTCGGGGTGCCTACCTCATCCCTGTCCCTAATAGAGTTGCACACACTACTACAGGCTAATGCTGGGATAGTACCTTACTACAAGTCCCGGGGCGCCTATACCATCCCTGTCCCTAATACAGTTACACACACTACAACAGGCTAATGCTGGGATAGTACCTTACTACAAGTCCCGGGGCGTCTACCCCATCCCTGTCCCTAATACAGTTACACACATTTCACCAGGCTAATGCTGGGATAGTACCTTACTACTAGTCCCGGGGCGCCTTCCCCATCCCTGTCCCTAATACAGTTACACACACTACAACAGGTTAATGCAGGGATAGTACCTTACTACTAGTCCCGGGGCACCTACCTCATCCCTGTCCCTAATATAGTTACACACTACTACAGGCTAATGCTGGGATAGTACCATACTACAAGTCCCGGGGTAGCTACCTCATCCCTGTCCCTAATACAGTTACACACACTACTACAGGCTAATGCTTGGATAGTACCTTACTACAAGTCCCGGGGCGCCTACCTCATCCCTGTCCTTAATATAGTTTCATACACTACTGCAGGCTAATGCTGGGATAGTACCTTACTAAAAGTTCCGGGGCGCCTACCCCATCCCTGTCCCTAATAGAGTTACACACACTACTACAGGCTAATGGTGGGATAGTACCTTACTACGAGTCCCGGGGAGCCTACCTCATCCCTGTCCCTAATACAGTTACACTACTTCAGGCTAATGCTGGGATAGTACCTTACTTCAAGTCCCGGGGCGCCTACCTCATCCCTGTCCCTATTACAGTTACACACACTACTACAGGCTAATGCTGGGATAGTACCTTACTACAAGTCCGGGCGCCTACCTCATCCCAGTCCCTAATACAGCTACACACACTACTACAGGCTAATGCTGGGATAATACCATACTTCAAATCCCGGAGCGCCTACCCCATCCCTGTCTCTCATACAGTTACACACACAACTACAGGTTAAAGCTGGGATAGTACCTTACTATAAGTCCCGGGGCACCTAACTCATCTCTGTCACTAATACAGTTACACACACTTCTACAGGCTAATGCTGGGATAGTACCTTACTCCAAGTCCCGGGGTGCCTACCCCATCCCTCTCCCTAATACCGCTATACACACTACTACAGGCTAATGCTGGGATAGTCCCTTACTACAAGTCCCGGGGCGCCTACCCCATCCCTGTCCTTAATACAGTTACACTACTACAGGCTAATTCTGGGATAGTACCTTACTACAAGTCCCGCGGTGCCTACCTCATCCCTGTCCTTAATACAGTTGCACTACCACAGGCTAATGCAGGGACGGTACCTTACTACAAGTCCCGGGGCGCCCACCCCATCCCTAACCCTAATAGATTTACACACCACTACAGGCTAATGCTGGGATAGTACCTTACTACAAGTCCTGGGGCGCCTACCACATCCCTGTCCCTCATACAGTTTCACACACTACTACAGGCTAATGCTGGGATAGTACCTTACTTCAAGTCCCGGGGCGCCTACCCCATCCCTGTCCCTAATACAGTTACACACATTACTACAGGCTAATGCTGGGATAGTACCTTACTACAAGTCCCGGGGAGCCTTCCTCATCCCAATCCCTAATACATTTACACACTACTACAGCCTAATGCTGGGATAGTACTTTACTACAAGTCCCGGGGCGCCTAGTCCATCCCTGTCCCTAATACAATTACACACACCACTACAGGCTAATGCTGGGATAGTACCTTACTACAAGTCCTGGGGCGCCTACCACATCTCTGTCCCTCATACAGTTTCACACACTACTACAGGCTAATGCTGGGATAGTACCTTACTTCACGTCCCGGGGCGCCTTCCCCATCCCTGTCCCTAATACAGTTACACACACTACTACAGGCTAATGCTGGGATAGTACATTACTACAAGTCCCGGGGAGCCTACCTCATCCCTATCCCTAATACTGTTACACACTACTACAGGCTAATGCTGGTATAGTACCTTACTACAAGTCCCGGGGCGCCTACCCCATCCCTGTCCCTAATACAGTTACACACACTACTACAGGCTAATGGTGGGATAGTACCTTACTACGAGTCCCGGGGAGCCTACCTCATCCCTGTCCCTAATACAGTTACACTACTTCAGGCTAATGCTGGGATAGTACCTTACTTCAAGTCCCGGGGCGCCTACCTCATCCCTGTCCCTAATACAGTTACACTACTACAGGCTAATGCTGGGATAGTCCCTTACTTCAAGTCCCGGGGCGCCTACCCCATCCCTGTCCCTAATACAGTTACACACATTACTACAGGCTAATGCTGCGATAGTACCTTACTACAAGTCCCGGGGTGCCTACCTCATCCCTGTCCCTAATACAGTTACACACTACTACAGGCTAATGCTGGGATAGTAGCTTACTACAGGTCCCGGACGCCTACCCTATCCCTGTTTCTAATACAGTTACACACACTACTACAAACTAATGTGGGATAATACCTTACTACAAGTCCCGGGGCACCTACCACATCCCTGTCCCTAATACAGTTACACACACTACTACAAGATAATGCTGGGATAGTACCTTACTACAAGTCCCGGGGCACCTACCCCTTCCCTGTCCCTAATACAGTTGCACACACTACTACAGGCTAATGCTTGGATAGTACCTTACTACAAGTTTCGGGGCACCTACCCCATCCCTGTCCATAATACAATTACACTACTAGCGTACAGGCTAATGCTGGGATAGTACCTTACTTCATGTCCCGGGGCGCCTACCTCGTCCCTGTCCCTATTACAGTTACACACACTACAACAGGCTAATTCTGGGATAGTACGTTACTCCTACTAGTCCTGAGGCGCCTACCTCATACCTGTCCCTAATACATTTACACACACTACAACAGGCTAATGCTGGGATAGTACCTTACTACAAGTCCTGGGGCGTCTACCCCATCCCTGTCCCTAATACAGTTACATACACTACAGCAGGCTAATGCTGGGATAGTACCTTACTACTAGTCCCGGAGCGCCTACCCCATCCCTGTCCCTATTACAGTTTCATACATTACTACAGGCTAATGCAGGGATAGGACTTTACTACAAGTCCCGGGGGGCCTGCCTCATCCCTGTCCCTAACACAGTTACACACACTACAACAGGCTAATGCTGGGATAGTACCTTACTACAAGTCCTGGGGCGTCTACCCCATCCCTGTCCTTAATACAGTTACACACACTACAACAGGCTAATGCAGGGATAGTACCTTACTTCAAGTCCCGGGGCGCCTACCTCATCCCTGTCCCTAATACAGCTACACACACTACTACAGGCTAATGCCGGGATAGTACCTTACTACTAGTCCCGGGGCGCCTACCCCATCCCTGTCCCTAATACAGTTACACACACTACTACAAGCTAATGTGGGATAGTACCTTACTACAAGTCCCGGGGCACCTACCCCATCCCTGTCCCTAATACAGTTACACACACTACTACAGGCTAATGCTGGGATAGTACCTTACTACAAGTCCCGGGGCACCTACCCCATCCCTGTCCCTAATACAATTGCACCCACTACTACAGGCTAATGCTGGGATAGTACCTTACTACAAGTCTCGGGGCGCCTACCCCATCCTTGTCTCTAATACAGTTACACTACTACAGGCTAATGCTGGGATAGTACCTTACTTCAAGTCCCGGGGCGCCTACGTCATCCCTGTCCCTAATACAGTTACACACACTACAACAGGCTAATGCTGGGATAGTAGCTTACTACTACTATTCCCGAGGCGCCTACCTCATTCCTGTCCCTAATACAGTTGCACACAATACAACAGGCTAATGCTGGGATAGTACCTTACTACTAGTCCCGGGGCGCCTACCCCATCCCTGTCCCTAATACAGTTACACACACTACTACAGGCTAATGCTGGGATGGTACCTTACTACAAGTCCCGGCGCACCTACCCCATCCCTGTCCCTAATACATTTACACACACTACTACAGGCTAATGCTGGGATAGTACCTTACTACAAGTCCTGGGGCGTCCTCCCCATCCCTGTCCCTAATACAGTTACACACACTTCACCAGGCTAATGCTGGCATAGGACCTGACTACAAATCCCGGGGTGCCTGCCTCATCCCTGTCCCTAATACAGTTACACACACTACAACAGGCTAATGCTGGGATAGTACCTTACTACAAGTCCTGGGGCGTCTACACCATCCCTGTCCCTAATACAGTTACACACATTTCACCAGGCTAATGCTGGGATAGTACCTGACTACTAGTCCCGGGGCGCCTACCCCATCCCTGTCCCTAATACCGTTACACACACTACTGCAGCGTAATGCAGGGATAGGATCTTACTACAAGTCCCGGGGTGCCTGCCTCATCCCTGTCCCTAATACAGTTACACACACTACTACAGGCTAATGCTTGGATAGTACCTTACTACAAGTCCCGGGGCGCCTACCTCATCCCTGTCCCTAATATAGTTACATACACTCCTACAGGCTAATGCTGGGATAGTACCTTACTAAAAGTCCCGGGGCGCCTACCTCATCCCTGACCCTAATAGAGTTACACACACTACTACAGGCTACTGCTGGGATAGTACCTTACTACTAGTCCCGGGGCGCCTACCCCATCCCTGTCCCTAATACAGTTACACACACTACTACAGGCTAATGCTGGGATAGTACCTTACTTCAAATCCCGGGGCGCCTACCTCATCCCTGTCCCTAATAGAGTTACACACACTACTACAGGCTAATGCTGGGATAGTACCTTACTACAAGTCCCGGGGCGCCTATCCCATCCCTGTCCCTAATACAGTTACACACACTACTATTGGCTAATGCTGGGATAGTACCTTACTACAAGTCCCGGGGCACCTACCCCATCCCTGTCCCTAATACAGTTACACACACTACTACAGGCTAATGCTGGGATAGTACCTTACTACAAGTCTCGGGGTGCCTACCTCATCCCTGTCCCTAATAGAGTTGCACACACTACTACAGGCTAATGCTGGGATAGTACCTTACTACAAGTCCCGGGGCGCCTATCCCATCCCTGTCCCTAATACAGTTACACACACTACAACAGGCTAATGCTGGGATAGTACCTTACTACAAGTCCCGGGGCGTCTACCCCATCCCTGTCCCTAATACAGTTACACACATTTCACCAGGCTAATGCTGGGATAGTACCTTACTACTAGTCCCGGGGCGCCTACCCCATCCCTGTCCCTAATACAGTTACACACACTACAACAGGTTAATGCAGGGATAGTACCTTACTACTAGTCCCGGGGCACCTACCTCATCCCTGTCCCTAATATAGTTACACACTACTACAGGCTAATGCTGGGATAGTACCATACTACAAGTCCCGGGTTGCCTACCTCATCCCTGTCCCTAATACAGTTACACTCACTACTACAGGCTAATGCTTGGATAGTACCTTACTACAAGTCCCGGGGCGCCTACCTCATCCCTGTCCCTAATATAGTTACATACACTACTGCAGGCTAATGCTGGGATAGTACCTTACTAAAAGTTCCGGGGCGCCTACCCCATCCCTGTCCCTAATAGAGTTACACACACTACTACAGGCTAATGGTGGGATAGTACCTTACTACGAGTCCCGGGGAGCCTACCTCATCCCTGTCCCTAATACAGTTACACTACTTCAGGCTAATGCTGGGATAGTACCTTACTTCAAGTCCCGGGGCGCCTACCTCATCCCTGTCCCTATTACAGTTACACACACTACTACAGGCTAATGCTGGGATAGTACCGTACTACAAGTCCGGGCGCCTACCTCATCCCAGTCCCTAATACAGCTACACACACTACTACAGGCTAATGCTGGGATAATACAATACTTCAAATCCCGGAGCGCCTACCCCATCCCTGTCTCTCATACATTTACACACACAACTACAGGTTAAAGCTGGGATACTACCTTACTATAAGTCCCGGGGCACCTAACTCATCTCTGTCACTAATACAGTTACACACACTTCTACAGGCTAATGCTGGGATAGTACCTTACTCCAAGTCCCGGGGCGCCTACCCCATCCCTCTCCCTAATACCGCTATACACACTACTACAGGCTAATGCTGGGATAGTCCCTTACTACAAGTCCCGGGGCGCCTACCCCATCCCTGTCCTTAATACAGTTACACTACTACAGGCTAATTCTGGGATAGTACCTTACTACAAGTCCCGCGGCGCCTACCTCATCCCTGTCCTTAATACAGTTGCACTACCACAGGCTAATGCAGGGACGGTACCTTACTATAAGTCCCGGGGCGCCCACCCCATCCCTAAACCTAATAGATTTACACACCACTACAGGCTAATGCTGGGATAGTACCTTACTACAAGTCCTGGGGCGCCTACCACATCCCTGTCCCTCATACAGTTTCACACACTACTACAGGCTAATGCTGGGATAGTACCTTACTTCAAGTCCCGGGGCGCCTACCCCATCCCTGTCCCTAATACAGTTACACACATTACTACAGGCTAATGCTGGGATAGTACCTTACTACAAGTCCCGGGGAGCCTTCCTCATCCCAATCCCTAATACATTTACACACTACTACAGCCTAATGCTGGGATAGTACTTTACTACAAGTCCCGGGGCGCCTAGTCCATCCCTGTCCCTAATACAATTACACACACTACTACAGGCTAATGCTGGGATAGTACCTTACTACAAGTCCCGGGGAGCCTACCTCATCCCTGTCCCTAATACAGTTACACTACTTCAGGCTAATGCTGGGATAGTACCTTACTTCAAGTCCAGAGGCGCCTACCTCCTCCCTGTCCCTAATACAGTTACACTACTACAGGCTAAAGCAGGGATAGTACCTTACTACAAGTCCCGGGGCGCCTACCTCATCACTATCCCTAATACAGATACTCACTACTACAGGCTAATGCTGGGATAGTACCTTACTACAGGTCCCGGGGCACCTACCCCATCCCTGTCCCTAATACAGTTTCAAAAACTACTACAGGCTAATGCTGGGATAGTACCTTACTTCAAATCGCGGGGCGCCCACCCCATCCCTGTCCCTAATACAGATACACACACAACTACAGCCTAATGCTGGGATAGTAACTTACTACAAGTCCCAGGGCGCCTACCTCAACACTGTCCCTAATACAGATACACTACTACAGGCTAAAGCAGGGATAGTACCTTACTACAAGTCCCGGGGCGCCTACACCATCCCTGTCCCTAATACAGTTACACACAATACTACATGCTAATGCTGGGATATTACCTTACTACAAGTCCCGGGGCGCCTACCTCATCCCTGTCCCTAATACAGTTACACTACTACAGGATAATGCTGCGATAGTACCTTACTACAAGTCCCGGGGCGCCTACCTCAACCCTGTCCCTAATAGAGTTACACACACTACTACAGGCTTATGCTGGGCTAGTAGCTCATTACAAATGCCAGGGCGCCTACCCCATCCCTGTCCCTAATACAGTTACACACACTACTGCAGCCTAATGCAGGGATAGGACCTTACTACAAGTCCCGGGGTGCCTACCCGATGCCTGTCCCTAACCGAGTTACACAAACTACTACAGGCTAATGCTGGGATAGTACCTAACTACAAGTCCCAGGTTGTCTACCTCATCCCTGTCCCTAATACAGTTACACACACTAATACAGGCTAATGATGGGATAGTACTTTACTACAAGTCCCGGGGCGCCTACCCCATCCCTGTCCCTAATACAGTTACACTACTACAGGGTTATGCTTGGATAGTACCTTACTACAAATCCCGGGGCGCCTACCTCATTCCCGACCTTAATACAGTCACACTACTACAGGCTAAGGCTGGGATAGTAGCTCACTAACAATCCCAGGGCGCCTACCCCATCCCTGTCCCTACTACAGTTACACACAGTGGTACAGGCTAATGCTGCGATAGTACCTTACTACAAGACCGGGGGTGCCTGCCTCATCCCTGTCCCTAATACAGTTACACACACAACTACAGGCTAATGCTGGGATAGTACTTTACTACAAATCCCAGGGCGCCTACCTCATCCCTGTCCCTAGTAATGTTACACACACCACTACAGGCTAATGCTGGGATAGTAGCTTACTACAAGTCCCGGACGCCTACCCTATCCCTGTTTCTAATACAGTTACACACACTACTACAAGCTAATGCTGGGATAGTACCTTACTAAAAGTCCCGGGGCACCTACCCCATCCCTGTCCCTAATAGAGTTACACACACTACTACAGGCTAATGATGGGATAGTACCTTACTACAAGTCCCGGGGCACCTACCCCATCCCTGTCCCTAATAGAGTTCACCCACTACTACAGGCTAATGCTGGGATAGTACTTTACTACAAGACTTGGGGCGCCTACCCCATCCCTGTCCCTACTACAGTTACACTACTACATGCTAATGCTGGGATAGTACCTTACTCCAAGTCCCGGGCCGCCTAGCCCATCCCTGTCCCTAATACATTTACACACACTACTACAGGATAATGCTGGGCTAGTAGCTTACTACAAGACCCGGGACACCTACCCCATCCCTGATCCTATACAGCTACACACACTACTACATGCAAATGCTGGGATAGTACCTTACTGCCACTCCCGGGGCGCCTACCTCATCCCAGTCCCTAATACAGCTACACACACTACTACAGGCTAATGCTGGGATAATTCCTTACTTCAAGTTCCAGAGCGACTACTCCATCTCTATCTCTCAAACAGTTACACACACTACTACAGGCTAATGCTGGGATAGTACCTTACTACAAGTCCCGGGGCGCCTACCTCATCCCTGTCACTAATACAGTTACACACACTACTACAGGCTAATGCTGGGATAGTACCTTACTCCAAGTCCCGGGGCGCCTACCCCATCCCTGTCCCTAATACAGCTACACACACTACTACAGGCTAATGCTGGGATAGTACCTTACTACAAGTCCTGGGGCGCCTACCCCATCCCTGTCCCAAATACAGTTTCACACACTACCACAGGCTAATGCTGGGATAGTACCTTACTTCAAGTCCCGGGGCGCCTTCCCCATCCCTGTCCCTAATACAGTTACACACACTACTACAGGCTAATGCTGGGATAGTACCTTACTACAAGTCCCGGGGAGCCTACCTCATCCCTATCCCTAATACTGTTACACACTACTACAGGCTAATGCTGGGATAGTACCTTACTACAAGTCCCGGGGCGCCTACCCCATCCCCGTCCCTAATACAGTTACACACACTACTACAGGCTAATGGTGGGATAGTACCTTACTACAAGTCCCGGGGAGCCTACCTCATCCCAGTCCCTAATACAGTTACACTACTTCAGGCTAATGCTGGGATAGTACCTTACTTCAAGTCCCGGGGCGCCTACCTCATCCCTGCCCCTAATACAGTTACACTACTACAGGATAAGGCTGGGATAGTCCCTTACTTCAAGTCCCGGGGCGACTACCCCATCCCTGTCCCTAATAGAGTTACACACATTACTACAGGCTAATGCTGCGATAGTACCTTACTACAAGTCCCAGGGTGCCTACCTTATCCCTGTTCCTAATACAGTTACACACACTACTACAAGCTAATGTGGGATAGTACCTTACTACAAGTCCCGGGGCACCTACCCCATCCCTGCCCCTAATACAGTTACACACACTACTACAGGCTAATGCTGGGATAGTACCTTACTACAAGTCCCGGGGCACCTACCCCTTCCCTGTCCCTAATACAGTTGCACACACTACTACAGGCTAATGCTGGGATAGTACCTTACTACAAGTCTCGGGGCACCTACCCCATCCCTGTCCCTAATACAATTACTCTACTACAGTACAGGCTAATGCTGGGATAGTACCTTACTTCAAGTCCCGGGGCGCCTACCTCATCCCTGTCCCTAATACAGTTACACACACTACAACAGGCTAATGCTGGGATAGTACCTTACTACTACTAGTCCTGAGGCACCTACCTCATACCTGTCCCTAATACAGTTAGACACACTACAACAGTCTAATGCTGGGATAGTACCTTACTACAAGTCCTTTGGCGTTTACCCAATCCCTGTCCCTAATACAGTTACATTCAATACAACAGGCTAATGCTCGAAAAGTACCTTATTACTAGTCCTGGGCGCCTACCCCATCCCTGTCCCTATTGCAGTTACACAAACTACTACAGGCTAATGCAGGGATAGGACCTTACTACAAGTCCCGGGGTGCCTGCTTCATCCCTGTCCCTAATACAGTTACACACACTACAACAGGCTAATGCTGGGATAGTACCTTACTACAAGTCCCGGAGCGCCTACCTCATCCCTGTCCCTAACAAAGTTACACACAATACTACAGGCTAATGCTCGGATAGTACCTCACTCCAAGTCCCGGGGCGCATAACACAACCCCGTCCCTAATACTGTTACACACACTACTACAAGCTAATGCTGGGATAGTACCCTACTATAACACCCGGGGCGCCTACCCCATCCCTGTCCCTAATAGTTACACTACTACAGGCTAATGCTGGGATAGTACCTTACTACAAGTCCCGGGGCGCCTACCTCATCCCAGTCCCTAATACAGTTACACTACTACAGGCTAATGCTGGGCTAGTAGCTTACTACAAGTCACGGGGCACCTACCCCATCCCTGTCCCTAAGCAGCTACACACAATAATACAGGCTAATGCTGGGATAGTAGCTTACTACAAGTCCCGGGGCGCCTACCTCATCCCTGTCCCTATTACAGTTACACACACTACTACAGGCTAATGCTGGGATAGTACCTTACTACAAGTCCGGGCGCCTACCTCATCCCAGTCCCTAATACAGCTACACACACTACTACAGGCTAATGCTGGGATAATACCATACTTCAAATCCCGGAGCGCCTACCCCATCCCTGTCTCTCATACAGTTACACACACAACTACAGGTTAAAGCTGGGATAGTACCTTACTATAAGTCCCGGGGCACCTAACTCATCTCTGTCACTAATACAGTTACACACACTTCTACAGGCTAATGCTGGGATAGTACCTTACTCCAAGTCCCGGGGCGCCTACCCCATCCCTCTCCCTAATACCGCTACACACACTACTACAGGCTAATGCTGGGATAGTCCCTTACTACAAGTCCCGGGGCGCCTACCCCATCCCTGTCCTTAATACAGTTACACTACTACAGGCTAATTCTGGGATAGTACCTTACTACAAGTCCCGGGGCGCCTACCTCATCCCTGTCCTTAATACAGTTGCACTACCACAGGCTAATGCAGGGACGGTACCTTACTACAAGTCCCGGGGCGCCCACCCCATCCCTAACCCTAATAGATTTACACACCACTACAGGCTAATGCTGGGATAGTACCTTACTACAAGTCCTGGGGCGCCTACCACATCCCTGTCCCTCATACAGTTTCACACACTACTACAGGCTAATGCTGGGATAGTACCTTACTTCAAGTCCCGGGGCGCCTACCCCATCCCTGTCCCTAATACAGTTACACACATTACTACAGGCTAATGCTGGGATAGTACCTTACTACAAGTCCCGGGGAGCCTTCCTCATCCCAATCCCTAATAAATTTACACACTACTACAGCCTAATGCTGGGATAGTACCTTACTACAAGTCCCGGGGCGCCTAGTCCATCCCTGTCCCTAATACAGTTACACACACTACTACAGGCTAATGCTGGGATAGTACCTTACTACAAGTCCCGGGGAGCCTACCTCATCCCTGTCCCTAATACAGTTACACTACTTCAGGCTAATGCTGGGATAGTACCTTACTTCAAGTCCAGAGGCGCCTACCTCCTCCCTGTCCCTAATACATTTACACTACTACAGGCTAAAGCAGGGATAGTACCTTACTACAAGTCCCGGGGCGCCTACCTCATCACTATCCCTAATACAGATACTCACTACTACAGGCTAATGCTGGGATAGTACCTTACTACAGGTCCCGGGGCACCTACCCCATCCCTGTCCTTAATACAGTTTCAAAAACTACTACAGGCTAATGCTGGGATAGTACCTTACTTCAAATCGCGGGGCGCCCACCCCATCCCTGTCCCTAATACAGATACACACACAACTACAGCCTAATGCTGGGATAGTACCTTACTACAAGTCCCAGGTTGCCTACCTCAACACTGTCCCTAATACAGATACACTACTACAGGCTAAAGCAGGGATAGTACCTTACTACAAGTCCCGGGGCGCCTACACCATCCCTGTCCCTAATACAGTTACACACAATACTACATGCTAATGCTGGGATATTACCTTACTACAAGTCCCGGGGCGCCTACCTCATCCCTGTCCCTAATACAGTTACACTACTACAGGATAATGCTGCGATAGTACCTTACCACAAGTCCCGGGGCGCCTACCTTAACCCTGTCCCTAATAGAGTTACACACACTACTACAGGCTTATGCTGGGCTTGTAGCTCATTACAAATCCCAGGGCGCCTACCCCATCCCTGTCCCTAATACAGTTACACACACTACTGCAGCCTAATGCAGGGATAGGACCTTACTACAAGTCCCGGGGTGCCTACCCGATGCCTGTCCCTAACCGAGTTACACAAACTACTACAGGCTAATGCTGGGATAGTACCTAACTACAAGTCCCAGGTTGTCTACCTCATCCCTGTCCCTAATACAGTTACACACACTAATACAGGCTAATGATGGGATAGTACTTTACTACAAGTCCCGGGGCGCCTACCCCATCCCTGTCCCTAATACAGTTACACTACTACAGGGTTATGCTTGGATAGTACCTTACTACAAATCCCGGGGCGCCTACCTCATTCCCGACCTTAATACAGTCACACTACTACAGGCTAAGGCTGGGATAGTAGCTCACTAACAATCCCAGGGCGCCTACCCCATCCCTGTCCCTACTACAGTTACACACAGTGCTACAGGCTAATGCTGCGATAGTACCTTACTACAAGACCGGGGGTGCCTGCCTCATCCCTGTCCCTAATACAGTTACACACACAACTACAGGCTAATGCTGGGATAGTACTTTACTAAAAATCCCAGGGCGCCTACCTCATCCCTGTCCCTAGTAATGTTACACACACTACTACAGGCTAATGCTGGGATAGTAGCTTACTACAAGTCCCGGACGCCTACCCTATCCCTGTTTCTAATACAGTTACACACACTACTACAAGCTAATGCTGGGATAGTACCTTACTAAAAGTCCCGGGGCACCTACCCCATCCCTGTCCCTAATAGAGTTACACACACTACTACAGGCTAATGATGGGATAGTACCTTACTACAAGTCCCGGGGCACCATCCCCATCCCTGTCCCTAATAGAGTTGCACCCACTACTACAGGCTAATGCTGGGATAGTACTTTACTACAAGACTTGGGGCGCCTACCCCATCCCTGTCCCTACTACAGTTACACTACTACATGCTAATGCTGGGATAGTACCTTACTCCAAGTCCCGGGCCGCCTAGCCCATCCCTGTCCCTAATACATTTACACACACTACTACAGGATAATGCTGGGCTAGTAGCTTACTACAAGTCCCGGGGCACCTACCCCATCCCTGTCCCTAATACAGTTACACACACTACTACAGGCTAATGCTGGGATAGTACCTTTCTACAAGTCCCGGGGAGCCTACCTCATCCCTATCCCTAATACTGTTACACACTACTACAGGCTAAGGCTGGGATAGTACCTTACTACAAGTCCCGGGGAGCCTAACTCATCCCTGTCCCTAATACAGTTATACTACTTCAGGCTAATGCTGGGATAGTACCTTACGTCAAGTCCCGGGGCGCCTACCTCCTCCCTGTCCCTAATACAGTTACACACACTACTACAGGCTAATGCTGGGATAGTACCTTACTACAAGTCCCGGGGCGCCTACCCCATCACTATCCCTAATACAGATACTCACTACTACAGGCTAATGCTGGGATAGTACCTTACTACAGGTCCCGGGGCGCCTACCCCATCCCTGTCCCTAATACAGTTTCACAAACTACTACAGGCTAATGCTGGGATAGTACCTTACTTCAAATCCCGGGGCGCCTACCCCATCCCTGTCCCTAATACAGATTCACACACTACTACAGGCTATTGCTGCGATAGTACCTTACTACAATTCCCGGGGTGTCTACCTCATCCCTGTTCCTAATACAGTTACGCACACAACTACAGGCTAATGCTGGGATAGTACCTTACTACAAGTCCCAGGGCGCCTACCTCAACCCTGTCCCTAATACAGTTACACTACTACAGGTTAATGCAGGGATAGTACCTTACTACAAGTCCCGGGGCGCCTACCTGAACCCTGTCCCTAATACAGTTACACTACTACAGGATAATGCTGGGATAGTACCTTACTACAAGTCCCGGGGCGCCTACCTGAACCCTGTCCCTAATACAGTTACACACACTACTACAGGCTTATGCTGGGCTAGTAGTTCATTACAAATCCCAGGGCGCCTACCCCATCCCTGTCCCTAATACAGTTACACACACTACTACAGGCTAATGCTGGGATAATACCTTACTACAAGTCCCGGGGTGCCTACCCGATGCCTGTCCCTAATCGAGTTACACAAAATACTACAGGCTAATGCTGGGATAGTACCCTACTACAAGTCCCGGGTTGCCTACCTCATCCCTGTCCCTAATACAGTTACACACACTAATACAGGCTAATGATGGGATAGTACCTTACTACAAGTCCCGGGGCGCCTACCCCATTCCTGTCCCTAATACAGTTACACTACTACAGGCTAATGCTGGGATAGTACCTTACTACAAATCCCGGGGCGCCTACCTCATTCCTGACCCTAATACAGTCACACCACTACAGGCTAAGGCTGGGATAGTAGCTCACTACAAATCCCAGGGCGCCTACCCCATCCCTGTCCCTAATACAGTTACACACACAACTACAGGCTAATGCTGCGATAGTACCTTACTACAAGTCCGGGGGTGCCTACCTCATCCCTGTCCCTAATACAGTTACACACACAACTACAGGCTAATGCTGGGATAGTACCTTACTACAAATCCCAGGGCGCCTACCTCATCCCTGTCGCTAATACTGTTACACACACTACTACAGGCTAATGCTGGGGTAGTAGCTTACTACAAGTCCCGGACGCCTACCCTATCCCTATTTCTAATACAGTTACACACACTACTACAAGCTAATGCTGAGATAGTACCTTACTAAAAGTCCCGGGGCACCTACCCCATCCCTGTCCCTAATAGAGTTACACACACTACTACAGGCTAATGCTGGGATAGAGCCTTACTACAAGTCCCGGGGCACCTACCCCATCCCTGTCCCTAATACAGTTGCACCCACTACTACAGGCTAATGCTGGGATAGTACTTTACTACAAGTCTTGGGGCGCCTACCCCATCCCTGTCCCTACTACAGTTACACTACTACAGGCTAATGCTGGGATAGTACCTTACTTCAAGTCCCGGGCCGTCTATCCCATCCCTGTCCCTAATACATTTACACACACTACCACAGGCTAATGCTGGGCTAGTAGCTTACTACAAGTCCCGGGCACCTACCCCATCCCAGACCCTAATACAGCTACACACACTACTACATGCTAATGCTGGGATAGTACCTTACTGCAACTCCCGGGGCGCCTACCTCATCCCAGTCCCTAATACAGCTACACTCACTACTACAGGCTAATGCTGGGATAATACCTTACTTCAAGTTCCAGAGCGCCTACCCCATCCCTGTCTCTCATACAGTTACACACACTACTACAGGCTAATCCTGGGATAGTACCTTACTACAAGTCCCGGGGCGCCTACCTCATCCCTGTCACTAATACAGTTACACACACTACTACAGGCTAATGCTGGGATAGTACCTTACTCCAAGTCCCGGGGCGCCTACCCCATCCCTGTCCCTAATACAGCTACACATACTACTACAGGCTAATGCTGGGATAGTACCTTACTACAAGTCATGGGGCGCCTACCCCATCCCTGTCCCTAATACAGTTTCACACACTACTACAGGCTAATGCTGGGATAGTACCTTACTTCACGTCCCAGGGCGCCTTCCCCATCCCTGTCCCTAATACAGTTACACACACTACTACAGGCTAATGCTGGGATAGTACCTTACTACAAGTCCCGGGGAGCCTACCTCATCCCTATCCCTAATACTGTTACACACTACTACAGGCTAATGCTGGTATAGTACCTTACTACAAGTCCCGGGGCGCCTACCCCATCCCTGTCCCTAATACAGTTACACACACTACTACAGGCTAATGGTGGGATAGTACCTTACTACGAGTCCCGGGGAGCCTACCTCATCTCTGTCCCTAATACAGTTACACTACTTCAGGCTAATGCTGGGATAGTACCTTACTTCAAGTCCCGGGGCGCCTACCTCAACCCTGTCCCTAATACAGTTACACTACTACAGGCTAATGCTGGGATAGTCCCTTACTTCAAGTCCCGGGGCGCCTACCCCATCCCTGTCCCTAATACAGTTACACACATTACTACAGGCTAATGCTGCGATAGTACCTTACTACAAGTCCCGGGGTGCCTACCTCATCCCTGTCCCTAATACAGTTACACACACAACTACAGGCTAATGCTGATATAGTACCTTACTACAAGTCCCAGGGCGCCTACCTCATCCCTGTCCGTAATACAGTTACACACTACTACAGGCTAATGCTGGGATAGTAGCTTACTACAGGTCCCGGACGCCTACCCTATCCCTGTTTCTAATACAGTTACACACACTACTACAAACTAATGTGGGATAATACCTTACTACAAGTCCCGGGGCACCTACCCCTTCCCTGTCCCTAATACAGTTGCACACACTACTACAGGCTAATGCTTGGATAGTACCTTACTACAAGTCTCGGGGCACCTACCCCATCCCTGTCCATAATACAATTACACTACTAGCGTACAGGCTAATGCTGGGATAGTACCTTACTTCAAGTCCCGGGGCGCCTACCTCGTCCCTGTCCCTATTACAGTTACACACACTACAACAGGCTAATTCTGGGATAGTACGTTACTACTACTAGTCCTGAGGCGCCTACCTCATACCTGTCCCTAATACATTTACACACACTACAACAGGCTAATGCTGGGATAGTACCTTACTACTAGTCCCGGGGCACCTACCCCATCCCTGTCCCTAATACAGTTACACACACTACTACAGGCTAATGCACGGATAGGACCTTACTACAAGTCCCGGGGTGCCTGCCTCATCCCTGTCCCTAATACAGTTACACACACTACAACAGGCTATTGCTGGGATAGTACCTTACTACAAGTCCTGGGGCGTCTACCCCATCCCTGTCCCTAATACAGTTACATACACTACAACAGGCTAATGTTGGGATAGTACCTTACTACTAGTCCCGGAGCGCCTACCCCATCCCTGTCCCTATTACAGTTTCATACATTACTACAGGCTAATGCAGGGATAGGACTTTACTACAAGTCCCGGGGGGCCTGCCTCATCCCTGTCCCTAACACAGTTACACACACTACAACAGGCTAATGCTGGGATAGTACCTTACTACAAGTCCTGGGGCGTCTACCCCATCCCTGTCCTTAATACAGTTACACACACTACAACAGGCTAATGCAGGGATAGTACCTTACTTCAAGTCCCGGGGCGCCTACCTCATCCCTGTCCCTAATACAGCTACACACACTACTACAGGCTAATGCCGGGATAGTACCTTACTACTAGTCCCGGGGCGCCTACCCCATCCCTGTCCCTAATACAGTTACACACACTACTACAAGCTAATGTGGGATAGTACCTTACTACAAGTCCCGGGGCACCTACCCCATCCCTGTCCCTAATACAGTTACACACACTACTACAGGCTAATGCTGGGATAGTACCTTACTACAAGTCCCGGGGCACCTACCCCAACCCTGTCCCTAATACAATTGCACACACTACTACAGGCTAATGCTGGGATAGTACCTTACTACAAGTCTCGGGGCGCCTACCCCATCCTTGTCTCTAATACAGTTACACTACTACAGGCTAATGCTGGGATAGTACTTTACTTCAAGTCCCGGGGCGCCTACGTCATCCCTGTCCCTAATACAGTTACACACACTACAACAGGCTAATGCTGGGATAGTAGCTTACTACTACTATTCCCGAGGCGCCTACCTCATCCCTGTCCCTAATACAGTTGCACACAATACAACAGGCTAATGCTGGGATAGTACCTTACTACTAGTCCCGGGGCGCCTACCCCATCCCTGTCCCTAATACAGTTACACACACTACTACAGGCTAATGCTGGGATAGTACCTTACTACAAGTCCCGGCGCACCTACCCCATCCCTGTCCCTAATATATTTACACACACTACTACAGGCTAATGCTGGGATAGTACCTTACTACAAGTCCTGGGGCGTCCTCCCCATCCCTGTCCCTAATACAGTTACACACACTTCACCAGGCTAATGCTGGCATAGGACCTTACTACAAATCCCGGGGTGCCTGCCTCATCCCTGTCCCTAATACAGTTACACACACTACAACAGGCTAATGCTGGGATAGTACCTTACTACAAGTCCTGGGGCGTCTACCCCATCCCTGTCCCTAATACAGTTACACACATTTCACCAGGCTAATGCTGGGATAGTACCTGACTACTAGTCCCGGGGCGCCTACCCCATCCCTGTCCCTAATACCGTTACACACACTACTGCAGCCTAATGCAGGGATAGGATCTTACTACAAGTCCCGGGGTGCCTGCCTCATCCCTGTCCCTAATACAGTTACACACACTTCACCAGGCTAATGCTGGGATAGTACCTTACTATTAGTCCCGGGGCGCCTACCCCATCCCTGTCCCTAATACAGTTACACACACTACAACAGGCTAATGCTGGGATAGTACCTTACTACAAGTCCTGGGGCGTCTACCCCATCCCTGTCCCTAATACAGTTACACACACTACAACAGGTTAATGCAGGGATAGTACCTTACTACTAGTCCCGGGGCACCTACCTCATCCCTGTCCCTAATATAGTTACACACTACTACAGGCTAATGCTGGGATAGTACCATACTACAAGTCCCTGGGTGCCTACCTCATCCCTGTCCCTAATACAGTTACACACACTACTACAGGCTAATGCTTGGATAGTACCTTACTACAAGTCCCGGGGCGCCTACCTCATCCCTGTCCCTAATATAGTTACATACACTCCTACAGGCTAATGCTGGGATAGTACCTTACTAAAAGTCCCGGGGCGCCTACCCCATCCCTGACCCTAATAGAGTTACACACACTACTACAGGCTACTGCTGGGATAGTACCTTACTACTAGTCCCGGGGCGCCTACCCCATCCCTGTCCCTAATACAGTTACACACACTACTACAGGCTAATGCTGGGATAGTACCTTACTACGAGTCTCGGGGTGCCTACCTCATCCCTGTCCCTAATAGAGTTGCACACACTACTACAGGCTAATGCTGGGATAGTACCTTACTACAAGTCCCGGGGCGCCTACCTCCTCCCTGTCCCTAATACAGTTACACTACTACAGGCTAAAGCAGGGATAGTATCTTACTACAAGTCCCGGGGCGCCTACCCCATCACTATCGCTAATACAGATACTCACTACTACAGGCTAATGCTGGGATAGTACCTTACTACAGGTCCGGGGGCACCTACCCCATCCCTGTCCCTAATACAGTTTCACAAACTACTACAGGCTAATGCTGGGATAGTACCTTACTTCACATCCCGGGGCGACTACCCCATCCCTGTCCCTAATACAGATACACACACAACTACAGCCTAATGCTGGGATAGTACCTTACTACAAGTCCCAGGGAGCCTACCTCAACACTGTCCCTAATACAGTTACACTACTACAGGCTAAAGCAGGGATAGTACCTTACTACAAGTCCCGGGGCGCCTACACCATCCCTGTCCCTAATACAGTTACACTACTACAGGATAATGCTGGGATAGTACCTTACTACAAGTCCCGGGGCGCCTACCTCATCCCTGTCCCTAATACAGTTACACTACTACAGGATAATGCTGGGATAGTACCTTACTACAAGTCCCGGGGCGCCTACCTCAACCCTGTCCCTAATAGAGTTACACACACTACTACAGGCATATGCTGGGCTAGTAGCTCATTACAAATCCCAGGGCGCCTACCCCATCCCTGTCCCTACTACAGTTACACTACTACATGCTAATGCTGGGATAGTACCTTACTTCAAGTCCCGGGCCGCCTATCCCATACCTGTCCCTAATACATTTACACACACTACTACAGGCTAATGCTGGGCTAGTAGCTTACTACAAGTCCCGGGGCACCTACCCCATCCCTGATCCTATACAGCTACACACACTACTACATGCAAATGCTGGGATAGTACCTTACTGCAACTCCCGGGGCGCCTACCTCATCCCAGTCCCTAATACAGCTACACACACTACTACAGGCTAATGCTGGGATAATACCTTACTTCAAGTTCCAGAACGACTACTCCATTCCTATCTCTCATACAGTTGCACACACTACTACAGGCTAATGCTGGGATAGTACCTTACTACAAGTCCCGGGGCGCCTACCTCATCCCTGTCACTAATACAGTTATACCCACTACTACAGGCTAATGCTGGGATAGTACCTTACTCCAAGTCCCGGGGCGCCTACCCCATCCTTGTCCCTAATACAGCTACACACACTATTACAGGCTAATGCTGGGATAGTACCTTACTACAAGTCCTGGGGCGCCTACCCCATCCCTGTCCCTAATACAGTTTCACACACTACTACAGGCTAATGCTGGGATAGTACCTTACTTCAAGTCCCGGGGCGCCTTCCCCATCCCTGTCCCTAATACAGTTACACACACTACTACAGGCGAATGCTGGGATAGTACCTTACTACAAGTCCCGGGGAGCCTACCTCATCCCTATCCCTAATACATTTACACACTACTAAAGGCTAATGCTGGGATATTACCTTACTACAAGTCCCGGGGCGCCTATCCCATCCCTGTCCCTAATACAGTTACACACACTACTACAGGCTAATGCTGGGATAGTACCTTACTACAAGTCCCGGGGAGCCTAACTCATCCCTGTCCCTAATACAGTTATACTACTTCAGGCTAATGCTGGGATAGTACCTTACGTCAAGTCCCGGGGCGCCTACCTCCTCCCTGTCCCTAATACAGTTACACACGCTACTACAGGCTAATGCTGGGATAGTACCTTACTACAAGTCCCGGGGCGCCTACCCCATCACTATCCCTAATACAGATACTCACTACTACAGGCTAATGCTGGGATAGTACCTTACTACAGGTCCCAGGGCGCCTACCCCATCCCTGTCCCTAATACAGTTTCACAAACTACTACAGGGTAATGCTGGGATAGTACCTTACTTCAAATCCCGGGGCGCCTACCCCATCCCTGTCCCTAATAAAGATACACACACTACTACAGGCTATTGCTGCGATAGTACCTTACTACAATTCCCGGGGTGCCTACCTCATCCCTGTTCCTAATACAGTTACGCACACAACTACAGGCTAATGCTGGGATAGTTCCTTACTACAAGTCCCAGGGCGCCTACCTCAACCCTGTCCCTAATACAGTTACACTACTACAGGTTAATGCAGGGATAGTACCTTACTACTAGTCCCGGGGCGCCTACACCATCCCTGTCCCTAATACAGCTACACACACTACTACAGGCTAATGCTGGGATAGTACCTTACTTCAAGTCCCGGGGCGCCTTCCCCATCCCTGTCCCTAATACAGTTACACACACTACTACAGGCTAATGCTGGGATAGAGCCTTACTACAAGTCCCGGGGCACCTACCCCATCCCTGTCCCTAATACAGTTGCACCCACTACTACAGGCTAATGCTGGGATAGTACTTTACTACAAGTCTTGGGGCGCCTACCCCATCCCTGTCCCTACTACAGTTACACTACTACAGGCTAATGCTGGGTTAGTACCTTACTTCAAGTCCCGGGCCGTCTATCCCATCCCTGTCCCTAATACATTTACACACACTACTACAGGCTAATGCTGGGCTAGTAGCTTACTACAAGTCCCGGGGCACCTACCCCATCCCAGACCCTAATACAGCTACACACACTACTACATGCTAATGCTGGGATAGTACCTTACTGCAACTCCCGGGGCGCCTACCTCATCCCAGTCCCTAATACAGCTACACACACTACTACAGGCTAATGCTGGGATAATACCTTACTTCAAGTTCCAGAGCGCCTACCCCATCCCTGTCTCTCATACAGTTACACACACTACTACAGGCTAATGCTGGGATAGTACCTTACTACAAGTCCCGGGGCGCCTACCTCATCCCTGTCACTAATACAGTTACACACACTACTACAGGCTAATGCTGGGATAGTACCTTACTCCAAGTCCCGGGGCGCCTACCCCATCCCTGTCCCTAATACAGCTACACACACTACTACAGGCTAATGCTGGGATAGTACCTTACTACAAGTCCTGGGGCGCCTACCCCATCCCTGTCCCTAATACAGTTTCACACACTACTACAGGCTAATGCTGGGATAGTACCTTACTTCAAGTCCCGGGGCGCCTTCCCCATCCCTGTCCCTAATACAGTTACACACACTACTACAGGCGAATGCTGGGATAGTACCTTACTACAAGTCCCGGGGAGCCTACCTCATCCCTATCCCTAATACATTTACACACTACCACAGGCTAATGCTGGGATATTACCTTACTACAAGTCCAGGGGCGCCTATCCCATCCCTGTCCCTAATACAGTTACACACACTACTACAGGCTAAGGCTGGGATAGTACCTTACTACAAGTCCCGGGGAGCCTAACTCATCCCTGTCCCTAATACAGTTATACTACTTCAGGCTAATGCTGGGATAGTACCTTACGTCAAGTCCCGGGGCGCCTACCTCCTCCCTGTCCCTAATACAGTTACACACACTACTACAGGCTAATGCTGGGATAGTACCTTACTACAAGTCCCGGGGCGCCTACCCCATCACTATCCCTAATACAGATACTCACTACTACAGGCTAATGCTGGGATAGTACCTTACTACAGGTCCCGGGGCGCCTACCCCATCCCTGTCCCTAATACAGTTTCACAAACTACTACAGGCTAATGCTGGGATAGTACCTTACTTCAAATCCCGGGGCGCCTACCCCATCCCTGTCCCTAATACAGATACACACACTACTACAGGCTATTGCTGCGATAGTACCTTACTACAATTCCCGGGGTGCCTACCTCATCCCTGTTCCTAATACAGTTACGCACACAACTACAGGCTAATGCTGGGATAGTACCTTACTACAAGTCCCAGGGCGCCTACCTCAACCCTGTCCCTAATACAGTTACACTACTACAGGTTAATGCAGGGATAGTACCTTACTACAAGTCCCGGGGCGCCTACCTGAACCCTGTCCCTAATACAGTTACACTACTACAGGATAATGCTGGCAAAGTACCTTACTACAAGTCCCGGGGCGCCTACCTGAACCCTGTCCCTAATACAGTTACACACACTACTACAGGCTTATGCTGGGCTAGTAGTTCATTACAAATCCCAGGGCGCCTACCCCATCCCTGTCCCTAATACAGTTACACACACTACTACAGGCTAATGCTGGGATAATACCTTACTACAAGTCCCGGGGTGCCTACCCGATGCCTGTCCCTAATCGAGTTACACAAACTACTACAGGCTAATGCTGGGATAGTACCCTACTACAAGTCCCGGGTTGCCTACCTCATCCCTGTCCCTAATACAGTTACACACACTAATACAGGCTAATGATGGGATAGTACCTTACTACAAGTCCCGGGGCGCCTACCCCATTCCTGTCCCTAATACAGTTACACTACTACAGGCTAATGCTGGGATAGTACCTTACTACAAATCCCGGGGCGCCTACCTCATTCCTGACCCTAATACAGTCACACCACTACAGGCTAAGGCTGGGATAGTAGCTCACTACAAATCCCAGGGCGCCTACCCCATCCCTGTCCCTAATACAGTTACACACACAACTACAGGCTAATGCTGCGATAGTACCTTACTACAAGTCCGGGGGTGCCTACCTCATCCCTGTCCCTAATACAGTTACACACACAACTACAGGCTAATGCTGGGATAGTACCTTACTACAAATCCCAGGGCGCCTACCTCATCCCTGTCGCTAATACTGTTACACACACTACTACAGGCTAATGCTGGGGTAGTAGCTTACTACAAGTCCCGGACGCCTACCCTATCCCTATTTCTAATACAGTTACACACACTACTACAAGCTAATGCTGAGATAGTACCTTACTAAAAGTCCCGGGGCACCTACCCCATCCCTGTCCCTAATAGAGTTACACACACTACTACAGGCTAATGCTGGGATAGAGCCTTACTACAAGTCCCGGGGCACCTACCCCATCCCTGTCCCTAATACAGTTGCACCCACTACTACAGGCTAATGCTGGGATAGTACTTTACTACAAGTCTTGGGGCGCCTACCCCATCCCTGTCCCTACTACAGTTACACTACTACAGGCTAATGCTGGGATAGTACCTTACTTCAAGTCCCGGGCCGTCTATCCCATCCCTGTCCCTAATACATTTACACACACTACCACAGGCTAATGCTGGGCTAGTAGCGTACTACAAGTCCCGGGCACCTACCCCATCCCAGACCCTAATACAGCTACACACACTACTACATGCTTATGCTGGGATAGTACCTTACTGCAACTCCCGGGGCGCCTACCTCATCCCAGTCCCTAATACAGCTACACTCACTACTACAGGCTAATGCTGGGATAATACCTTACTTCAAGTTCCAGAGCGCCTACCCCATCCCTGTCTCTCATACAGTTACACACACTACTACAGGCTAATCCTGGGATAGTACCTTACTACAAGTCCCGGGGCGCCTACCTCATCCCTGTCACTAATACAGTTACACACACTACTACAGGCTAATGCTGGGATAGTACCTTACTCCAAGTCCCGGGGCGCCTACCCCATCCCTGTCCCTAATGCAGCTACACACACTACTACAGGCTAATGCTGGGATAGTACCTTACTACAAGTCATGGGGCGCCTACCCCTTCCCTGTCCCTAATACAGTTTCACACACTACTACAGGCTAATGCTGGGATAGTACCTTACTTCACGTCCCAGGGCGCCTTCCCCATCCCTGTCCCTAATACAGTTACACACACTACTACAGGCTAATGCTGGGATAGTACCTTACTACAAGTCCCGGGGAGCCTACCTCATCCCTATCCCTAATACTGTTACACACTACTACAGGCTAATGCTGGTATAGTACCTTACTACAAGTCCCGGGGCGCCTACCCCATCCCTGTCCCTAATACAGTTACACACACTACTACAGGCTAATGGTGGGATAGTACCTTACTACGAGTCCCGGGGAGCCTACCTCATCCCTGTCCCTAATACAGTTACACTACTTCAGGCTAATGCTGGGATAGTACCTTACTTCAAGTCCCGGGGCGCCTACCTCATCCCTGTCCCTAATACAGTTACACTACTACAGGCTAATGCTGGGATAGTCCCTTACTTCAAGTCCCGGGGCGCCTACCCCATCCCTGTCCCTAATACAGTTACACACATTACTACAGGCTAATGCTGCGATAGTACCTTACTACAAGTCCCGGGGTGCCTACCTCATCCCTGTCCCTAATACAGTTACACACACAACTACAGGCTAATGCTGATATAGTACCTTACTACAAGTCCCAGGGCGCCTACCTCATCCCTGTCCCTAATACAGTTACACACTACTACAGGCTAATGCTGGGATAGTAGCTTACTACAGGTCCCGGACGCCTACCCTATCCCTGTTTCTAATACAGTTACACACACTACTACAAACTAATGTGGGATAATACCTTACTACAAGTCCCGGGGCACCTACCCCTTCCCTGTCCCTAATACAGTTGCACACACTACTACAGGCTAATGCTTGGATAGTACCTTACTACAAGTCTCGGGGCACCTACCCCATCCCTGTCCATAATACAATTACACTACTAGCGTACAGGCTAATGCTGGGATAGTACCTTACTTCAAGTCCCGGGGCGCCTACCTCGTCCCTGTCCCTATTACAGTTACACACACTACAACAGGCTAATTCTGGGATAGTACGTTACTACTACTAGTCCTGAGGCGCCTACCTCATACCTGTCCCTAATACATTTACACACACTACAACAGGCTAATGCTGGGATAGTACCTTACTACTAGTCCCGGGGCACCTACCCCATCCCTGTCCCTAATACAGTTACACACACTACTACAGGCTAATGCACGGATAGGACCTTACTACAAGTCCCGGGGTGCCTGCCTCATCCCTGTCCCTAATACAGTTACACACACTACAACAGGCTATTGCTGGGATAGTACCTTACTACAAGTCCTGGGGCGTCTACCCCATCCCTGTCCCTAATACAGTTACATACAATACAACAGGCTAATGTTGGGATAGTACCTTACTACTAGTCCCGGAGCGCCTACCCCATCCCTGTCCCTATTACAGTTTCATACATTACTACAGGCTAATGCAGGGATAGGACTTTACTACAAGTCCCGGGGGGCCTGCCTCATCCCTGTCCCTAACACAGTTACACACACTACAACAGGCTAATGCTGGGATAGTACCTTACTACAAGTCCTGGGGCGTCTACCCCATCCCTGTCCTTAATACAGTTACACACACTACAACAGGCTAATGCAGGGATAGTACCTTACTTCAAGTCCCGGGGCGCCTACCTCATCCCTGTCCCTAATACAGCTACACACACTACTACAGGCTAATGCCGGGATAGTACCTTACTACTAGTCCCGGGGCGCCTACCCCATCCCTGTCCCTAATACAGTTACACACACTACTACAAGCTAATGTGGGATAGTACCTTACTACAAGTCCCGGGGCACCTACCCCATCCCTGTCCCTAATACAGTTACACACACTACTACAGGCTAATGCTGGGATAGTACCTTACTACAAGTCCCGGGGCACCTACCCCAACCCTGTCCCTAATACAATTGCACACACTACTACAGGCTAATGCTGGGATAGTACCTTACTACAAGTCTCGGGGCGCCTACCCCATCCTTGTCTCTAATACAGTTACACTACTACAGGCTAATGCTGGGATAGTACCTTACTTCAAGTCCCGGGGCGCCTACGTCATCCCTGTCCCTAATACAGTTACACACACTACAACAGGCTAATGCTGGGATAGTAGCTTACTACTACTATTCCCGAGGCGCCTACCTCATCCCTGTCCCTAATACAGTTGCACACAATACAACAGGCTAATGCTGGGATAGTACCTTACTACTAGTCCCGGGGCGCCTACCCCATCCCTGTCCCTAATACAGTTACACACACTACTACAGGCTAATGCTGGGATAGTACCTTACTACAAGTCCCGGCGCACCTACCCCATCCCTGTCCCTAATACATTTACACACACTACTACAGGCTAATGCTGGGATAGTACCTTACTACAAGTCCTGGGGCGTCCTCCCCATCCCTGTCCCTAATACAGTTACACACACTTCACCAGGCTAATGCTGGCATAGGACCTTACTACAAATCCCGGGGTGCCTGCCTCATCCCTGTCCCTAATACAGTTACACACACTACAACAGGCTAATGCTGGGATAGTACCTTACTACAAGTCCTGGGGCGTCTACCCCATCCCTGTCCCTAATACAGTTACACACATTTCACCAGGCTAATGCTGGGATAGTACCTGACTACTAGTCCCGGGGCGCCTACCCCATCCCTGTCCCTAATACCGTTACACACACTACTGCAGCCTAATGCAGGGATAGGATCTTACTACAAGTCCCGGGGTGCCTGCCTCATCCCTGTCCCTAATACAGTTACACACACTTCACCAGGCTAATGCTGGGATAGTACCTTACTACTAGTCCCGGGGCGCCTACCCCATCCCTGTCCCTAATACAGTTACACACACTACAACAGGCTAATGCTGGGATAGTACCTTACTACAAGTCCTGGGGCACCTACCTCATCCCTGTCCCTAATATAGTTACACACTACTACAGGCTAATGCTGGGATAGTACCATACTCAAGTCCCGGGGAGCCTACCTCATCCCTGTCCCTAATACAGTTACACACACTACTACAGGCTAATGCTTGGATAGTACCTTACTACAAGTCCCGGGGCGCCTACCTCATCCCTGTCCCTAATATAGTTACATACACTACTGCAGGCTAATGCTGGGATAGTACCTTACTAAAAGTTCCGGGGCGCCTACCCCATCCCTGTCCCTAATAGAGTTACACACACTACTACAGGCTAATGGTGGGATAGTACCTTACTACGAGTCCCGGGGAGCCTACCTCATCCCTGTCCCTAATACAGTTACACTACTTCAGGCTAATGCTGGGATAGTACCTTACTTCAAGTCCCGGGGCGCCTACCTCATCCCTGTCCCTAATACAGTTACACTACTACAGGCTAATGCTGGGATAGTCCCTTACTTCAAGTCCCGGGGCGCCTACCCCATCCCTGTCCCTAATACAGTTACACACATTACTACAGGCTAATGCTGCGATAGTACCTTACTACAAGTCCCAGGGCGCCTACCTCGTCCCTGTCCCTAATACAGTTACACACACTACTACAGGCTAATGCTGGGTGTTCGCTTTGCGAATGTTTTTTGTTGGCTATGTTTCCCTTACGGTGTGAAACACACGTTCAATTTTTCTGCCCCATTATTTTAATTTCGTGAATTGCAGTCTGAACGCGGTGTTCTGATTTGTTTAATATTGGTGTTTCAATTTAATTGCTTTTCTGTAACATTCATGTCTACTCACCTGTTTTCTGTAGTGTCTTTCTAGACGTACTATACCGTCACATTTTCTCACAAGCACTGAGCTCTCTCCAGCGGTGACGCTCGCATTGTGCATGGGGCTGTGCTGTGATTGGCTGCTCTCTCGCCACACCTTCATGCTAGAAGGTTCCGCGCGCTGACGTCACTACCGCTATATAGCCTGAGGTCTCCCGGCCTACAGTGCCTACTCTTGTCCACTCTTCTCAACTGATCACATCTGCTCACGTCATCCCTGCTGGGGTTACTGCCCTCTCGGGGTACCTCTGGCTGCCGGAGTCTCTTCTCCGCCGGCATAATCTCTCTGCTGGACTTGGCGGCCTGGCCGGGCAGTCTAAATTCATCAGCCTGCACTTCAACCAAAAATCTTCAACATGGAGCTACTCTGCAAATCGTAATTCTGAGAACATCATTTCACCAGCCGCAGGAGGTATTACCAAGAGCCTCTCTATGCTGGTCGCTATCTTTAGGAGAACCTATCATCATCTACTCTAGTTCCGAACTCGGAACCCTGGAACATGCCAGACTGACCTCGCACCGCCAGAGCGGGCGCACTAAATTGCCGCCAGCTACTGAGGACCTCCGACTGCCGGCCTGATACTTTTTGTATCGTACCTTAGAAGAGGTGGTACCCTTTCACTTCTTTTATTCTGCCCGGATTCTTTCCGTCAGAAGACTATTTCATTTTAATCCACTTTGGAATGAATTTAAATTATTATGCTTCCTTTTTAGTAATTTTATATTTAATACTTTAAAGTTAGTCACTGCTCTATTTATGTTTCCTGGAGAAACAAGTACCTTTTAATTGTTATTAATTTTTATTGTCAGTTTTTAAAGTAATTTCTTTGAAGCTATCATTCCTGGCGACATATTCGCTTTATATTAAATAAATATCATTTAAATCTAAATCTTAACTTTTTGGTCTTTTCCCGCTCTGTCCTTCATTATCACCTTTTGTGCCCGAAACTTCATTCTGTCTAAATCCCTTAGGATGTACCACATCCACTTGGTACACCCCTTTCCACTGGGATAGTAGCTTACTACAGGTCCCGGACGCCTACGCTATCCCTGTTTCTAATACAGTTACACACACTACTACAAACTAATGTGGGATAGTACCTTACTACAAGTCCCGGGGCACCTACCACATCCCTGTCCCTAATACAGTTACACACACTACTACAAGCTAATGCTGGGATAGTACCTTACTACAAGTCCCGGGGCACCTACCCCTTCCCTGTCCCTAATACAGTTGCACACACTACTACAGGCTAATGCTTGGATAGTACCTTACTACAAGTCTCGGGGCACCTACCCCATCCCTGTCCATAATACAATTACACTACTAGCGTAAAGGCTAATGCTGGGATAGTACCTTACTTCAAGTCCCGGGGCGCCTACCTCGTCCCTGTCCCTATTACAGTTACACACACTACAACAGGCTAATTCTGGGATAGTACGTTACTACTACTAGTCCTGAGGCGCCTACCTCATACCTGTCCCTAATACATTTACACACACTACAACAGGCTAATGCTGGGATAGTACCTTACTACTAGTCCCGAGGCACCTACCCCATCCCTGTCCCTAATACAGTTACACACACTACTACAGGCTAATGCAGGGATAGGACCTTACTACAAGTCCCGGGGTGCCTGCCTCATCCCTGTCCCTAATACAGTTACACACACTACAACAGGCTATTGCTGGGATAGTACCTTACTACAAGTCCTGGGGCGTCTACCCCATCCCTGTCCCTAATACAGTTACATACACTACAACAGGCTAATGCTGGGATAGTACCTTACTACTAGTCCCGGAGCGCCTACCCCATCCCTGTCCCTATTACAGTTTCATACATTACTACAGGCTAATGCAGGAATAGGACCTTACTACAAGTCCCGGGGGGCCTGCCTCATCCCTGTCCCTAACACAGTTACACACACTACAACAGGCTAATGCTGGGATAGTACCTTACTACAAGTCCTGGGGCGTCTACCCCATCCCTGTCCTTAATACAGTTACACACACTACAACAGGCTAATGCAGGGATAGTACCTTACTTCAAGTCCCGGGGCGCCTACCTCATCCCTGTCCCTAATACAGCTACACACACTACTACAGGCTAATGTGGGATAGTACCTTACTACAAGTCCCGGGGCACCTACCCCATCCCTGTCCCTAATACAATTGCACACACTACTACAGGCTAATGCTGAGATAGTACCTTACTACAAGTCTCGGGGCGCCTACCCCATCCTTGTCTCTAATACAGTTACACTACTACAGGCTAATGCTGGGATAGTACCTTACTTCAAGTCCCGGGGCGCCTACGTCATCCCTGTCCCTAATACAGTTACACACACTACAACAGGCTAATGCTGGGATAGTAGCTTACTACTACTATTCCCGAGGCGCCTACCTCATCCCTGTCCATAATACAGTTGCACACAATACAACAGGCTAATGCTGGGATAGTACCTTACTACTAGTCCCGGGGCGCCTACCCCATCCCTGTCCCTAATACAGTTACACACACTACTACAGGCTAATGCTGGGATAGTACCTTACTACAAGTCCTGGGGCGTCCTCCCCATCCCTGTCCCTAATACAGTTACACACACTTCACCAGGCTAATGCTGGCATAGGACCTTACTACAAGTCCCGGGGTGCCTGCCTCATCCCTGTCCCTAATACAGTTACACACACTACAACAGGCTAATGCTGGGATAGTACCTTACTACAAGTCCTGGGGCGTCTACCCCATCCCTGTCCCTAATACAGTTACACACATTTCACCAGGCTAATGCTGGGATAGTACCTGACTACTAGTCCCGGGGCGCCTACCCCATCCCTGTCCCTAATACCGTTACACACACTACTGCAGCCTAATGCAGGGATAGGATCTTACTACAAGTCCCGGGGTGCCTGCCTCATCCCTGTCCCTAATACAGTTACACACACTTCACCAGGCTAATGCTGGGATAGTACCTTACTACTAGTCCCGGGGCGCCTACCCCATCCCTGTCCCTAATACAGTTACACACACTACAACAGGCTAATGCAGGGATAGTACCTTACTACAAGTCCTGGGGCGTCTACCCCATCCCTGTCCCTAATACAGTTACACACACTACAACAGGTTAATGCAGGGATAGTACCTTACTACTAGTCCCGGGGCACCTACCTCATCCCTGTCCCTAATATAGTTACACACTACTACAGGCTAATGCTGGGATAGTACCATACTACAAGTCCCTGGGTGCCTACCTCATCCCTGTCCCTAATACAGTTACACACACTACTACAGGCTAATGCTTGGATAGTACCTTACTACAAGTCCCGGGGCGCCTACCTCATCCCTGTCCCTAATATAGTTACGTACACTCCTACAGGCTAATGCTGGGATAGTACCTTACTAAACGTCCCGGGGCGCCTACCCCATCCCTGACCCTAATAGAGTTACACACACTACTACAGGCTACTGCTGGGATAGTACCTTACTACTAGTCCCGGGGCGCCTACCCCATCCCTGTCCCTAATACAGTTACACACACTACTACAGGCTAATGCTGGGATAGTACCTTACTTCAAATCCCGGGGCGCCTACCTCATCCCTGTCCCTAATAGAGTTACACACACTACTACATGCTAATGCTGGGATAGTACCTTACTACAAGTCCCGGGGCGCCTATCCCATCCCTGTCCCTAATACAGTTACACACACTACTATTGGCTAATGCTGGGATAGTACCTTACTACAAGTCCCGGGGCACCTACCCCATCCCTGTCCCTAATACAGTTACACACACTACTACAGGCTAATGCTGGGATAGTACCTTACTACAAGTCTCGGGGTGCCTACCTCATCCCTGTCCCTAATAGAGTTGCACACACTACTACAGGCTAATGCTGGGATAGTACCTTACTACAAGTCCCGGGGCGCCTATCCCATCCCTGTCCCTAATACAGTTACACACACTACAACAGGCTAATGCTGGGATAGTACCTTACTACAAGTCCCGGGGCGTCTACCCCATCCCTGTCCCTAATACAGTTACACACATTTCACCAGGCTAATGCTGGGATAGTACCTTACTACTAGTCCCGGGGCGCCTACCCCATCCCTGTCCCTAATACAGTTACACACACTACTGCAGCCTAATGCAGGGATAGGATCTTACTACAAGTCCCGGGGTGCCTGCCTCATCCCTGTCCCTAATACAGTTACACACACTTCACCAGGCTAATGCTGGGATAGTACCTTACTACTAGTCCCGGGGCGCCTACCCCATCCCTGTCCCTAATACAGTTACACACACTACAACAGGTTAATGCAGGGATAGTACCTTACTACTAGTTCCGGGGCACCTACCTCATCCCTGTCCCTAATATAGTTACACACTACTACAGGCTAATGCCGGGATAGTACCATACTACAAGTCCCGGGGTGCCTACCTCATCCCTGTCCCTAATACAGTTACACACACTACTACAGGCTAATGCTTGGATAGTACCTTACTACAAGTCCCGGGGCGCCTACCTCATCCCTGTCCCTAATATAGTTACATACACTACTGCAGGCTAATGCTGGGATAGTACCTTACTAAAAGTTCCGGGGCTCCTACCCCATCCCTGTCCCTAATAGAGTTACACACACTACTACAGGCTAATGCTGGGATAGTACCTTACTACTAGTCCCGGGGCGCCTACCCCATCCCTGTCCCTAATACAGTTACACACACTACTACTGGCTAATGCTGGGATAGTACCTTACTTCAAGTCCCGGGGCGCCTACCTCATCCCTGTCCCTAATAGAGTTACACACACTACTACAGGCTAATGCTGGGATAGTACCTTACTACAAGTCCCGGGGTGCCTACCTCATTCCTGTCCCTAATAGAGTTACACACACTACTACAGGCTAATGCTGGGATAGTACCTTACTACAAGTCCCGGGGCGCCTATCCCATCCCTGTCCCTAATACAGTTACACACACTACTATTGGCTAATGCTGGGATAGTACCTTACTACAAGTCCTGGGGCACCTACCCCATCCCTGTCCCTAATATAGTTACACACTACTTCAGGCTAATGCTGGGATAGTACCTTACTACAAGTCCCGGGACACCTACCCCATCCCTGTCCCTAATATATTTACACACTACTACAGGCTAATGCTGGGATAGTACCTTACTACAAGTCCCGGGGCACCTATCCCATCCCTGTCCCTAATACAGTTACGACTACAGTTATCACAAGACCTTTACGTTTAGCACCATCGCAGCATTCGCCTGAAGTTAATGGAGAAAATCCTGTTCATTTATTTACTTATTTATTTTTATTTTTGTCTTTAATCTTTACTTAATTTATTTCCAATTATTTATTTATTGATGTGTAACATCTTTCGGCTCGGTTGCTGGGTAGTTTTGTGGGAGTGATTTTGAAAATTGGGGGCGGCAGTGGATCGGAATGATCCAGCTGGCAGTGGTTGATCAAACGGAAGTATGCACTGCGCGCTCGATCGATCGAACGGAAGTGTACTAGCTAGCAGTGGTGGAAAACTGAAGTATGCACTGCCCGCTCGATCAATCGAACGGAAGTGTACTAGCTGGCAGTGGGGCTAAACGGAAGTATGCACTGCCCGCTCGATCGATCGAACGGAAGTGTACTAGCTGGCAGTGGTGGAAAACGGAAGTATGCACTGCCCGCTCGATCGATCGAACGGAAGTGTACTAGCCAGTAGTGGTGGCATGAACGGAAGTATAAAATGCACTGCCAACTCAATCGATTGATCCAGCGGACAGTGGTAAGACCCAGCTGGCAGTGGTACGAGAAACAATGAGCGCGCTGTGTCGGAAATTGATACCATGACGTATTCTCGGCCATGTGGAATATATTATGACGGAAAACGTTCATGCGAACTCTGGTGCCAAGAGATTGAAACAAAGCACATGGCACATGTTCGGAGTCTTCGTATCAGTATTTAAATGATAAAATGCCTTAATATCAAACATTGTAAGTAGTCGGCATTGCCGGTATTATGTTTCTGCACAATGGCTATTCAAATATTAGCCCACATAACGGTAATGCAGTCATCAATATAATATAATCGTTGTGGTTATACGAGAATTGAGCAAGCCTTCATGAACTATTGCTGAATACATTCTCTTTACTCACAAAAGGGCCTATTCATAAGGCATTTTAAACTCAATTTCACGCAGGAACATTATCGAAACAAGCAAAATTTAAATGAAACTTAATTCCGTTATGAAGTATTATTGGAACGTGGAAATAAGTCACCATCTTGTGCACAATATTTGCGTAGTCCATATAGCCGTGGGGTTAGTGCTAATGACTGTGAATCTAGGGAACTTGGGTTCGAATCCCGGTCGGGGTAGATATTTTTGCTACCAGATTATCATTTTAAACGATATTTATCATATAAATATGACTCATTTTAACAGAGTCCATATGAATTTACGTGTTGGTCTGTGAATGAAGAGGACCTGTTTATAAGGAATTTAAGGTTTTGAGCGGTGTCGCGTCTATTAATCTAGTTGATCCATATCGTATTCTTTATTTAGGCTAGTGCTGGTGGAAGCTACAAATCATCTAATAAAATGAGTTCCGTATTATAAACTACAATATCTGTAAAACACTCCATTTTACAATAGATTAATATTTGTGCCAAAAATAGTATAAAATACCGGTGTATCAACAATTTCACGTGAGGTTTCTTCTATGTCAGATGTTACACATCATATGCGACTACTGTAAGGCTCGTAATTTTTTTACAAGCCTCGCCCGGTACCTTTAACGGTTTACCCAGAATAAGCCTAAAAGGCGCACGGACAGCAGGGTTTTCTTCGATCGATTCACTGAAATCGTTACTGCTCGGTTTCCTTTGTCATAAATGAATGTATTTCAACTGAAACCTTTCCCGAGAAATCCTTTACAGAATGGTGAAAACCGCATCAAAATCCATCCAGTGGTTCTCGAGATCACCCGTGACATCCAAGAATCGGGGACTTGGTTTTATCCTACGTAGAGATTTGCCGGTACTCTATTTGTTAATTGTTTATTTAATTTATTTTTAATTATTTATTTATACATGGTTGGTGTATAACAATAGGCTAGGTATTGTTGCTTACTTTTCTGGTGCAAGGCAGGTGTGATCCATGAGATCCTTGAGCAGTCGACAGCTCGCAAGCAGAGTACATTGCGAGCCCGAAGAACATAGCGCCCCATTGGCAGACGCCTCGTAGACAATGTTACTGCTCGAGATGTAGGCTGCATTATCCTCCGCTCTCTCGTCATCTATTACTATCACTGTGGACAATTAACAATCATAGGAACACTAAAATCAATTATTCAAAGATTTGTCTTTTCTATGCTTCAAACATTTCTCAGATGTCAACAGCCTTTAATTTATTTTGGTTGGAGTCTTAAATGTGAGTCGTGTAGAATGTTATTTCTTTGAGATCGTCAAATGTTATTCGGAGTTCTTTGATATCATCCTAAAATTCTGTATTCCTGTGTTTGAAGCCATTTTCAGTGCTGCCCTAGTGAACGAGAGTTTGGTGCTTTTCAGTCGGTCAACACGACAAAAGAGAGAGAGAGATGCCCCCAGTTGAGAATAGTGTTACCTTAACTGCTCTCACTAGGACAGCGCAAGACTCAACAGCCTGTACAATACAACCTATGTTGACCATTGGACTACAATCACATATTCACTCTAAACAAGCAAGTTCGGCTTTGATCACTATTTTAACAAAACATCACATAGACTATAACTAATACTCAACTCATACTGCAACTAAATAGATGTACAGTACATATTGTTAATATCTTATCCCATACTTTCTTACATAAATTTTAGGGCCTAAGTGTAATGGATCTGATGATGATCGCTTGACGATCGAAACTGGTCATCCAAGTGTATTTATTAATCTCATGTACATTTTTTTCATGATTAAGGAATAATTAACCCATCTCCTTTGGGAAAACTCGTGTTGACCGACTGAAGCATCAAACTTTCATTCTGTATTTCGTAATAATAATAATAGACTAACAAAAAGTTAATACAAAAAATTCGAGGGTAAATTGCCTGGAGGAAACAAGGGGGGACCTAAATGAGATGTACATCGGGGAGCACTTCTGTAAATAAGCACACATTTAGGGTGAAATCTATCAGCAGGACTGGAACAAGAGGCAACACACTGAGTCCATGAAGGGAGAAGTTCCAACGCGCTCTACGAATGGACATAACGTACCCACTGTTGCTGGGTTGTGCTGTAGGTAACCTAGAGTTGTTGTCCATTTATTTAGCACAGTAACGTTCCCGCGGTTTGCAAGGTCGAATCCTGACGCAGTCAGTTTGCATTTGAGGTGGAAATAGCACTCATCTGTCCTCAGGTTTGCCTCACGAGGCCGAGTGTAGCCCGTTCTATCCCTCAAACCAGAATTAAATTTTGTGGCAGAGCCAGCCATAATAAAATATAATTTACTCACTGGCCCTGAAATGCGGGGGAGCCATGTCAGTCTGCACCCCACCATAATTATTATTATTTGGCACCCCACGTGATGGAATATTCTGTGTGGAAACATATGTATAATGTGTGCAAGTTTTATGACATAAAGGTTGCGATGAATCATGCTCTGTGCAGAATGTCCCCATTCTAGCATAAACAGCACATTGTTACATGACTACCAAGGTCACGCTTATCTGCGCACCATTCACCAGTTTCTGGCGTATTTTTTAACAACACAAAAAACGATTGCATCGCCCCTTTTTAATAGGGAGCATCATTCCGAGAGGAAGTGACGTATTGAGGATTTTGTAACTTCCGGTACAGTACTGCGTGGTTCATGATCCGTGGAAATTGAATCTACTGCCCTCTTCACCACGAGATGGAAAGTTGCTGGCGTCATATCGGGGGTTTCCAGTCAATACAGTGTACCAACTGATATTTGTGAACTACAGACAACATCAACCTATTTATACCATCATGATATGGGGTATAACAAGTACTTCCGTGAAGAACTAAATAGCCTATTTTCAAATATCCTACTGGTCTTACTTACAACAGGACAATTAAAAACGAGATTTTTAAAGAAATGCACAGCCGCCAATTTTAAGTTCTCATAAAATTCCATTACATTAGACGTCAATATATTATCTGCGCACAATTCACCAGATTCTAGCGTGTATTATAACCGTGCCTAGTCTCACTGCGCTCGGATGAAAAGTCTGTGAGAAAAATCCATTTAAATAGAGTCCCGAGTCGATAACCCGGCAGTCCAGTTGTCTCGGCCACGCCCCGGCAGGGCGAAAAGAGTTCGTGGATGTGCAGGAGTCGATGAAAATGACGTCGAACAGTGGTTCGAGAATGATACCGAGCATGACATTATTGCCGCTGCCACATTTAATGACATTTCTTTCTTTCTTTCTTTCTTTCTTTCTTTCTTTCTTTTCTTCCATCCTTCCTTCTAGACTGGCTGCGTGACTCAGCAGTAACGTTCTCGCCTGCTGTTCCCAAGATTGCAGGATCGAATCCCGGCGCAGTCAGTTGGCATTTGAGGGTGCGCTAATGCGAGGGAGCCGTGTCAGTAGATTTACTGGCACGTTAAAGATCCCCTTTGGGGCAAAATTCCGACACCCCGGCATCTCTAAAAGCCTCAGTAATTAAAAGGGACGTAAAACCAATAACATTATTATTATTATGATATTGTTATTCGACCAGAAGAATAGTTCGACTTGTTCGTAGAATCATTCGATTATTGACTGAATAATCGGGTTATTTAGGTTGGTTGGTTCCTCAGTTTAGGGCTGCGACAACGCGGTCATGTAGCCCCGTGTAATTTGGGTGTGTGTAGAATCTGTCTGATAACCGGTGTTAATTGTGAAGGCCCTGTAATTCAGGTAAGGACTGCAGACGATCAATTTCAAGTATTAGTTCCTAATTTTGCTACCAAATGCTACCGTCAACAACACCTAGCTGTGAACTTGGCTTCTAGATGCCACCTCAATCAGGAACTGGCAACGAACGTTGGACTGCATACTTATGGGTTTTATAACGCTCTTTAAAAGTCCGACGGCTTCGGCCGGGTTTTTACCCGCGACCTTGGGCATAGAAGTTCAGCATGCTACCAGTTACGCCACCGAAGCCACTTCCCATAGAGTCAGATGGAAAACTGAATGTGATCTTGTGCAAGTGCGTTGTCATGGCAACGTCTGATGGCTCATCCCTGAACAATTTAGTAGCGTTGCCATGGCAACCTCTGATGGCTCTTGGCATCTCTATCTCCCTATATATATAAATGAAAGTTTGTCTGTTTTTTCTGAATTTCCACGGAAATGTGCGTTATTTGCGCGTTTCAGACTGTTTTATGACGGATGCGCGCAAAAATAAATTTGTTGTCTGTCTGTCTGTCTGTTTGTTTGTTCTGTGGACAACTTTGAGTCCTTATAACTCGAGAACGGCTGGGTGGATCAACGTAAAATTTGATACAGATATCCATCAGAGGCACCACACTAATCATTGATGTAACTCTTCTCAGTACCTCTCATATGAGGGGCATACCCCCTTAAAATGCATGCTGAAATAGGTGTAGAAGGGCCAGACAAAGCTCATTTTCAGCCCCTCAATATCAGAAACGAAACTCGGAAGCCCAAAGGGCCCCGAAAACCACATTTTAAGGCCCTAAAACCAATAGTTTTTGAGTTATTCCCGGTTGCAAGCCCGGGGCCTCATCTCGCAAGTGGAGAGGGAGCAGGAGCAGGAGGAGTATCAACCTCGTAAATAAACCAGGGTCCATCTGGCTCCGGATGGTAGCACCCTGTCCTAGGGTTACTAGGCGAAACTGGTCAACGGTCTCAAAGGCGGAAGAGGAAACAAAGTATTTCCCAACGGCAGAGAGAGCGGAAGAACCTAGTGGAGTAAACCACGAAAAAACAATCATTTCGGACTCACAATCCGATCTTACTTTGGAAGATAATTCCTCCCCTAACAAATCACAACTTTATTTGCAGAATGGAAAGTCCGCTGAAAGAAAGCACTATCCCAGGTGGTAGCTCGAAAGAGAAATCCACCATTGCGTTATGCAATGCATCGGGACCTAGGGTTCTGGGGAGTCCCAACAACTGCAACAAAGACGAGTCGGAGCGTCTTGAAATACCTTCCAAGCTGAGATTTAAACATAAGTACTTCATTGGGACCACAAATGTTAACTCACTCCTCAAAGTAGGAAAGCAAAAAGAACTTGAAAAGCTTTTAGACAAGAATCAAATCCAGATCCTAGCTGTGCAAGAGACCAGATTCTTAGACAAGAATGTTGTAGACACTGAACACTACAGAGTATTTAAAGGAAAGCCAGCAATAAAAATAATGGGAAACATGCCTCTACTAGGGACTGCCTTTTACGTAAACAAAAAGATAGTGACTAGTGTCACAGAATTCACATCGAAATCAGAAAGGCTATCGCTACTTACATTCAAGTGTAAAAACAAGAAGTACACAATTATCAACTGCCATGCTCCCATTAATGAAGACAACAAAAAGAATCCACAGAAGGTGGACGATTTCTGGGATCTCTTAGACACTGAAATCTTGCAGATACCCGAGAAAAACATAAAAATTCTCCTGGGAGATTTTAATGCACAAATAGGAAAAGAGAGAAAATACAGGGACATCGTGGGAGATTACCCAGCGCATAGGAGGACAAACAGAAATGGGGAAAGGCTCATAAGACTCTGCAGAGCATTCCAGTTTAGAATAATGTCAACAAATTTCAGGAAACTCCCAAGAAAAGCGAAAACCTGGGTATCCCCAAATCCAAATTTAGGGGAATTCCAACTGGACCATGTAGCGATATCAAGGAAAAACGCAAAAGAGGTAATGAATGTCAAGGTGATTAGAAACGGTGACTTCGATTCAAACCACTACCTTTCCAAAGCCAAAATCCGCTTCCTTCCGCTACGACAAAAGAGAGACCCACCTAGAATAACCAAATATAACATGAGCAAATTGAATATTTCCCACGACATTGTTACGAACTTTAGGGAAGAAATCCGCAGCACCAAAAAGGAAAGTTGGCAACAACTCTGTACAGGAATCAATGACGCCGCAAAGAAGACACTGGGGTTGGCAAAGAGGAAAAGAGAAATCTGGTGGAACGAACACTGCGATGTAGCTCTCAGTAAGAGGTCTGAGGAATGGAGAAGATGGAAATCTTCTGGAAAAAGGGAACACTTGGAACAATTCAGACAACAGAGGAAAGAAACATCCAGAATTTTCCGTAGGACCAAGCGATCTTTTGAAGCAGCACAGTTAGAAAATCTTCAGAGCAACTTCGTTAAACACAACTACAGAGACTTTTACCAGACATTCAAAAACAAACTTAAGGGTTACCAAGCCCCAAGTATGAGTTTTAGAAATGAGCAGGGAAAAATTGGACTGAACAACCATGAAAACTGCGAAATACTAGCTGGATACTTTCAAGATCTTTTGAACTGTCCAACCCCCACTTCTAGATTAGAAATAGCAGACTCACCAGCAAACTCAAAAGAGGATGCACCACCAACAAAAGAAGAGATCAGGGATGTCATCAAGAACCTAAAGAACAACAAAGCAAGTGGAGAAGATTCGATAACAACAGAAATGATTAAATGGGCTGAGCCAGAAATTCTAGACGACCTTCACAGAATCCTTGGTGCAGTCTGGGAAACCGAGAAAATTCCAGAAGAATGGAAAACAGCGCTGATCCATCCGCTCCACAAGAAAGGGGATAAGCAAGACGTGAACAACTACAGAGGTGTGTCCCTCCTTTCAATTGCTTATAAAATTCTCTCCAAGATTCTTCTAAACAGAATAGAAGATACGCTGGACAAACAACTAGGCAAGTACCAAGGAGGGTTTAGGAAAGGACGCTCCTGTGTTGAGCAGATCTTCAACTTGAAATCAATAATCCGTCACAGACTGCTGAGTAATAAGAAAATTGTGGTATCCTTCATAGACTTTAAAAAGGCATTTGATTCAGTGGACAGAGAGACCTTAGACAGGATCATAAGGGAATTTGGAATCAAAACCAAACTAGCAAATATAGTCAAAGAGACTCTAACAAACACAACTTCCAGGGTGAAGTTCATGGGAGAGCTTTCTCGGCCGTTCGAAATTAAGACAGGAGTCAGGCAAGGGGATGACCTATCACCAATCCTTTTCAACTGTGTCCTAGAGAAGGTTGTGAGAATTTGGAACTCGGAATTGGAGAGTCGAGGAATAAACCCAATCTGCCTCGGGAGGAAGTCGGTAGGAATTAAAGTCAACTGCCTGGCGTTTGCAGATGATTATGCAGTACTATCGGAAACCACGGAAGAAGCAGTCATACAAATCAACCTCTTGGAAAAGATCGCTAGCCAAACAGGACTAAGGATATCAGTTGAAAAGACAAAATTTATGACAAATGACAAACATGGACCAAAGTTCCTTGACACGGAGATAGGACGGATTGAAAGGGTAAAAAAGTTCAAGTACCTAGGAGAGACTATACAGGAGAATGGGTTAGAAAAAGCAGCTGTTGGAGATCGAATTATAAAAATGGAAAGAGCGTATGGATTAACAAAAAATATCTACAACAAAAAGTGCATCTCCTGGAATGCCAAAATAAGGCATTATAACACTGTCGTAAAAACAGAGTGCCTCTTTGCCAGTGAATGCCTGTCGATGAACTATAGCCTCGAAAAGCTAGAAGTCATGGAAAGGAGAATTCTTAGAAAAATCATGGGTGCAGTTCAGACTGAAGATGGATGGAGACTGAGAAGCAACGGAGAAGTCTACCAGAACGTGGAAAGAATCTCCGCGTCTATGCGGAAGAGAAGGCTGACATTCCTCGGACATCTCTATAGAATGAACGACCATAGATTAACTAAACAAATATTCGACTATCTCTGGAAGAAAAAGACCACCACAACATGGATTAAGGAAGTTAGGAAAGATTTAGGAAAGATTTAGAAAAGTTAAACATCACAGAATCTCAAATGCTAGAAAGAAATGTACACACATCAAAAAAAGTTTTGCATCACCTCGGTTCCAAGAGTTCCGGAACCGTTAAATACAAAGGGAATAGAGATCAACACAAACAACATTTCAGCTCGTTTTATTGCTCATGAGACCCACACATTGCATGTTGTACCATCATACAGCTAGACTTTCAGCATTTGTGGTCCAGATTGCAGTACACACCACTACCTCTAATACCCAGTAGCACGTCCTCTTGCATTGATGCATGCCTGTATTCGCCGTGGCATACTATCCACAAGTTCATCAAGACACTGTTGGTCCAAATTGTCCCACTCCTCAACGACAATTCGGCGTAAATCTCTCAGAGTGGTTGGTGGGTCAAGACGTCCATAAACAGCCCTTTTCAACATATCCCAGGCATGTTCGATAGGGTTCATGTCTGGCGAACATGCTGGCCACTGTAGTCGAGCGATGTCGTTATCTTGAAGGAACGCATTCACAAGATGTGCACGATGAGGTCGAGAATTGTCGTCCATGAAGACAAATGCCTCTCCAATATTCTGCCGATATGGTTGCACTATGGGTCGGAGGATGTCATTCAGGTATCGTAAAGCCGTTTCGGAGCCTTCCATGAGCACCAGTGGCGTACGTCGGCCCCACATAATGCCACCCCAAAACATCAGGGAACCACCACCTTGCTGCACTCGCTGGACAGTGTGTCTAAGACGTTCAGCCTGACCAGGGTGCCTCCAAACACGTCTCCGACGATTGTCTGGTTGAAGGCATATGCGACACTCATCGGTGAAGAGAACGTGATGCCAATTCCGTGGGGTCCATTCAGCATGTTGTTGGGCCCATCTGTACCGCGCTGCATGGTGTCGGGGTTGCAAAGCTGGACCTCGCCATGGACGTCGGGAGTGAAGTTGCGCATCATGCAGCCTATTGCGCACAGTTTGAGTTGAAACACGACGTCCTGTGGCTGAACGAAACGCATTATTCAACATGGTGGCATTGCTGTCAGGGTTCCTCCGAGCGGCAATCCGTAAGTAGCGGTCATCCACTACAGTAGTAGCCCTTGGGCGGCCTGAGCGAGGCCTGTCATTGACAGTTCCTGTATCTCTGTACCTCCTCCATGTCCGAACAACATCGCTTTGGTTCACTCTGAGTCGCCTGGAAACTTCCCTTGTTGAGAGCCCTTCTTGACACAAAGTAACAATGCGGACGCGATCGAACTGCGGTATTGACCTTCTAGGCATGGTAGAACTACAGACAACATGAGCAGCGTACCTTCGTCCTGGTGGAATGACTGGAACTGATCGGCTGTCGTACCCCCTCCGTCTAATAGGCCCTGCTCATGCATGGTTGTTTACATCTTTGAGCAGTTTTAGTGACATCTATGAACAGTCAAAGGAACTGTATCTTGGATACAATATACACAGTCAACGTCTATATGCCGGAGATCTGGGAACCGAGGTGATGCAAAACTTTTTTTGATGTGTGTATTTAAGAGCAAAGTGAACAATCTGGAAGGGTTTCAAGATGAAGGAAGACCTAAGAGAAGTGGACGAACTTGGACAGAAGACCAAAGAAAAAATGCCAGTGAACGCATGAAGGAATATTGGAGACAGAGGAAACTCCAGGCAAAGAATAAGAAAAAGAAATAAAGTTGTTGCGTGATCCTAAGTGGTCAATTCGCGTGAAGAAAAAAAAAAGAAAGAAAGTATGCAACCCGGTAACTATGGCAACAGAATCTCACAGGTCCATCTATTTCTGTAAGACGCAATACAATTCCAATTATTACATTACTGTAAAAGTTTGTAAACGGCTATACGGTTATTACGGAACCAAATTACGCTGTAAAATGCATCAATACATACTGTATACTGCGCTTAAGGGGGTCAAGAGGTACTCTAGAATTTTATCACGTGATTTACACGTGTGGGTGTGGTACGGAAGGTCTATTTAATCCCTATCTCTATATAATTATACAATTATTATTATTATTATTATTATTATTATTATTATTATTATTATTATTATTATTATTATTATATAATGGCACACAACGACGAGACAAAGCTCATTTTCAGCCCCTCAGTGTCGGAAACAAACTACGGGGCCCTAAATTGTCCCCGAAAACTAAATTTCAAGGCTCTATAACCCACAGTTTCTGAGATAATCCCTGAAATCTAATTTAATTTAATAAACTAATCAAGGAATGCAAGCCGGTAACCATGACAACAGTATCTCAAGAGATTACATCCAACTTTCCATCTCTTTCTGTAAGAAGCAATACCACTCCATTTATTACATTTCTGTGAAAGTTTGCAAATTGCTATAAGGTTATCACGGAACCAACTAAGACTGTAAAATTCGTCAATGCGCTTAAGGGGGTCAAGGGGCACTCCAGAATTATTTCACCCGACTTACACGTGCGATGTGTTGTACAGAAGGTCTATTATATATCCAAAGAGCAATATTATTTTCAAAAATTCCTGAATTGAAATAGTATTTTTGCGGCTTTTTAGGAATTTCAGGTATACAATTTTATTTTCACGTCAGGTAGTACACGTTAGGTGAATTTAGATTGAGAGCACATTTTAACTAATCATTCTTTTTGTCAACAAACGGGTACATCGTAAGGATGATTTTGTTTGAGTTAGTTATTGTTGTTTTAAAAGGTGGAACTACGAGGTCATCTGCCCCTTGAATTTGTTTGATACTGTGTGGTTGATATATCCATATTTGGACATCTGGGTGATACGTTGTAGTCAATAGAGTTAGTTTGCCTCATGGCCACAAGCTGCCTTTGCTCTTGCATAAATACACCTATCTATAAACATATGATTGTTTATTAAAGTTTCAATTTTGTTTCTTTTACGCGTTTCGGTATGTTTTTTGACGGATGCAAGCAAAACGTGGATTTGTGTGTCTGTATTTCTGTGTATCTTGATGTACGCCTATAACTCGTGTTCGGATGGTTGGAGCATCGTAAAATTAGGTAGGTATCCATGAGGGTCAATACACTAATCATTTATAAAACTCTTCACTGTACTTCTCATAGAAGGGTGGGTATAGGGAAAAAAAAGTTTCAAAATACATGCTAAAATAGGCGAAATATAAAAATTATTCTAGAAGGACGAGCAAAGCATATGTTGCGCTTCTCAATGTGAGACGCAAAATTCGGAGGTCTATAAAGGGTCTCGAAAACCACATTTTAAGGCCCTTAAATTAACAGTGTGTGTGATATTGCCAGAAAACTAACTTCGTTCTGATAAAACTTTGAAGGAATGACAAGCCGCTAACCATTGCAACAGTAGCTGAATTGATAACATCTGGTTATTCAAACCAAAGACCGTTCGAAGAACGGGTACTTCTGCTAGTTTTCTTATAATTCCGAAATAATTTTCCTCATTCCTTCACATAATGGTGGGTCATATCAAATATTCTTTCAGACAAAAGTTTTAGGTAATTAGGGGTATAGGCCTATTGTCCATTTTGTACGGTTTTTATATTGTGCCTATTAAGAGAGATATGATTAATGTTTCCCGAAAACCCCACTTTTAAAGGGAGACATATTACGTAAAAAATTCAAAGTGCGAAATTACGGTAGTTATCGTGTCCACAAGACAGTGATATAGGCTATATTATATACATACATTGTAGTCTATATAAACTTTTTTAACTGACGGTGGTTTTGGTGTCTGGAGAATGTAAAACGCGAAGATATATCGAAATTTTCCGGAAGTCGAAACATGGTACCCATTGCAATAGTTAACTTTCTAACGAAATCTACCTAAAATCCGACGACTTCGGCCGGGTCGGGTTATTTAACTAATGCGTAAGTTCGAATCAGATATTCGTACCGGTATGTACAGCCCTAATGTCTACACTTCAATAAATGATTGATGGTGGTTGAGAGGGTCATGACCTCAGTTCCGCTACAACACCTGTCCGATAGAGCGATCAAATGCAAGGTCAGCTGCGTCACTAGGCCTGGCTCTGGCCACGCTTCGCATTTCACACTCTTCTTCCAGGGGTTCCCAAACTCTTTGTGACCCCCCCCCCCCCCTTGTGAAATATGAAATATCTAGCGCCCCCTCCCTTTTCCCCCCTCACCATTATTCTTTCCGAAGGAGGGCAAGCGCTATCACTTTCATGGGGTCTCTGTTTACCACTGCTAATAAGCCATGGGTAATGGCGTTACTTGTACCAGTTTATTGTACATCGAGCTAACCACTTGCACTGAACACCACTGGAATTCACCTGTTCACTCACTGTCTTTGAACTGGCTGCAAAGGCCTGGATGCATTCGAGTCGACAATGGCAGGAATAATCTATTCTCATTAGTGGTTGTTAAGTGTTTGGTAAGGAGATATGGGGTTGTGTGCGAAATGTTACCCTACCCCTGCAGGCAGGATTTACTGGTCAGTTCTTGTGAAATAAGACAGCAAAAGTACGAGCTTATTAGTTTTGAACTAGTGGACCCGTGAGCAACCTCTCGCATAATGGGTTGTGTGCGCCCCACTACCCGCCCGGCACTAGTGCTATGCGGGCTGTACGCGATACTGTTCAAGCAGGGCCTATCGTCTTGTTGATTTTTTAAAGCACTTCATAAACAAATAAATATATTTCGTTGACTTTTCAAGAAAAACAAGGGTTTCCTGTATTATTGAGACGATTTGGAAGATTTTGCTACAAACCACACTTTCTAACTCCCTCTGGTTTAGGAGCGCGGGTTTTGTGAAACATTCAGCTTAGTGTTTTATATAATAAGATGGTCTTGGGAGCTTCCTGCCTGTGATAGGTTCATGGATATGAGGATAGTAATATTTGTTACAAGATATGAGAATTAGAATTATCACTCCCTGTACCGCCGCCCCCCCCCCCCCCCCCTCCCTCCCGTCCCCACTTTGAACACCTCTGGATTCTACCGAAGGCAATTCGATAAGTGGGGAAATTAAACTTATTAATAGAATTGCTTTTCAGTTGGTGAACACGTGTGTTAATTATGTTAGTTATTGTTGTTTTAAGGGGCGGAACTACGAGGTCATCTGCCCCTCAACACGAATACAATTAATTTCCTATCACCTAAAATACATAATTACATGTAGTATTTATACATATTAATATTACCTCTGATAAATCGCAACAACAATATGAAGCGTCTCCATGATTTACACTGAACGTTGCAAGTTTCATCTTCCGCTAAGCGTAATCATGTTGGCACTACTGAAAAATGCAATAACATCCCCTAGTATCTCCGTCGTCTTATCGATTCCCAAAGTAAATTGTCCCGCCTCATTTCGTAGTGGCTAGCATTCTTGGCAGGCACCGCGAAAGCCCGGTCTCGATGCCCAGCTCAGCCAAGAAATTTAATTCTGGTCTGAGGGCTGGAACGGGGTACACTCAGCCTCGTCAGGCAAAACTGAGAAGAGATGGATTCAATTTCTACCTCAGACATCCTGGAAGTGGTTTTCCGTGGTTTACCACTTCTACGCCAGGCGAATGACGGGATAGTACTCAAGGCCACGGCCTCTTCCTACCGTAATTACAAATACACACACTAGTAAAGCCATCGAAATAACACAGGTTAACAGACAAAATTCAACGCTCACCCAAGGACACGGGGTTAAATGACCATGATGTCCATCCATCTCAAATGAAACAACAACAGCTTCCTACCCAAATCCTTCCTCGTACAAAAGTACACACACTAGTTAGCCTACAGACATCACAGTGACACAGGTTATCAGACAACTTCTCCACAGACCATGATGCCACAAAACCCCTAAAGAATCAACAACAACAACAACAATAGACTCTATCGCGGATCAAGGACAACGAATTTCAATCGCTGTAGTCGAGTGTTGAAATATGTGGTGTTATAAGCATATCTCTTATATAAAAACAAGTGTCCTGACTGACTGACTGACTGACTGACTGACTGACTGACTCATCATCGCCCAGCCAAAACTATTAAAGTTAGAAACATGAAATTTTGGGGATATGTTCGTGGTAAGCCGAAAATGCGCACTAAGAAAGGATTTTTGGATATTCAGGTTCTAAAGGTATCTTAAGGGGGTACACATGCATTTCATTGAATAGCAATATCTCCGGCTTGGTTTCATTGAGGGACGTGATATTCGGCATATAAACGTATCATTAAAAACAAGTAGTTCCGTGAAGAACTATACAGCCTATTTTCATATATCCTACTTATGTTAATTGCCTCTATCTACATACACAATTTCAGTTTGATTGCTGTAATAGATTCGTAGATATTGAGAACCGACTAAAAATTTCGGATGGTCGCCATGTTGGATTTTATATATGTAGGTCCTAGAGTTATGTACTGTTACATGCAGATTATTGTGTACGTGTAGTATTCAAACTACAATCGCATAATTAGGACACAAGAAGTAACAAGGAGATTTTAAAATTTCGCACAGCTGCCATCTTGAGGTTATGGAAACAATTGAAATAAATTAGATGCCAGTGGATTACCATTCGTATAAGGATTTACTGTTCCAAGTTTCACTACACTCGGATGGTTAAATTGCGAGAAACGTCCATGTGAATTTTTATATTTCGCGTCGCCTCCATGTTGGATTTGTGAACGCCAAGTTATTTAAAGTCCTATAGGTGATCTTAAGTTTATAGCCCCTATGAACATTAAGAAATTCAGTTTGATTGCTATAATAGATTCGTAGATATTCAGAGCCGACTAAATATTTTGGATCGTCGCCATGTTGAATTGTTAAATGTATAGGCCATAGAGTCATGTACCATTAAAGGAAAATTATTGCGTAGGTTCAATATTCAAACTTTCAATTCGATCGCATGACTACATCACAAGAAATAAAAACTTAATTTTAAAATTCGCACATCCGCCATCTTGAGGTTATGTAAACAATTGAACTGAATTAGATACCAGTGCATTACAATGTGTATAAATATTTCCTGTACCAGATTTCAGTGCGTTTGGAACATTAAATCGCGAGAAAAGTCTATTTAAAATTTTCAACTTCGCTTGGCTGCCATGTTCGTTTTGTAGTTAACCGGTTTCTGAAAGTCTTATAGATGGACTTCCGTAGTGCTTTTTATCTCCGTAAAAGATTTCAGGGAGATACCGCTAATAGTTTCACAGATATGGAATGCCGGTGAAATATTTCGCACATCCGCCATCTTGTGGTTATGTAAACAATTGAACGAAGTTAGATGTCGGTGCATTACAATGTATATAAACATATACTGTACCAAGTTTCATTGCGTTTGGTTGGTTAAATCGCGAGAAACGTCTATTTAAAAGTCGCAACTTCGCTTGGCCGCCATGTTCGTTTTGTTGTTACCAGATTTTCAAAGGTCACATAAGTGAACTTATAGTTGTCCTCTTTATCACCATACAAAATTTCAGGGTAATATCGGTAATAGTTTCGGAGATATTGAATGCTGGTGAAATATTTCGCACAGCTGCCATGTTGGATTGGCGAGTCGTAACAAAATTTGAAGGGCACGGTCGGGGTCGCAGGGAATAGTGCTAAGAACTTACCGAGTTTCATTGAAATCGCTCCAGCCGTTTAGATTTTATTAGGGGGGGACACACACACGAATCACACACACACACACACACACACGCACACACACACGGACAAAAGGTGATCTCATAAGCCTATTTTTTTCAAAATTGAAAATAGGCTAATAAGAAGACACGTGTCTGAGGGTTTTTCGATGTGGTGTATATTATGAGGTGAAAGGGGTGAAAAGTGGGGGTTGAAGAATTCCTAACGGAGCGTGTATCTCCTAAACGACATAGGCGAGGAGTTTGAACTCAGCGGAAAAACATCAGCCTAAAAGATAAGTAAATAGGTGTTGAGCGTTATTTTTTTCATAAATCCAATTTAAGGGGCCCATGGGAAGGGGTGAAATTCGGGGGGGGGGGGGCGGGGGACAGGAAAGAAAGTGTCCTAACTGATTGACTCACTCACTCACTCTTCAATCTCAGGAAGTGAAAACTTCTTAGAAATCAGTAAATAAGTGTTCGACAGTTTCTTTTTCATAAATCAAATTTAAGGGGTTCATGGGGAGGTGTGAAATTCTGGAGAAAAAAATGAAAGAAAATGTCCTGACTCACTCACTCACTGACTCACTCATCATCGCCCAGCCAAAATTAATGAAGTTAGAAACATGACATTTTGGGGATATGTTCGTTGTATGTCAAAACCGTACACTAAGGGAGGATTTTCGGATATTCAGGTTCTAGAGGCGTCTTAAGGGGGTTGAACCTGCATGGGAAGGGGTGAAATTCTGGGGGGGGGACAGGAAAGAAAGTGTCCTAACTGATTGACTGACTCACTCACTCTTCAATCTCAGGGAGTGAAAGATGCTTAAAAATAAGTAAATAAGTGTTCGACAGTTTCTTTTTCATAAATCAAATTTAAGGGGTTCATGGGGAGGGGTGAAATTCTGGAGAAAATGAAATGAAAGAAAATGTCCTGACTCACTCACTCACTCATCATCGCCCAGCCAAAATTAATGAAGTTAGAAACATGACATTTTGGGGATATGTTCGTTGTATGTCAAAACCGTACACTAAGGGAGGATTTTCGGATATTCAGGTTCTAGAGGGGTCTTAAGGGGGTTGAACCTGCATTTTATCGAATAACAATATATCACGAGTGGTTTCATTTGTGGATGTGATACTCGGCACATAAACTAATCATTAAAAATAAGCAGACATGTGTCTAAGGGTTTTTCGATGTGGTGTATATTATAAGGTGAAAGGGGTGAAAAGTGGGGGTTGAAGGTTTCCTAACGGAGCGTGTATCTCTTAAAAGACATAGGTGAGAAGTTTGAAACTCAGCGGAAAAAATCAGCTTAAAAATTAAGTAAATCGGTGTTCGAACGTTTTTTCATAAATTCAACTTAAGGGGCCGATGGTGTGGGGTGAAATTCTGCGAAAAAAGGAGAGAAAGTGTCCTAACTGACTGACTAACTCACTCACTCATCAAACTCAGGGGAAAAAGACAGCTTAAAAAATAAGTTAATAGGTGTTCGAGCGTTCCTTCATAAATTCAATTTAAGGGGCCCATGGGGAGGGGTAAAATTCTGGTAAAAATAATTGAAAGAAAATGTCCTGATTGACTCACTCACTCATCATTGCCCAGCCAAAATTATAGAAGTTAGAAACATGAAATTTTGGGGATATGTTCATTGTATGTCGAAAACGTCCACTAAGGAAAGATTTTTGGATATTCAGCTTCTAAATGGGTGTTAAGGGGGTAAACCTGCATTTAATTGAATAACAATATCTCACGAGGTTTCATTTGGGGATGTGATACTTGGCATATAAACCAATCATTAAAAATAAGCTGACACATGTCTAATGATTTTTCGATGTAATGTATATTAAGAGTAAAGGGGTGAAAAGTGGGGGTTGAAGGATTCCTAACGGAGCATGCATCTCCTAAATGACATAGGCGAGGAGTTTGAAACTCAGAGGAAAACAATCAGCTTAATAATAATAAATAAATAAATACATAAATAAATAATTTAATAAATAGGTGTTCGACCGTATTTTCATAAATCCAATTTAAGGGGCTCATGGGGAGGGGTGAAATTCTGGAAGAAGAACGTCCACTAAGGAAGGAATTTTGGATATTCACTCTCATCGACCAACCAAAACTATTAAAGTTAGAAGAATGATATTTTTTGATTATGTTTGTTGTGCGTCGAAAACGTCTACTAAGGAGGGATTTTTGGATATTCAAGTTCGAAAGGGGTGTGAACGGGGTTAAACCTGCATTTCACTGAAGAACAATATGACACGACTATGACGCGAGCGAAGCCGCGGGTACCTGCTAGTATATATAATATTTTCGATTGCTAATACCCACTATATATGCTTAACTTTATACAGTAACGTGTGAGTAGTTATAAATCAATAAATACAACAACAAAATAATTAAAAAATTAACCTGCTGGGATTTGATCCACGAACCTCCAGACTATGAGTCCAGGTCGCTACCCCTACGCCACACATGCCGCACACTAATATTTGGTTAACAACAGGTTTGGTATATCTCCATGATATTATGCCTTGCAATCAACGATTTCATAAGCGTTTTCTGTCGTTTCTATAAACCACTTAATACTAAATATGTATTATTTTGTTCAGTACATTCCAAAAAGGAACCTACGAAGTTACGGAAATATATGAATTTACGAGCAAAAAAAAGCGACCATTTTAACTCAACGGGACGGCACAGACAAGCACGATATGGCACGGACAGCCTAGTCACTACTGCGGTTACATATTCTATTTTAAAATGCTAATATCCTACCGGTCACCTCCTTGAGGACAGTTTAAACCTCCATATGTACGATGAACGTATTTGGTAAGGCCAGGCCTTGTTAAATCGTAAGTTACGGTTAGGCTATAATACTTGCATCATTCATACATCCGCCATCTTGAAACTATCTGGCTGATGACCTTGTAGTTTGGGCAAAACACCCTTCCACATTAAGGTATATTGTTGCAACATTTGATAGAGATCGGATGATTAGGTTAGTCGTAATTTGATTTAAGCTCAGAACATTTGGGTGGGCGCCAATTCTTTGTTGTTATGATGGCGGCTATATACAACATGACACTGAGTTGTCCCTTGCTAGTGCTACCTCTGTACCAAATTTCGTTAAATTCGGTTTTACCATGTTTGAATTGATAGGTCTCCTTTCATTTTTTGCAAAAATCGAAAGTAGGCTAAATATAGTATCTTTTCATAAACTTATCGAGCGTTCTGCGGCATGAACACTTTCAATCTCTTAGTTTAATTTCTTACCTGATTAATATGAAACCAAGGGAGACGTAAAGAGATTGGTTTATTAATTACAAGTCGTTTTTGTTGTTGATTGATTTACGGGTTTTCCAACATAGTGGCCATATAGCCCCGTGTATTTGGGTATGTGGGGAGAATTTTCCTGATAACCTGTGTTATTGTGTTGGCTGTATTAGTGTGTGTATTTTGTAACTGAAGATAGAATTAGGTTAGAAAGCGGTCGTGGTCTTACGTTAGATAGCACCCCGGCATTTACCTGGAGTAGAAGTGCGAAACCACGGAAAACCACTTCTAGGATGGCTGAGGTTTGCCGTTCCAGCACTCAGATCACTCGGACCTCCGTGATGACTGCCACTACGCAACGAGGCGGACGATCTCGGAATACTGTGTGTTTTCCCACCCTCCCTTGGTCCTCCGCGGCCTACTAGTGAGTTGGGAGTTGGCGGTAAGTTGGACGGAACTAAACGGAGCCAAATTAGACAGGTTTCATTGTATCAGTCATTCTCAGTTAGGTGGGAGACTCAACAACAATCTCTTCAACGCTGGATGGCTTTAAGGCCCGGGTTCGCTACCAATTAATTTAAACAAATGGGGCTGGGATTGTCGCCAGTGCTTTCGCAGACCACTGGCGATTGTCGCCGGGATTGATAAGTTATCATTTGAAGGATGCAAGGAAAGAAAGAAAGGAATATGTCCATTTTGTTATATAAATGAGAAGTTGTTTCCTGACACTAAACAGTACCTAAGGAGGTTCTGGAAACAAACAGTTATGTTCAAATATACCGCGAAAAGAAGAAACAGTGCACTGGGTAAGAAGGGGTCATAATGAGTGCTCGCGATCAGAAAAGTATTTGCGATGTCCCGATCAAACGTCTAAAACCGCCTCACAGAAAATGTTTTTTTTTTTTCTTTCTTAAACGTTTGAATGTTTCCTGAAAATGAACTTTAAACGTGTTGTCAGGAAATGCTTTGTTAAACGTACAGACTCATTGTAGCTCCTCAGTCGGTCAACGCGATTGTGTGGGCGGGGTCAAAACCGCTGGGTCCGTCGTTCAAATCCCGGTCACTCCATGTGAGATCTGTGCTGGACAAAACGGAAGCAGACAGGTTTTTCTCCGGGTACCCCGGTTTTTCCTGTCAAATTTCATTCCAGCAACACACTCCACTATCATTTCATTTCATCTGTCATTCATTTAATCATTGCCCCAGAGGAGTGTGACAGGCTTCGGCGGCCGGCACAGTTCATGTCCTCGCGGCAAGATGGGGGCTCCATTAATTCCATCCCTGACCTGGTCGGAGACTGGAAGCAGGCTGTGGATTTTCATTTTTTATCTAATATAGTGTATTTTCTTTTCCAGGAGTTTATTTACATATTTATACTTTGTATCCCGCCCATTCATTGGACAAATTCGTGTTGACTGACAAATGACAGGCAACACTGAAAGAATGGCTTCAAACCTTTATGTTCGACCCTGGGGAAATGTAAATATTACATGTCAGAAAACTGTAATATAATGAGGCTCGTTATAGTACAAGGTTTCATTATGATACTGTTTCTCCCACCAATCAGAGCTCAAGAAACAGTTGTGTGACCAATTAGGTGAGGATAGCATCGCACCTGCGCTCACTTCCATGGCCCCCTATTTTAAATTTCACTGCGTGGCGAGTGCCATAGTGAGGTATTCCAGGAGGTATTCTCTGCGTCCCATGCGCTCTGTTCAGTACATAAAAATGGCGAAATCTTGACAGATATTTATGAATATTTATGTTCGAATATAAAATAGGTATAATTATTTATTTAATCGTAAGGTAATTTATACAATATACAATTATACATAACAAGGTAATATTCAAACTTTGAAGTCCATTATTATCGTCGAACATAAACAGTCGTATGCAAGTCGCCTGTAATGGTAATTAAGACACTCGTATGGAAATTATAAAACTCGCTATGCTCGTTTTATAAACATACTCGTGACTTAATTATTGCCATTATAGGCTTGTTGCACAATGTTGTACATACTGTAAACGTTTAGAGTTTATTTTTACACTTGATCCTCTTAAACGATTTCACATTTAAATATAATATATGTTTGTGACGAGTGACGTTTAGACAGATTGTGCGGGAAGTGTTGCGAGGACCGGTAGACCATGCGGTATGGGAAATACCGCTCAGCATTAAAAGCTGATGAAAGGAAAGTTGTAGAATAAGGCATTCACGGCCCAGAATACTATTGGGAGACTCCTGCCTCCATCAGTGGACTATAGCCTATTTTCTATTTAGATATTAAATTATGAGACTATCTGTTCAATATTTCGTTAAGGCGTATTATGATGTAAGTGTGTACCAACCATACGATAAATAAATAATACTTTTGGCATACTGCCGTGTGAAAATATAATTTAAAATTCTAGACGTTCCGAGCGGAATCTCGCCTCCTTTTTCAATAGAATTAAAACAATGTGGCCAAAGAAAGTGTATCAATGAGATTACAAAAACTAGAGAAAATCCCCTGTTCGTCACCAGATAGCAGTCAGAATCTATTGGTAGAAAAACGCGCCATATTAAGCAGAACGTCGGGATATCTGGGGATGCAGTCAGTCCACTGTACAGTGAGACGGTTAACAGTTTGATAGTGCTTGCTTACCGGCAGAGATGACTAGAGTGATGGTAACACAGTTGATGAACACGAGGTGTATGGACCACATTGTGTGTCAGTTGGCACCAGACTGGAGTGGAGGCTGCACTCCCTCGTCTCATGTACCACCCACTCCCCTCCCAGTACTGAGTTCCGCTAGCCTTCATATCATAACTATATCTGGTGATCACGGTCATCGCAATGTATTATGTTATGGGGTTTAAGTTTCCTTCTTTTGCATCTGATGCGGCTTTACAGAAATGTTTCCTCAACACCCTTTTTAATAGTATTAGTTGCCAATGAACGGAGCAGCTTCGGCGGGGTAGTTGGTAGCGTGCTGAGATTCTACCCCCCAAGATCGTGGGTTCAAAACCCGGGCGAAGTCGTCGGATTTTTAAGAGCGTTAAAAATCCCTCAGTATCCCTTCCTTCAAAGGGGAAGTAAAGCCCATGTATAGATTTATAGCATGTAATAG